>CM055406.1:12445452-12503200 GCA_029228625.1 Pseudolycoriella hygida | reverse complement strand
AAAAAAAAAATGTCGGAGAAAAAATTTTTTTCAAAGAAAATTTTTTCGGAGAAAATTGTTTTTTCTCAGAAAAATTTTATTCCGCAGAAAACTTTTTTGACTGGTGTCAAACCTCACACGTCAAAAACATTATATTTTTCCTATTTATGATTATTCTGTAATTTCAGTTTTTGCGCTGCAAAAATTTGACTTTTATTTCTTATCGCGTTTGAGTTTTGAATTTTTGCGTGTAATAACTGAAAGCGTTGAAAAATTATTCCGCTGGTGGGTCCGGCAATTGTGACGCATTTTTTTTAAACACAACGTTCTAAAAAAAGCGCTGTAATTTTTTCAGAAAATAAAACTTTGAACACAAGATTCCATTCAAACAAATTTTTCCGTATTATCAGCGATAGCGTCACCTCAAGCGATATCATTAATTTTGGAAGCAGACTGACGGACTGCGTCACACTTAAGCTTTTAAGAGGTTTTTTTTGTGATTCGATTTAGGAAAATGCAAATACATTTTGAAGATATGTCGTAGAACAGATTCTACCTTAAAATCGGGAACTTTATCGAAATAAAATAAAAACAGCGGATGAAAAATTGTTTGGGTGCCTTTTCGTTTATGAGATGGACCTCTATTTTCCGGATGGAAGAGGACCAGTAACTGTAAACCACCCACAACGAACTAGTATTCGGTGAAAACCCCTAGATTATGTTGATGAACTCAAATCAAAATACTATATTTTTATTAATCATCACTAAGAATTTATTTTTCAACAAAAATAAAGGTTTCTATGTGTCAACCATCAACGAAAAATTTCAACAAAAGAATGATTGAACAACTAAAGCTAAACAGTGAAGTCTTCTTTATAAAACTTTTTAACAAAGTCGCGATTTTTATAAAGTACCAAATCGGAGGTGAGGAATCGTAGATTACATCTCAGGAGTGCGCGCTTCGAATAGCGTGAAATAAATGAACTTATCCCTGGGCAACGAGCGCTCCGAGTGCTCTTAAAAATAGTGAGGAATCGTCAGTTTTGGGAATGATTTCATTTGATTTATAAATAGAACTTTCTATGTAACCTCATCCACTCTACTACCCTAGAGATCAAAGATACATCTGGAAAATCTATTTGTTAAAAAAAAACTTTCTCCTAGAAAGTATTCGAATATCAAGGATTTCTTCGAAAAATAAATCGAAGTTCACTTCAACATGTTGTTTGCCCGTTGGCGATTATAGTTCTAAGATCACTGCACATTTTTTCCAGGACGTTTTTTCAATTTCGACGAAAGAAAATTCGACAGTTGGAAAAAATTTAGAGATTTCTGGAATTTTTTGCAAGCTCAAATATCGAAGTCTTTGGGATACAAATTCTTTCGACGTATTAAGAAAATTCTCTGAATAGTTTTGGTAAGCCTCGAATTCATCTATTGCTGTTTTGAATTCTTGCGGAATTGAAATACATTAGTTACTGTTATTAGCAATCAACCAATTAGTTATTAATTTAGTAAAGCTATGTTCATTATTTCTTTATAATGCAGTGCATTGCAAAATATCCACTTTTCTTGTTTTTTATTTCTGCTGTAGCAATGCAAAATGTTTTATTATTGTTATTAAATCAACGCAATAAAACATCATCATTTTGTCGGCACTTTTCATCTTCGAGTCATTAAAGACTTTTATATTAAAGTGCCCGCAGCGATTTTTTGTACTTCCTTTTTTATTTTCCTTTATTCTGTAAATTTAATTTTCTTAATAACATGTAGATAGATGTAGATGTTGTACTCAAACACGAAAACATATAACAGCGTAGCGTTTATTAGGGTACTGAACTTTCAATCTCTCTGCTTGTAAGAAGTTTTTTTTTTTAAAAAAAGATCGCTTGCAACAGAAGTCTCTACTTCAATCCAATGACGATGTATCAGGTTACATAAATGTTCTGTGAAGGTATCAGTCAAAACCTAAAAACACTTCCGAGTTCTAAAATTATTCGAAAAAAGTAGAAAAGTTTGATCTTGCAGCATTCATCAGGAAATGTATATGTTACTACAGAATTTTAAAAGGCCTTTGTGATAACAGCCGATGCAAGCTTTCATAATGATGAAATATTACTTGCTTGACACATTTTTGTGGTATATGTTGCCATCAAAATCATGAGTGTTTTGATACATTTGAAAAAATGACAATTTATTCCATAAGCCGCAGAAGTGCTTCTCCCCTCCTGGAACTCACTATACTTTAAGATGTATAAAGGCGGTTTTAAACTAGGTAGACTCGCATGTTGGTCTGAGTAGCGGAAAATCCTGCTTTAATGTATACCAAATCGTATGTCATTTGCCACAAAATAACTTTACTAGGATTCTGTTACGACAGTTTTTTAATGTTTCCAGTAAATGGATTTTTTAGACTGTCAGCCACCTTTGAACTTTGAACACACTTTGGGTCCCAGCTCTCTTAATACTGCTGGTACCTGGTAGATGGCTAGGTCTAAGATATTCGTCTCATTATGCCCTCCACTCGTAGCCAATAACAAGGGTTTCGGTCAGAATTTACTTGAGTTAGAAACAAATAACTGTTTTTCGACTCCTGTGCAGGCCATGTGGTTGATCACCTCTAACTGAGAAAATGCGCCCTTAAAAACAAATCGAAGGAATACGTATTTCTCCAATAGAATCCACGAATCGAAATTGGTATCATTCTCACCGATCAGCGATGCCTTGTAAAACTCTTAAAGCAAGAACAACGCAAGCCAGCAGGTGCTTCTACGCACTAAAACATCTCTTCAGAAGCAAATTACTGAATGTCACTACGAGACATCGAATATACAAGACGCTGGTCAGGTCCGCTGCTACATATACATGCGAAACCTGGACTTTAACCTCCAACGAAAAATGCAGAGATCGATCTGTGGCCCGGTCAAAGTAGGAGATACGTGGAGAATTAGGACAAACTATGAGCTCGAGGAAATTTTTGGTAAAGGAAACATCGTAAGCGTGATCAAGACAGCAAGACTAAGATGGGTAGGTCATGTGGTCAGGATGCATGAAAATAGAGTGGCCAAAAAAGTTCTCTTGAATAGAGTTGAATGAGACCGAGAGAAAGACCGAAGAAGAGATGGATTAACTGTTTGGAAAGCGCCCTGAAAGAAATGGGAGCCCGTAATTGGAAAGTTGTGGCCGAGGTAGCAGTGTGTTGTTGTGGAGTCAGCCCGCTTGGATTAAAAATGGCTGTTAAGTAAGTAAGAGCTAAATTACGCCTTGTATGCGGCCTTACGTACATGGGGCTTTTCTTAAACCCAAATACGCTGCCCATACGATGCCCATATGCATAACGTTGACGGAAGACAGCGAATGTCATAGAAAGAAGAGAAGGGAGGGTCATACTACCAAAATAGTAAGAACGCAATTAAGAGCCGAATCAATGAGACAGTGGCAGCGAGAATGGGACTCCTCTGACAACGGAAGGTGGACCCATAGACTCATACCAAACATAACGACATGGGTACAGAGGAAACATGGAGAGTTGACACAGTTTCTGTTGGGCCACGGATGCTTCAGAAAATACCTGCACAGAAGAGACTGGAAGAGACTGGGGAGCAAGTGTTATTTGTCTGTCCCCGCTTCGAAGAAGAGCGAGGTGAGCTGATGACTGTGAGTAGGTCAGATGTAAATGCCGAAAACATAATATCGGAGATGTGCCGCGATGAGGAGGTGTGGAGAGTAGCGAATAATGTAATTTTGAAAATAATGGGGAAGCTGCAAAGTGCATGGAGAGACGATCAAAGAAGACTGCCAGTTGATCTGAGAGAGTATGTGCGGTGGTTCCGGGAGAAGAGAGCATGAAGACTGAGGAAGGGGGTTTTAGTTGGTAGGTCATTGAAGAATGGAATCGGGAGGACCGAGTGTCTATGAAGATTTCCCCACCCTTATAAAAAAAACCAAATACGCGCCTTAAACACCGCAAAGGGGATACATCCCTCTTCAACCCCCCCCTCCCCCCCCCGTCCAAGTTATTTACTGCGGGGTTATTTTGTCCGTTTTTTTTTGTTTGGGGCTTTTTCTGCCGGAGCTATTTTGTCCGGATTATTTGTGCTTGAGGGGTTACTTCGTCCGAGGTTATTTTGTCCAGAGATATTCCGTCCGAACGCTATTGTGCGGATTGGAAACGAGACACTAGCTGCAGCATCACACGTATAGCATGTGCTGAAAGCATGTTTATACTTTTCTTTCGATGATAAGGTCATCTTGTAAATGCATATTTCAACGCAAACACGTTGTGGTCCTAATCAGAAATTATTACTGATTTCACTTCTATTTTGATTAAAATTTTAAATATTTACTGATTGTATTCGAATTATCAATTATAGCCAAATTTGTTTAATCAAGATGAATTAAAGGTCTATTGCGTTGTTAGTAAGTGGGTTTTGTCATTTTGGTTTATAAGTGGATTTACTAGTGATAACATCGATCGCAGAATTTGCTGAATATGTGAAAGAGAACGGCTCATTTATCGGAATAATTAACCTGTGGTTCAAGACTACTGACTCTTTCCATTGGAAACACGTGATGTTACATTGCCATTCACGTTTACGAGAACCTCAAATTATAAATGAATCGTTCGGTCTATCCAATGATCTCGAACTAAATTGTGTTTCTACTGGTTGAGGTAGTCCTTATCTGTAGTTATGCAACATGGTGTAGATTGTTAGCTTCTTTGAAACCAAATAACAAAATATAATTCATTTTACTCCAAACGTTCTCCGGGTAAAAACGGTTGAAAAATTTTATATAAAGATGAAAATAATTTTCTTCTTGGCAGTTATTGGGTATAGTCAATTTTAAAATAGTGATTTGAATTCGAAGAAAAATTTGTGGGTTTTAGGCTTTGTAGCGCTGGCTTAAGAGACAGAGCGAGTAGGAAAATTGGAGTTGCTCTTTCGCATCTGCATCTGGGTAGTTCCCAATATCAGTACATTGCTGGCACCGAATTCAATTCCATGACTGCGGAATGGCAAATGAAATGGGATCCAATAGGAAACGACCCGAACACTCCAAATTTTGCTTGGGCTGAAGAGTTAATGTCATTTGCTGCTAGACACAACCAGTCAGTTCGTGGTCATACATTTATTTGGCATAGCGCTGTTCCGACATGGGTACAAGCTCTTGAGAACAATGCACCCGCATTACAAGCCGCAATTTCTAGCTTTATCACGTAAACTTGTCTTAGTCCATTTTTACCCAACAATTTTTTTCATGTTCACTCTTTCACAGTTCCACCGCAACTCATTTTAGAGGAAGGTGCTATGAGTGGGATGTTGTAAATGAAGTGATAGAAGGTGATGGATCTTACAGAAACACCATTTTTTATCGGACATTGGGAACTACTTACATAGCCGACGCTTTTCGTTTAGCTCGCGCAGCTGATCCGTATGCTAAGCTTTTCATCAACGATTATAATATTGAAGGAGTTAACGCAAAGAGTAATGCTCTTTACAATCTTGTCGTTTCTCTCTTGGCTCAAGGTGTACCAATTGATGGAGTTGGCTTCCAAGGTCACTTTATTGTTGGTCAATTGCCAACTGACTTTGCAGCTAATATGCAACGTTTTGCAAACTTGGGGCTCGATGTTTCCATAACTGAACTTGATATAAGAATGAACTTACCACCTACTGCGGCTAATTTACAACAGCAAGCGGTGGACTATGCAAATGCTTTCAGAGCCTGTTATCAAGTGGCAAGATGTACTGGAGTTACTGTTTGGGGAGTCACCGATTTATACTCGTGGGTTCCTGACTTTTTCCCAGGTCAAGGGGCTGCTCTACTGTTCGATGAACAATATGCTACAAAACCAGCCTATTATTCTGTTGAAAGCGTTCTGAACTAAGAATTCTACCAATTTATCCTTTGGCATTAATAAATTTTGATTCACATTCACTTCTGACTATTTATTATTATTTAGTCGCCTTGTAACCTTATAATCTCCACCCGTTTCTCTGGTGACATCGACAGTAAATCCGGGACCGCAGAACAGCATAACGAAGATGTTGCAGATTATTGTGCGAAGCTGACGCAGCCTGTACCCCACGGCCCCCATGGACAAGAGAGCAGTACAATCTGTGTGGTACGGTGGATGACCAACGAGAAGGAATCTAATGTACAACGGTGTCAAGCCATTTAATCAACTGCCAGAAACTAAACGTACGAGGGTGGTTTGATAAGTCCGTGATTTCGCTATTTAGCCACAAATCAATTCACAAGTTTTTGGAAGCTTTTTTGAATGGAGGTTTTTTCTGTTGATATAAATTTAAAGCTTCCACACAAAAAAATTGACTAAACTATTTAGACTATTTAGTTTGTGCTGATTTCTCGTCGTCAACAAGAATGCTTAGATGTGGTCTGCCAACTTCCAATCTGGTATTTAGGGTCATTCCAGCGTTACCTACATTTCACTCTAGCTGTATCTGTAGCAGCTACACAGTTTTTATGTTCCACAATATTATTTGGAAGGGACAAACTCGACAAAATTTGTCTCTTATAAATTTTATGGACGTCTACACGATTCTCAAGATATCAGAGAAAGAAAGTCGAATGTAACGTAAGGAACGGTGGAATGGCTTATTAGCAATGAAAAGTCTCCGATTTCTTCGTTTTTCGGTGAAAGCTCAGTGAAAGCTCACGAACCAACGTGGCATATGCGTCTACGACGACGTTTTTAACCAAGTAGAGGTCCGTCACGAATTTCTTGTACATTTGATGATAAAAGCATGAAAGTTGCACCATCGATTAATAACGAAATTCTGAGGGTTTTGGCATATGGTGCACAAAATTGTAACCCCTCCTGCTCCCCTGACACCCCTTCAAAGATTTCAATGTAAAGGTAACTTTGGAGAATTATTATGTTCACAGCTTTTATTCTTTTTTCAATTCCCCACAAATCTTCCGAAGAGATGGATTTTCGCGTTTTTAGCCATTTTTTCAACCGTTTCTTGACCGATTTTGCCCAAATTCAATTCCATAAAAGCTTTTTCGATTGCCTTTCAGGGAAAATCTGTTAAGTCTTATGTATGTGCCAATAGCCTTAGAACACTAATTGCACTTGGGTGGAGAAACAGACGCAAACAACGGATTCTATTAACCTTAAAGATAAAAGGAAATAAGTCCTACTTATACTGACTTCTTTTCAACACGTGAATTCGAACTTGTTTTTTTGTTTTTGTTTTTCTGGCCACATACGTTGGTGAACATTTAGCCAATTCAACGCTTCAAGCATAGTATCTAGGTACAAAATGTTCTTTTGCACCTTATGATGATCCGCATCGCTCGATTTTGTAGCTTTCGCAGACGTGAGATTTCGTTTTTTCCACATTGATATAAAATTGTTGGACAGTATTCAAAGAGTTGTAGATCAGGATGCGCTGCGTCAACGGAAGCATTCTACTAATTCGGTCTAAGAAACCAACTTTTTTAGCAGTCTTTTTTGCTGTGTAATCAACATGTGATTTCAGATTTAGACGATCGACCAGAATATATCCAAGGTACTTAATTTCCCGTATTCTTACAATTTCACTTCCATCCATTATCACACAGGCATCCTCATAAGCTTATTATTGCCAAAAATCATGTATTTGTTTTTTGATAAATTTAGCTTTAGTTTGTGGGCGTGAAGCCACATTTAACCTTTTAACGTATGAACACATTTTTGTATGTTTTGTACAGGAGGGTGTGATATGCAAATAGTGACACCTTGCTGGACTTTGTTTGCGTGGTTATGTCATTGACTTAGAGCAAGAATAGATCTGACACCAATTTTGATCCTTGTGGCACACCTATGTCAATGGGTTTTACTTCAAATGTTGCACCATTAAATTTAGTACGCTGTTTGAGATAAAAGAAACAGCAATAACATTATTTCCTTTGTCAATTTCGAACTTCCAATTCCATATCAGTGCATTTAGAGCCATTTCGCACGAATGATTTTGCCGAAATCCAAATTGATTCTGTATGATGATGTTGTAGTTTTCCATGTGCTCGTTTAGATGTTGTTTTACCACTCCTTCGAGGATTTTCTCATAAGTAGGCAACGAATTGATTGGACGGAATTCTTCACACTTTGCCGTAGCACTAACCTTTGGATATGAGTAAATGTTTGATATAGAACCGCATTGTAGAGATGAATTTAATGCTTCGACCAGTGGTTATCCGATTATATCAATAACGTCTTTTAGCTTATTTTTGTTCAGGTGCTCTACGCCACTGTTGCTGCGTATACATTTTAACTCTAATTTCACGTCCTAAACTGTAATTTTTTGAAACTTGAAGTTTTCTTGTATTTGAAGATCTGGTTCAATGGACATTACCTCAGGGATGCTGCTGTTTATTTGTTTTATTTATTCAAATGACTTTAAGAAATTTTCCAATTCTTTACAAACACTTTTAAATTTAAAAAATTAATTACATTTACATTACTCATTATGTATCACGCGTTTACATTCAAAGTGTTAATCCAAATTACTGCCCTAAATGTTGCGTTGTGAATTTCGATCAAATTTCCGGAAAAACGATGAATTACGCAATGACTTAGGATGTGTGCCATTGTCTGCAGTCTGTATTTCACCGAATTCGCAGAGTGGAAACTCAGCGAATTCACACCTGTGCATCAGGAAAGCACAACATCCTTGTCCAGTACGAAATTTGTTAATTCTGAGCAATGTTCGTCTGGATAACTCGAACCCTTTGACTTCTGAGGCGGGATCGTCAATGAGTTGTTTGTTTATCACTACTGCATGTTGCCACCATTCTTTCTGGATTTTAGATCGGTTAGATTGTTTTTCTCTTGATAGAACCTCCGAAAAGGGCTTCTGGATCGTAGTCGTAGAGTACTCGGTGCTGATTCATGCTGCCTCATTTTTTTTGCATTCTCGTAGAGCAGCCTCTTGTCTACGAATATGGGGAGGTGGCAAGTTGCTCAGCATATAAAGCCACTCTACTTCTGTTGGATTCACTGTATGTTGCATACTCTCAACAAAATAATCATTGAATTTATCTGTTGATGTACCATTTACTATTTGTTTGAGTACCTTCCACAGTCTTTTTGGTCGTGCTAGTCCGATGCAATCCTATTGTAGTAGTAGTCATTTTCTGTAGATCTCAGTTTGTTGACATATTCCCTCGCTTTGTTGTTGCATTCGAACCAGTCCTTTTCGTCGCCAGTCGCGTTGCCGTTGCCTCCACACGAGGGTCTCGTTGTCTCCTCATTTTATTCACCACCTGGGACCAATCATTCGCTTTTAAATTTTCACTAAATTTGTCTCTAGAATAGTCTTTCATGTGTATAACACTTTTTTATTTGTTTGTTATATTTATTTCTACCGATTGTCGTAATTATTGAAGCTTTTCGCTGATGTTACTAGCAAATTGATTCAAACTTGGTACCTGAATTTGTTTGCCATTTGCAAAAAAGAGAAATCGGATCAAAAGAGTGATGATTATACACTCAGCACATCCTTTACATACGATTCACTCCAAGGAATATTTTATCATATGGACTTAATTTCGTATCTTTGAATATATGAGAGTATGATAGTCTTAGAAACTAAGCCATTCAAGCCATGCCACACAGGCATGATATTTTATAACACGAGGGCATCGAGCTTTAGATTGAGACCAATAAAATACGTATTATAGATCCAAGTATGATGTAAAAATTTATCAATTTTGAATAGTTCGAACAGAGTTGTAGAAAAATAATTCTGCCGGCTTAGTCATTCCAATAATATAACATTTCGGTTCGAAAACGTACAAACATCATAAACCATCACAAATCATGTATGCGTTCGTTCCATCATAAAACAAACCGAAAAGATAGGTATAATAAAAAAAATATAACATTAACATGAAACCCAAACAATCCGTCATTTGAAATCGCTTTTAATCTTTCTTTTGAATATTACTTACTTTCATGTGTAAACATCAAAGTGTTTTCGCATTACTGATAAATATACGCAAGCCGACTTTGCCGTAGTGCAAGGAAATATATTTTTTATGCACTTCGATATCACAATAACTATAGTCATTAGGAACTGTACAACCGGCCGGCAACACAAGAAGTTTTCACTTTTTAGCGCAGTACTTTGTATGCCTCATGTTATAATATTGGCGATATTTTTGTAGAAAACCGAATTCTTATATTTTTGGAATATTCAAATGTTTTTAGGCATTACATATCGTCGTACGACACACATTGACGAAAAATGGCACCTAAATGGTCGTTTCTGTTTATTGGATTGAAGTGTTCATTGTTGCATGTTGCTATAAACATTGTTTTTGTACTGTACATCATATCAGGCCCTACATAACGGGAAATTTAATTACTAAGGAAAGAACACTGTTTTTCTGCAATCGTGATTTTTGGTTGCGGTCCGTTGTGTAGCAGTCTCCCCGTCTGGTGTACTCTTCTTTACTCTCGACTATGCCCAGGCGAGACAGGCCATAAGCTCTACATGGCGCTACACGGCAGTACAGTGTATGTCTTACGTCATTCTTCAGCCTCCAGCCTGTTAAGGAGGGTAACCGATTTTGTATGAAGTCTGGGCCACGAAAACAAGTTGTTGTGAAAATGCATAAAAATGCAAAAGAAATCGAATGGGCCATATGGGATTTTTTACGTCTAAGATATTCCAAGCTGTCACCTCCGCTTAATTTTTTTAAGACACCTAGACTATTGAGAAACATTGTGACAAAGTTTCAGAAAGGTGACAGCTTGAACTGACGAGCTTTTACACTTTTTGTGACTCGTGACCAAAAATCTGACCATATCGTTACCCTCCAAGGTATGAATATTGTGCGGAAAAAACTCGGATTTTTTACCAAGCTTTCTTATTACAGCCGCAAGTCATGTTGTCAGCCATTTTCGTTTACGTTACTACTAAAGATTTCATGGAAATTTGCAATGTTTGAGATATAGTCAAAGTCAACTAACGACCTCAATTTTGAAATAGTTATTTACGTCGCAAGCAGTTATGAGAGCCGAAGAAAATGGTCGGCGGGCTCTAGCTAAGAAAAAACCTTCATTGGCGGCGGCTAAATTTATTTAAAAAAAAAACTGATGGTGATTGTACTAGCCGCCAAGTTCATCCAGTGAAAATCTTTGGCAATGGCTAATTTTGTGTTTTTACTTTAATCACCCGCAGCGGCGACGGTACGTTTTTCGACGGCTCTTGGTCACAAGTACAATAGCCGAAACTTGTCAGCTGTTGGGTTATTCTATGCCCGGTTGTGTTGATATAAACATGGTCTTAAAGACAAGGTGTACTGACGAGCTATAATTTTGCTAATGGCTTTTGAATGTGGATTCGATATGTAGACGCTATAGAACGGTGTAGCAGCCGTAGAAAAATATAAAATCTATGGGTGCAATGTTACCCAAACGAAAATTTTCTCACATTTTTACCTTCAGTTCCAATATGAAGCATGTAATACACGTTGTTTAGTACAAGAGGTACAAAATATAACGCAATCATCAGTATAGGGTACTTCGATCACAGTCAAAGCATCCATATCTTTTTCACCAATATATTTGCTCTTCTTCAGAATATTTTACTCTATACGTTCATCAACTAAAAGTCAAACAATTCGCATATAACAAACTCAAACGCAACAAAAACCCAAGAACTTTTGAGTTTGTGTTTATGTGGCAGAGGTAAATATATTATACATTCATTCCCATTTGATCGACTTGTTTTTGCGTGAAATGTGTTTAGTTTAGTTGAGACAGTCGGCAAGAGCGGAGGTGCTTCAAAGTCGGCTCGGTTTTGAAAAATAATACAAAATATCGTATATATAAAAGAAAAAAGGAAAACGAAATTTGAACATTTTGATGTGTTTCATATTGATTCGATTAAAATGTGTTTTTTTTTGACATAAAAGACAATTTCATGAATCGCATAACAAGTTGAACCTTCTTATTAACTCCGATCTGGCGATGTTCCTTAAACAAATCCCAACAATTAATTCATATTCGAATTTGATGGATACGATAATAAAACATTGATTCGGTTGCAAAGGATCAATGGCCAGCAAAATGATCTTCTTCTGTTTCTTTGAAATTATTTTTTGTGTTTGGCTTGTTATACCAACAGTCAGTGGAATACAATGCGAACGGATTACTGTACCTGCGTGCCAGGGCTTAGGATACAATATGACAGCAATGCCGAATTTGGCAGGACATCAAAGTCAAACCGACGCAGAGAATATGGTAAGTTTCAAATTCCAGTAGGTTGTCGTTAGTCTTTATTTGTGTATGACTTCGCAATTTTCTGCAATAAAATTGTTCCTTAAATTTAATGACAGTTAAGAGTAACTTTCTATAATTTAAAAATTACAACAGAAGTTCTTAAGAATTCTCCTCTTCTTAATCCTTCTTCCATTTGTTTCCTTGAAATCCGTTCAGATGAAGGATTTTTGCAAAAATATGTCTGAGAACGTTTATAAAGTTTCTCATGAACCGCACGCGGTCACTGTAACTCTAGTGTATAAAAAAAAAACAGGAAAACCCGAAAAAATATTATATCCCCTCACCCACACCCACCTCACCCAACATTAATTTATTTCTTTAATTTTATTTTCCTTGCTGTTTTCCTAATGCAAATCTTCCTTTGTTTTGTTTAGCAAACTCCAATTCATCTCCAAAAAACTGACTAAGAAAGATACGTTTACAGCATGTGACAAGACGGACACATTTCATTAATTTTACCATTTCCATGCTTGGTACTTTCATCCGTAGTTTTTGTTGCTAACATTTCAAGTCATTTTAATTGGGATATTCCAAGTCTGCGCCCTTTGCGACTTTGAATTTAAATTGTGGTCATTCTAATGTTAATCGCGGCCCGTTTGGGACTCATAAAGATTAATCATCTTTGTGATGATAGTCAACAGAAATTCTTTTTGCCAATTGTCGCTTTACTGATGTTTTCGTGGAGTAAATGTTTATTTGTTTATTGATGCGAAAATAAGATAAAAAAGACGAAATAAACATTTCCACTTTACTATTGCTTTTGTTGTTCACTTCCAATTTGGGAATACATTTTTTTAATGAATTGAAGCTAATTAAAAATTGTTGTAACAGACTCGATAATATATCAATTTAAAAGCAATAATGATTCAAAAACTAAAATATTTTGTTATTCCATTGATAAGACAAAATTGTATACCATTGAAAGAAATTAAAAAAAAAAAACAGATATAAATATTCCGCCTTGAAAAACGAACATTAAAAACGTTCTTATTTTTGATACGTCATTATGTATATAAAACGATATCTAAACCATAGGGCGGACGCCAGACCCGTACGATTCGTATCAGAATCCTTTAAACGATCAAAAGACTTAATGTCTGAAAGGTTTTTAAAAATTTCCGGTAAAATACCAAAAAATCTTTACTTGAATGCACGCGATTGAAATATAATTTTTTATAGGAAAATTTGTTCAATAAAGGCATGTTGTACGTCCCTATTTTGTGCTGTTCTGGAAGCTGAATAAGACTCGATTAATAGTATTTTATACTACAAGAACTGTAAAGTGTTCGAGACGCAGTCGAGAACCCATTCACCATTTCAAGAACATAAAATACTCGTACAGTTCTAGCAGTGTAAATAGTTTTATATATTGAGCGCTTAAACGCACTTTATTTGATCGAAAACAGAACACACATTCTGTTTGCACATAAGCGCGTCATCTATGTCACTTTACAGTTCTTCTGTAAAACTTATATACTTTTACAGTTCGAGTGTAAAGCTTATATATTGGAGTATGTATATTTTAGGCGGTGATGTTTATACACGAGTTGCAAAGCCTTCTTTATATCGAGTTTTTCGCTAAAATAAAGTGCGTTCTATATGCACGAAACATATAAAATTAATTTCATGCTCCTTTCTGTTCTGTGAGCTCAAAACTATATGACAGTATTTCAGACTCAACAAAAACTCCATTGAAAAGTATTTTGAGTGTTAGAGAGACTATTGTCAGTTTTTTGTACAGCAGCGGAGCCAAATCGTGAAAAGGCCACTGTAAAATTGTGATTAGGGTTACAAATTGAAAAGAATAAATATTTAAGATTTTCTTGTGTCTCCGAAAACCTTATTTCCCTTCGTATTCACGTCTGGTTGTTTTTTGGGGCAACAGACGAAATTTGTTCGATGAAATCCACTCTCAATATTCTTGTCATTGAATTCAATTCCGTGTAAGAACGTTTGTTAGTTGAGTTGGAACGTATCCTACAGACTAAATAATGCAGTTCCCAGACTTAAGTTGCAAGAACAAAGTCTAGATAAAAGTATTGTTTCAACTCCTGCATACGTTGTAAGTCGCGAAACTGCATGGTTTCGCCTCTAAGCCTCGTTCCAACGCTACGTACAAAATTTCTTACGCGGAATTGTATTATAATACTAATATGAAATCTCTCCTTAAAAGCTTTTACAGCCAGCGCCGAAGGCGATATTTTCTGAACTATAGAGTTTTTCGATTGAAGTTTTTGGAGCTCTTCATTTCTTATTCAAGTAAACTTAATGAATTTGGAATCAGCTCGTACCTCACTGAGTGGCTCGCTTCGTATCTTAGTGATCGTTCTCAATTTGTAATGATTGGTCGTTCAACATCAAACGAAATTTTTCCGACTTCCGGTGTACCACAAGGTTCAATACTCTGCCCACTTCTGTTTGTAATATTCATAAATGATTTACTGACATCGCTCTCTGAGGGCTCTGGTCTCGGTTTTGCCGATGATCTCAAGGTTTTCCGCTCAATCACCAACAAGAACGATCGTTCCCTTTTACAAATTTACTTGAGTCTCAACCTAAAGAAATGCGCTGTTCTATCGGTCACTCATAGTCCCGCCAAAATTGAGTTTCCATATAAACTATGTGGTGAAGTTGTTGAACGAGTGGGCACAAAAACAGATCTCGGAGTTATAATCGACGATAAATTATTATTTAACGAACATGTCGAGTTTATAACAAGGAAATCTTATCAGCTTCTGGGATTCATTTTTCGTTGCGGAAAATATTTTTCTAATCAGTCGAGCATTAGGTCACTTTACAATGCTCTCGTCAGATCCAGATTAGAATACTGTTCGTCGATTTGGAGTCCGTTTTACCATAATTCAATTGACCAAATAGAACGCGTACAAAAGAAATTTTCTAGAATGTTTTTCTTCAAGTTCAACATTGAACGCCAGTCTTACGACAAGAGGTTAAATTTCCTGTTACATTCGACATTCGTTAGAATCTAGAAGATTGGAAAATGATGAAATTACTCTTTTTAAACTAATCCATAATCACATCCATTCTCAACTACGCCATCAGCTTGCATTTGACCGTCGACCAAGATCTACTAGACACAGGAAAGTTTTCTATCTACCCAACTTTAAAACCAACATCCAGAGAAATTCACCTATATTTCGTCTGCAGGAACATCATGATGAGTATTTATCAGACCTGAATGTATTGGTTGACAGATTTTCAATATTTAAGAAGGACGTTAAGCAACATTTCTCATTTTGATAATTAATTTTTGGATTTTTGATAATATTTATTATTTATTTTGTCTTTTTGTAAATCTCTGATTAACATATTGTTGGGCTTTGGCCTGTTTGTTGATCGTTAAACCAAATAAATAAATAAATTGAATACTTTAGCGCCGCAGGTGAAAAATTTTAAAAATTTAACATTTTTCGTTCAGAAGGCACTCAAAAACTAGAAGGGCCCTGGGTTGTATGTATTCAATATAATATCCAAATGTTTCTACCTCCCAATTTTTTCTTCCAGTGAATTCATTAAATTATGACATTCTGGACGGAGCCAAGTACGGATTAGGGGGAGCCACTTAAGTGGCCCCCGGAGCCATTCGGCTCCGTCGCTGTTCCTTATTTTAGTCCCTGATCATGGTCACCCACCTCGGTTGTGATTTTGACATTGATACCTAACTTGAAATCGAATTTTCATAGCACTCAATAGTAAGATGTTTTTTGAAAAATATAAATGTTTATAAATGCATAAAAGATGAAAGGTAAAAAAAACCTCGAGGCTGGTTTCTCAACTTAATAGGAGTGAGAAAATCAATCCAGAATGTTTACTACAGAAAAATGGAAACATTTGCACCCCATAGTTTTATAACTCCTAAAAAATAGGAGAGATAATACTCTTTTTAAAGGAATACATAAGCTGAACGATTAGACTTACAACGGTACTATGATCCTTTTAACCCTATTTACGCGGTGCTATAAACCGGACCATTCATTACCCTTTTGTCCGTAGACACCGAGCCAATCTTCACTGAAATGTTTTCCAATGGTTCTACGACCGATTATTTCATTTGACATCTTGATGAGTACGAAGAATGACTTATTTTATCATTTTTTTGGTCATATCTGTGCTACCACTTGACCGATTTCGCTTATCTATGAAAATAAATCCCGAAATACGATAACCTTTCACAAAAAAGTGACAAAGATCTGTTGAGATGTACTCGACTTGACAGGAGGATACCCAAAGGCACACTAACTTGCTGATTTTAATGATTTAAATCTCAAAATAAAAAATCCACCAACTCTGTGAAGTTTGGAGTTTTATAAACGCAAAGGCAAGTACACGTTACTTTACATAGGTCTAAAAATATGTTAAAACAAGCCGGCTATATGCGTTATCGGTTATGTGTCTATAGTATGACTTTCTAGCAAAATGCCCAATGTAAACATACACAACTTTTCTTGTATAAATATTTAGATTAATCGATAAAAAAATGGTAATGCGAAATAGAGTACTTTTATAGATTTGATTTATTGGTTTTTTATACATTATTGTAATTTTCTTTGAAAAAATGATACTTGAATAAAATCTCTTTTTATGTGCCGTGTAAATTGACCGCACATTGTTTGCTTTCTATTTATAAAAGACGTTGACTTTTTCTTTCAATATTCAACAACTGACCGCAGTTTTTTTTTTAATGTAGCCGCTCTTACTAAAGTAAGAACACGCACGGGGGACTCTGTTGGACCCATTGTGCTAGCTTATGAACACCTTAATTATCTATTAGAATCTGCCCGTACCAGCGATGTAGTTCAAAATGTCCTTTGGTCGAAAGTGTTTGATAAGGTCGTACCTGATGCTGTAGTCGATAGGTGACTGCGCCTACGGGTGATGAAAGCTGCTGGACAGTGACAGAGATAATGTTCAGCTGTGTCTATGTGGAAACTACAAAGATCACAGCTCTTTTCCCTATGGTAGTTAAATGTTCATTAAAGCCGAAATGTTCCGTTAGTACGCCTGTGTAAACTTTCAGTCTAGTCCGACTGACATTTAATAGAAATTTCGAATCCTTGCTGATCCTGATGCAGTTCTTGGCTTGGCGACAGCTCGCTAATTTATTCCAGTAACCTTTAAATTTCATGTCATGATTCTTATTAGTTTTTGTTTAGTTAGTGAGTGCGGAATGCCTAAAAATGGTTACAGACCAATCGGCTTATACATGGCACCCCATCCTGGCTAGTGCGTCAGCTCTTTCGTTGCCTTCAATACCGCAGTGTCCAGATAAGGATCACTGCGTACACTTGAGCCGCACTATTCAGAGTTTGCCAGCATTCTAATGTGAGTGCGGAATCAATTTTGTTTGAGGATAGAGCAGTCACTGCATCTAGGCTATCCGTGCAAATAGTTAGGGTCTCTCCTACAGCGCATCCCAAACTTAAGAGGCAACAGCCCTCAATAATGGCTCTAACCTCCGCTGTAACGATTGACGAGAATTCACCTAAAGGTATAGATACTTCCTTGCCTGTGTTAGGATAGTACGACCCACTCCAGCTAAATTCCTCATCAAGGAACCATCCGTGTAGGCTATCCTCCCAATCGTCTCGAGATTGCCGGACAGCCAGTCCTTCTTCGTAGGTATAAGCGTATTGAACTTCCTGCCAAACATGGGACTTGGTGTGATCCCATCAGAAGGCACCCCCAGTACCGGAACATCTTTAATAGTTTTGAACCAGACCGCAGTTACTTCGTTAAAAGATCGCTACGAAATCCCCTTTTCCAGTGATTTTGGAGACAACGGTTCAGTGAAAAGCAAACCTTCGATTCATTGTTTCTGTATACGAATCAAGGCCTGTTTTTGAGAAAAGTTTCTCAAATTTTTTCTAAGAATTTCTAAGAACTATAATAGAATGATCAACATAAGTACCTAAGGCTGAATTTTAAGCTTGGTTTGCTGACCTTCTTCTATCTGTACGAACTATACACTATGATTCAGAGTACTCTTTACATCGATTATAAATAATTCTACACTTATTTTACACCATAATAAAATTTTGAGAAAATATTTTCTCAAAAATAGGCCCTGATGCGAACAATAGAACCCCAATCTAATACAAAATGTACTTGATTGACACCGAAATTATTTTCCTATTAAAAATTTGAATATTCCATCCGAGCAAGCGTAATGTTTCCATAACGCAAGTCTTGAGTCACACAAGCGTTTCAGGACTAGATAGAAATAGTAGGCTTCATAACTAGGAAAGGAAATAGAAAATTCCTTAACAAGAGTAAAGTTTGCGACCAGAGCTGATTAAAATTGTAACGAGAGTGAATTTCAGCCAAGTTACAATTTATTCGGTGAGGGTCTCCAACTTTACTCAAGTTAAGGAATTTTCTATCATTCCCCAGTTATGAATTATATTTTTCGCCGTGGAATCGTCAAGAACATTATATTTTTCCTAGTTACGTAAATAACTATTTTTACAATACGCAATCGAATTTCGATGTAGTTGGCAATGCTTTAATACGCTGAAAATCATAGTTACCAGATTTTTTACGGTGTTACGAGCAAATTCGGTACTAACTGAAATATTTAGACTTTGTAACTGGAATTTGTAAACATATATACATACTTTTAATAGGACAAAAACTAACTTTTTTATTTAAAACGATAGGTAAATTCACACATTGCACAGGATTTGTCCTTTAGCTAAAATAAATTACAACTTTTTCGAGGAAAAATAGGATCAATTCTCTCTGTTCTCAATGTGATTAACAAAACTTTTACGCTGTTAAGTAAATTGTTACTAGAGGGATTTTTTCATCTTTTTTTTGTTTTGTCTCAATCTCGATTCGATTGTGCTCATTGCAAAAAATGTCGTTTGCAGCTGGTTGTGTAAGTAGATTCTTTCAGCACACGTCCTATCTTAAATGCTGTCCTACTCGCGTCCGGCTCGTTAGGACAGTATGCTGAAAAAATCTATCTTACACATATCGTTGCAAAATGTACTATTGTGCAACTGGGTGTCAATCACTATAAAAACACACTATTTTGCAAGCAAGTTAAAGTAGTGAAGAAGGCAGTAAATTGATTGAGTTACACAAGTTTTTACAGGACCTATTCATATGAAACTGGACAACCTACAACTAAGTTTGTCACTTTCACACTAACATTGAATGAATGAGAGAATCGTATAAGGTGTCCAGTTTCTTGCCCGGTGTAGTTTATTGTGGAGGCGCTTTGTTTCGAAATAAAGTCATGTAGCTGAAATCAGTCCCAAATTCCAAACCGTGAGAAAGCCTTTTCGTAGATTTCCACACATTTTTTAGAAGAAAAAACCAGTTTAGAAAACATTTCTCTGGATATTTTTTTTTTTGCCTCGTTGCATATTGCGATTTTTGCCCTGATCCTGTACGTGAAAATTATTTTCATTTTGGTTTTTTTAGATGAAAAACAACACTTTGCAAATTTTATTGAAAAGGAATTTTCATAAAGTTTTTGTACTGTTTTGCACTTAGTCATAATATTCCGTCAAGCCTGGTCAAGCATTATGCAGGCAGCACTGGCTCGCTGAATGGCCATTGGAATTCGTTGGTAGAAGTGCACCTTAGATCGTCTGTCTCCACTACTTTCATGTTGCTATTTTGACAGTACACCTTAGGTTTTCTACAAAAAATTCTCATCGTGACATTTCCTTTCATTGTTATTCACAATGAAGAGAAATTTAAAACCAAAAATCGAAAGAAATACAATTTTGCAATAATGACGTAACCTCGACATGGACAGTTCACAATAGTAACATAACTCCTATTTAAATGCACTTTTTGCGTGGTTTTTTAACTCCATTTACGATGCACTTTTGAAAACGCATCAAAATTTTCAAATTTCTTTAATTTCGCGCCTTTTTTCGCATACAAAAGTATATACACACGTACAGATGTGGTTAAGATATTATTGCAAAATTTTATTCATATTACAATTCAAAAAGTCAGATAAAAAATTGCAACTAAAGAAAAAAAATCAAGGAAATTGGTTATTTTTTAAAACTTTTGTAGTTTTCATCTGACATTGTGGTTTTGTTGTTCAATTGTTTTGACTTCGTCGACTACTAGAATTTGAAAGCTTGATAAACCCCCCGCAGTGTTCTTCCGGAAGGCGCATGGGAACAAATTACTATATGTGAGGGCTTACCATTTGAATAAATTGCAATCAGAAATGTCGTCAAATGTCAGTCATAAAACGTTAATTCAATTTAGGTTAATTAAATACTGTTTCGACTTAATGTGCATACACATTTAACAACCTCTTTTTCCGTTTACATTAATATTTTTTTATGTTTTCATATCAAACGACACAAAGTCATAAAAAAAACTCCACAGCCATGTCATTTACAATCATCAAACGAATTCAAAGAAGGTAAACCAATAAAAATCTAACACATGATTGCGTATATAATAATCCATGTATAAATTCACATTATGATATTATGTCTGTATGGTTTGGGTATATATAGTCATAACCGTCAGTAATAAAGTTTTTCCAAAGCTGTAGCCTCGAGTACATCAATCCAAAAATATAGTCACTACACCAGAAGAAAAATTCTCAACGAATTATCTACATTTTCTATCGCCGAGTTTTGATTTTATTTCCATGATTTTTTTGAATAAATGTTGTATGACTTAAACTTTTCTACTTGTTCTACTTGAGTTTCGTTTAAAATTCGTCCGCAGTTACTTGTCTATCCTCGTATGCATGTATGATTTATGTATTTACAGTAAATTTTACACATGTTTCCTTTTTATCTCTTTTATGCATTTGTTTCAAAAAATCACCAATGGTGACTTATGAAAACTGCTAAAAATTTCGGGTTCATCGTCTAACTTTTCTTACCTTAATAATTCGTTAGGTCACTAAATATATCGATATCAAAATATGTGTGAAGAATTTTTCTCCACAGTCATGTGAGTTACGTCGGTCGTTTGAGTAGATACAGAAAATAAACCTAGGCATCAAAGTAATAAAAAAATTAAAATCGGCCACCTTTGATCAGCGAATATAACTAAACATTACAGCATAAACAAATACTTGGGAATAAAATTATTAAAAAAAGGAGAATATTATTCAAAAAGTAATGTGCTTTCAACAAAACCATCACGACGACCATCTTTCAATATTTGTTTATATATTTATTGATCAAATATTACTTAATCTATTTGCGTACACACAACATAATTTACGCGGCTTCGTTTGATTACTTCACTCTCAGATAAAAAGAGTAAAATGAAAAATTAATTTAAAAAGTCTCGGTACGAAAAGGAATGAAACTGTCATTAGTTGTTTATTAACAGATTATGTATAAAAACATACCCCAGTGTACAAGTGTACATGTACAAGCTAGGTCAGTAATCTTATAATTCGCAATCATACTTTACATCTTGTACTTTAATTTCTGTTCACAGTTTTAAAAAAATAAAAGCGAGATGTTAAAAGTAGTCTACTGTAACGATTTATCTATAATATGTATAATGTACTAGATTTCCAAATTAAAAACGTTCACAAACTTGTTTATTATCACTGACTCTTATGACTAATTAAATTTGCTTATTCTAATATGCGCATCCCCTTAAATTAACACAAATCTGACTTTAGGTTGGGTGATGAGACTATTAATGTCGACAACTTATGCCTTTCTTCCAATTAGCAAAATGATGATGATGAATCATGCGTAAGAAAATAAAATTGTTGTTTCTTTGGACCACCTAAAAGTCGGTAAAATTCTGATCGGTGTTTTAATTCTCACCTTGTTGCCCCACAAGCTGTAACACACGCTTAGTCAAATTCAATAAAAATATGGTACTTCAACACAAATTCTTTCACTGTATTCAGACTAAACCGTCTGTACTCTGCGGAATCCAAAAGCGAAAAGACCTTCGCTCAACATTCTCGTGTGTGTCAACTGACATTTCATAACTAAACGATCTGAGTGGCATCTCGTTACTCGGCGTATCACCAGCTAGTCTCCAAAGCTATTCGCCGGTTATTTCAAATTCTAACTTAGTGACTATGTTAAGTTTTTACAAAAAGCCAAACAGATAGAAATCGGCGTTACAGGTTACACAAAACATTACAGGTTACACTACCCTCAAGTCCACTGCATTTTTGTGGAAGTGCAATAGTAGATTATCTTTATATGTTGAGATAGCTGAGATTTTTCGTGGTTATTATTGTAGATATATTTTACGGTATGATTTAAAGAATACGAAGCACGATCAGCCTCATGACGCGATATATAAGGTAGAGCGTTTGCAGTATCGGTGCCGAAGACAACGTGTCTCGACTTTGATAATATATAACATACTTGGTCAGTGAGTCATTACAGCCCAAGTTTAAGAGTATATACATTGGTCGTAGCGTGTAGAACTATACACTTTGGTCGTTACGTGTAGAACTATGCACTTTTTTTACCTGCCCATCCTATAGGACTTAGCATGTAGAACTATACACTTTTTTACTTGCCGATCCTCTAGGAAATCACAGGGGTTGAATGAACAATATCCTGTGATCGTGTCCTATGAAAATATGCAAGACTCAAGGAGAAAAATTGCCATGGAAAAAGGGAGTAGTTAGTCATGGGAATGTGCAAAATCTCCCAGTGTATTATCGTCCATTACACGATAATATTGTATCAGTGGACGATATTATCGTCTCGTGAACAAGAATATTTGTCGCTGGACAATAACAATGAATAAGAGTTGAAAATTTTCGCCTGGTGCAAAATGATATCATCTCAAGGATAATAATATCGTCTCATGGACAGTAAACTTTTCAAATGGACTTCCTTTGCTTCGGCAATGTGCACATGGAACTTATCCCTGACTAGCGAAATGAGGGAATTGGCGCTTCAATGAAACGCTAAAGAAACAAAGTGGCTAACAAAGCTATGAAATTTTCCTTTTACGAAATGTCACAAAAAATTATTAATTGGCGAAGATAATAGTATATTCTTAACCAGGGGATATAATGGCGCGATTATAGTCGAGGTGAAGTGAATGTCCGAGGGGCTATGGCCCGAGGAATATTCACGTACTGAGACTATAATTAAGCTACTTATCCCTTGGTCAATACGATAGTTTATATTAGCGAAAGATTTTTATAGATAGTTTATATCATTTGGGCATTTAATTCGCCATTTACTCGTGGCTTTTTTTTATTTCCTTTGAGATTTGACGTCATGATATTATAGTCGAATCGAAAATTATAGTCGAGTCGACCATAATATGTCTGTTATATACTTCCTAGTTTGTATGAAACTCGACTATAATATGGTCATTATACCCCTACTTTCAGGTATATGAATGGCTAATTATATGCCCGAATGATATAAAGAATTTTACTTGCAGCACCCCGCGAAAATGAGTAATTACCTGATGACAGTTGCGGTAATTTTCATTTTCGCTGGGCTTACCAAGTAAAATAACATAAATTATATAGATTGGAGATTTTTATTTTGACTCGTCAAAGCGAGGTGGCTAACGAAAGTAGGAAATTTTCGCTTTTATGAAACACTATAAAAAAGCAGGGGCTGACGAAGCTAGGAAACTTTTCCTTTCATGAAATGTCACCTTAAGTAGCTGGCTATTTTCTTTTACAAATCAGGCAATAGTATCATTCAGTGGACGATAATATCGTCGATTAGACAGTAATATCATCCGGTGGACGATAATATTGTCCATAAGACAAAAAAATCATTCAGTGGACGATAATATTGTTCGTTACTCAATGGACAATAATATCGTATGCTTGAAAAACGCTGACAACTCCTAACAAAAATATAGAACGCATAGAAAATAGTAGTATAATCCACTGGGCGATAATATTGTATCATATCGATAATATTGTCTGATGGACGATATTATTCTATCAGTGGACGATCTTCTTGTCTCATGGACGATATTATGGTATCATTGGACGATAATCCACCGTTAGCCATATTTCACAACAGAGGGCTTTTTTTAAAAAACCATTTCGTCTTCCCTCCCATTACACGTACAAACAGAAAGTAACTTTACAGTAAATTTGTAGTTATCATAAAGAACGTAGAGACACCGTTTTGACCCGCTAGTTTCAACAGATCTCAAAGTTCGTCATTATATTTCCGGTAATAATAAAGCGAAGAAGCTTATTGGTGGTCATCGTCAGGAACGACAATAAGCGCAGAGTGCCGAAGCTATATGCGTTCTACGGCAATTGCTTTTATTTGGTCCCGGGGTTTCTACGACCAATGGAAAACTAGTGTGAGCAATTTCGGAACGAGAGGAATAACTCACACGAGGACTTGTACGAGCGCATGCGAGCGGTGTTGTTGTGTTATCGTATCGGACTTTTTATAGCCAACGCGGTTGTTTTTAAAACAAATATATCAACATTTTATTTCGTTACCGCTCGTTATTACACTAAAACATAGCAATACAGTTAGATATTATGAAGTACTTGTGGTAATTTCTTTAATTCTTATAATACTATCAAGAGATACTTCGGATCAAGAAAGGGTTAGAGGCGTAGTGTTTTATAATTTTGTATATCGAGCCCTTTAAAGTTTGCAACTTGTACCATTTATGTAAATTACAAAAGTAAAAACAATGATCTCTTCTTAACATCGGTATTTTCTTCTTCGACTATTGATTGTGGATTTTTTATTTATTACAATGAAATAAATACGTTTTGCGCTTTATATGCAGAAATATATCTTATAAGATATGTGGTTGTGTTACTTCTTGTTGCTGATGTTTGTTGAACTTATTTGTTCATGCATTCAATTGCAACCTGCAATTGTAAGCATAAATACCAGCATTTCTTTACTAGGTTGAAAAGTTTTTATTGCTTTTAGTTTTATTCAATTAAAAATTGATTGCAATTATTGATGTGACTTAAAATGTCAATTAAATGCACCGGGAAAATAATGGCAAAATAATTAACAATGACTTATTGGTGAAAGGAAAAGATACGATGAATAAGATAATTCAAATCAGTAATTATTTCTTCATTGGAAATAATGGAAATGAAACCATATTTCTTTCAAAGGAAAATTTAAAGCTAGGAGTTATGCTGAGCTAAAGAGGTGAATCAGTTTCAGTACGCTTTTGTTTTCCTTCTTTATTTTGTTAAAAAAAAACTTCCTAAGGGCTCATTTTCCGAAAACATATTGTCCCTCAAGCTATAAACTCTAAACCAATTCATATTTTCAAAAGACATTGTTCAAAAAGTACTAAGAGGCTTCCATCTGCTGCAATCTTATTTATACGAAAACCACACATAATATGCGACTTTATTCTTTCATTCTCCCATTCACAACGATATGTAATAATGAAAATTTAAATATTCAAAAGCTTTTAGCTTAATTATACCTTTTGTGATAACTGCGATGATATAGGTGTTTCGGTAAAATGACAAAGAATTTAAATTACTATTAGGCCGCTGTGCATCTACACATCACATGGGCTGGAGAAGATTATCTCGTTTCTGGTATATATGGCTTAAAGGGTATATGTGTTGTTCGATGTGTGTATTTTAAATATTTTCGTTTTGGATTAAAGTTTTTCGTTGAGTTGAAACCCATGAATTCTTATTGACTTATGGCAATTAAGAATGCAAGTAAGTTCTTTATTTTTTGTTGCTTCAGTTTTCGATTTTTATGATTTTTGTATTTTAAAAAAGTAACTCTGAGCAACACGTTCATAATATGCTGGACGAATGCTTGTTTCAAGCGATAAATATATTGCACACTCCACTTAAATACATTTATACACGCAATGCATTTCCAACTCGTGGTATATAATCAGAGCATAAACTTGGCGGATCAAAGTTTCTACGTCACACGGCTTTGCGGTCCATTTCGCATGAAAAATGTCTCACTCACCTCAAATTCTTGTGCCACACTGATTCGAGCATAATTCTTCGTTTGTAGCTCTTGACATTTCAGCGCCAATAAAATTGTACCGCTGGAATAATTAACTCAATTCGACGAGGAGTGAAAAATAAAAAACAATGAAAAAGCAACCTTTGAAGAAACTACAAAAAAATCTACCATGTGAACTACCAAAAATTGCAGAAAACAACAAAAGTAGAAGAAAGTTTAACATAATCTTGTTGGAATGCTCTTGTCATCTCCGCTCTTTCGACGAGCTTTAATGTTAGCTTATGCCCTGCAAGTGAATTTACTTGCATGGGGCAAAAATCGCTCTATTCCGAAGACACCGTTGCAGGTTCTGTTTTCCCAACGAAAAAACAAAATCGACGCCATATCATTCAGTCAGTCAGTTGCATCGAGAGATTTGACTTTTAAGATTTTTAAAACATGATTTTGACCTGGGAATCTCATCATCCGTCACACCGGATATCAGGCGTTAGATTCGATGATCGAACATCATTTTTCTTCTCTTTTAAGCTGCCAATAAATCGTATAGGACTTTTCGAGTTCAATAAAGTGCCTGTCCCGCATCCATTCATAGTTTTCGCAGAATAATTATTAACGCATGACTATTCAGGCTGCTCACTTATAAATACGAAAAAAACATCTTTCTTCAACAACAGACTTTATCCAAATACCTTTTAAAATGGTTTTCTTATACAAAAATGATTTTTTCTTGTCTACACAATCGCAGGGGTGTAATAGCTTATTAACACACGACGGGAAGAAATCAGTATTCTTGTCTAAAATTGCTCTACTCCTTTTCTGCCTTCTTATATTTTACAGTCAGTTTTCTACTACTATATGCGAAGAGTTGTAACGCATTGAGCGTTGCACAAACTTTAGATTTTTCGATGCGAAATTATCTGAAAACATATCAGAAGAGATAAATATACGACTTTATAAATCAAAAAGGATGAATTGGCAATATTCGAAAAACATTCACTTTTGTCCATGTTGCGAGTAATAGTGCACCGAAGGGTTAATTTGGCGATTTGGAAGTTATGTATGTAACAACTCTTGATTTTGGATGAATTTATTGATGAGTAATTTTTATCTTTGAGTCACACCCAGTAATTTTCCTGTCTCATTTAGGATTCGAAAATTATACGAATAGAAGTTCGACGCGGATTTCATATTCTGCTTGCGTTTGAATTGTGTTTACTTTTCGCCCTTGTGATCACACCGCATACTTGAAAATTAATACATCGTAATCCCAAACCCACACATTTTACTTAATTTTGCATCAATCGTAGTTTACTTTTGCATTACTTTTATGTAAAAAGTGCTACACCCGTGGTGTCTTATATTCGCTTCTTATAAATACAAAAAATATTACGATGTTTAAGGAATGTTTTTTTCTCCGTTTCTTTCAAGATTGTCAATTCTTTTGTTCTTCAACTCATCAAAGTCGCAGAAAAGTTGTTTATTGTATCTATTTTCTGCACATGTCGCATTCGTGATAATCTGTCGTAAAAAAATGCAGTTTTATTTTGCAATCATAAAAATGCACATAATTGTATTAGAAAGAAGATCCTTAGATTCTCTACTGCGAAAAATAGGGCTAGCCCTAGATGTACTTTTTGGTATGTAGGGGCGTGACAATCAAAACAATAGAACATTGAATAATTGTGTAAGTTCCACAAGAGACATAAGAACAGCATTCTGTTCTTTTGATGTGATTTCGAATGTTTTCGTGTAACATTTGGAAAACAGAGGTGTTAAACATTAAACCTACCAAATAGCCTTAGCTTTAAGCAGAAAGCAGACATTCCCTTGACCAAATTACCATAAGGTTTTTGCCACTATTTCGATCTGTGAAATAAGGCAACCCAAATACGTAAGAATGCCATGGGAACTTTGCCAAAGGAGCAACTAACCCTTACTGCATGTACGTCTTCACAGCGAATCATAAGTTGAATGAAGAAATGTTTTGAAAGCTACTTGATCTTTGAACACGCAAACACTCGCGATATTTCTATTTTAGAACTGGAAATAGTCACAGGTTACAGGGACATCCGCAATCCAAATACCTAAAATTGCCATGGAAACCGTGCCAAAGGAGTAGATAGATAGACAGATAAAGCGGGTGAGATCGCATCCATCTCTGCACCTAGGCGTCCATTGGGCCTGTTGTGCGTGCCAGTCGTTAATTTAAATTCTTTTGGTTTTGTTTAGATAGTCCAATATGCATTTAGGCGGAATGTTCCTAATGTATAAGGTAAAACATATGCCCCCAGACACTTGGCTCTGGCTACTATATAGGCAGGGCATTTGCAAAGAAAGTGCTATGCATCCTCGATATCTCCACACTGGTCACAGTAGGGGCTATCGGTAATACCTATTGTATGAAGATGTTTGTTTAGGCTACAGTGTCCAGTTAGTATATCCGTCACCCTTTTTAGATCGCGCCTACTCAACGAGAGCATTGATTTGGAGCGGAATTTGTTTATTTGAATACTATTTTTAGATTGTCGGGCGTGGGCTGGTGATTTCCCGTTCTTAGTGAACTGATTTTTCTTCCATATATTCACCCTGCTCTGAAGAACGGAGAGAGCCACACCAGCTACGGGTCCGGGGCCTATATGAATGGAATTTAAGGCTGATCTAGCTGGTTTATCTTTGCCGAAGAGCCCGCTGTGTCCTGGGATCCACAGCAGGGTGACTCGGTACCTAGATGTTAGTAATTTGAGAGCGTCCCAGCATTCTAATGTTAAAGAGGACGTGAATTTGTAGTTATGTAACGCTTTAAGTGCAGATTGGCTGTCCGAGAATATACGCATCGCGATGTTCGTACAACTGCTTTCTTGGATGTGATTACACAAATTCTTTATAGCCAACATTTCGGAGAGGTATACAGTGGTCACATTTCCAAGTGGGAGGGAGATTTCCTTGCCAATAGTTGGGCAACAAAATCCTCTTCAAAGTTACCGTCTTAACGGGATCCGTCAGTGAACCAGTCGTTAAATTGTCGTGGGAGGTCGTTTATCCAGACATTTCTAGGTAAAGTATTTATTTCAAAAGATTTTTCAAACCTATAGACTGGCGCTATTGCTTCGCAAGGCATGAGCAACTCTGCTGATTCCTTCGTCATGATCTTCCATATTTTTGCGTCACCAGTGTTTGACTCTAGCAAAGAACCAGTAACTTTGAATCTCACAGCGGCAGAACACGCCACTCCTTCAACGTGAATATGGAGCGGTGGTCTATTCAATATTGCTTCCAAGGCGGCATTTGGGGCTGTCCGCATAGCTCCATTTACTCCTGCTAGAGCAATTCTTTGAAATTTTGAAAGCTGAGTCATTACCGTAGAGAACCTACAACGTGGCCACCATACTATAGCCACATATGTTGGCCGTATAGATCCATAGCATAATCTTAGGATTAAGCCCGAAGCCATGCCCAAACGCTCTTCTGTAGTGCAGCGCTCGGGCCAGGTTTTATCCGGATTTACTGTTTGCTCTTGTGAGCTGCATCATCTTTCAACTAAAATCATGGCTGTCTGCATGAGTTCTGATAATGTTGAAGTGAATGCCCCCACTATGAGAATGGTTAAGTCATCGGCGAAGGCTTGAGAGTAATAGCCTGAATTGTTCAGTAGCGATAGTAGGCCAAAGGAGTAATTAACCTCGAGAAGTTTTTATCCCTTACTGCATGTACGTATTCAGCGAATCATAAGTAGATTGAAGAAATGTTTTCAAAGCTATTTGATCTTTGAACTCGCAAACACCTGCGATATTTCTATGTTAGAACTGGAAATAGTTACAGGTTACAGGGACATCCGCTGTTTTGCCGTATCAAAATCAATTGTTCGAAACTTTGTAATAATTAGAGGAAGAAAGGATCAATGTAGCGGTGGGACTGTGTTTTTATTTTCATACACTAATCAGAAAACTGTAACAGACGAAATACGTTATAAGTATAGTTGATCACAGTAAACTAAATTTAAAGCAAATCAGATTAAAAATTATTTGCATTTGAAAAATTTTTTAAAATCCTTATTTAGAGTGACTTCTATATTTTTATGTGATAAGTCACGATTAATAATCCGAAATGAATAATTAATTAATGGATTACGTTAATTTGTCATGAATTCTTAATGAATGTTGATGGGTTTGATAAGTTTTTTATTTGTGTCGACCGGTAATGTAATTTAAGTCGTAAAGTAAGCTTATGGATCAAAAAAAGTGACTTAGCATAATTTGGAAATATAAGAGTCTTCTTTATGTTAAATATTTTTTATTATACACTTTTTTGTCTGTTTCTACAGCGTCTTTTTTTATTCTACATTATATGCCTATCTATTATGAATAATGACTTCTCTCATTTCATTATCTGACTGGTTTTTACCGTGGTATTGATTTAAATTACCATTATGTATCCATTGTCGAATCGTGTCTTAGTGCATTAGTTAGGACTCTTTGCTCTTTCATGTAGCCTTTTACAGTATAAAAAGTTGCTTAATGACTGCAATAATTTAATTTTTTATATAGTGATTGCTCTGCCTGCTACTGAATACGAGACAAGTTAAGATATTTTTAAGATAACTAAATGGGCGATCTCAAAGTTATCTTGAAGATTTTTGAATGTATGAAAAAATACTGTCGAAAAATTTAAACTTTCTACGATATGTTGTATACCAGCTGATATTCTATTGTTGACTCATTTTCAAAACAATTTAGATTTTTCAATTGTGCTAAAAAACATGGAATAACTTATTTCATTACAGATATAAATACGAAATCCGTATCTACAGTTCGCAAAGACTTGGGCAATCTTTGTAAAAACGATGTTTTTGTAGCGATAGTTTTGTTTTAAAAATTTGTCATTTTCAAAAAATGGCTGTTTACACTCATCGTTCATTAATCTAGTAGTTGAGCTACTTTTTTGTGATTGCTTTGTTTTTTTACAAATCCTCAGACTGGGCAGCCCGGTGCCGAAAAAGTGTCTATAACAATGTTGCATGGTGGAATAAGTACGCAACTGTTCACTAGTTCCGAACTCGGCACCAGGCTGCGTACTTGATAAATTCTATTGACAATGTAGAAGGCAGATTGGTGCCGAAAATGGGTCAGTGTAACCGAAACGGCTGTCATGAATACTATACGTCATATAAATTTCAAGTCGGCACTAGGCTGCGTGCTTTCGAGTTATGAATGAAGATGCCAGCAGCAGCCTGGTGCCAAATTGAAACTTATGTGGACATTAAGCTGATTCAACTTTGTATGGAAAATTATGTGGAAGTTCAAGTGCGCATCGTTTTTTCAATTCATTTATGGAACATTGTAGGTCAAAAAAATTAGATTTAGAGATTTGAATTCTTAAAATTCAACCTCGTTGCCGTAACCTCTAAACATATTTTTTTTGACTTAAAATGCTCAAGGCATTCCATTTTTATCCAAAATCGAATCGAAAGATCGATGCGCACTTTAAGTACCGAACAATTTTTTTAATTTTCATATAAAGTTGAAGCACCCTAGTGGACAGGGGCGTGACAGTCTTTTGTTCCGATCTTTGCAAGTAGTATTCAACGTGAAGTTAGCTGCAGTTGTGACCGAAGCTAACTTCATTGCAAACAAAGTCAGCTGATTTCATTAATAAATTTACCAAAACCAGCTGATTTTTTTGCAATGAAGTTAGCTTCGCTTGCAATTGCAGCTAACTTCATGCTGAATATTACTTGCAAAGATCGAAACAAAAGACTGTCACGACCCTGCTAGTGGACATATATAATTCACTCCTGCCTTTTGGCATAATCGTATTTGCAGCACCAGGCTGCCATCTACATTCTTAGCTCTACCACTTAAGTACGCAGCCTGGTGCTGCAAATGTGTTTTTGCCAAAATGTAGGCAGAAGAAGATTATTTATGTCAAATAAGTTTCAGTTCGGCACCAGGCTGCTGCTGCCACCTACATTCATAATACGACTTGAAATTTGTATGGCTGCCTTCTACATGGTCAATCATCAAGTACGCAGCCTGGTGCCGAGTTCAAAACTAGTGAACAGTTGCGTACTTTTTCCACCATGCAACATTGTTATAGTCACTTTTTCGGCTCCAGGCTGCCCAGTCTGAAATGCAGACCTTTCTTCTAGCGAAAGATTTGTTAAAAAACTAAGGAATCACAAAAAAGTAGCTCAACTACTAGATTATTAAAAGTTGAGTGTAAACAGCCATTTAGTTACTTTTTTGTAAATGACACATTTTTATAACAAAAGTATAGCTAGAAAAACATCATTTTGCAGAGGTCCCTCAATGTATCACGAAACTACTTCATATCTTTAAATTCCTTCATTCAGTTTCTTATTGTCTTTTGCTCAATTTCTCGTGTGTGGAAACCACCAGGTGTATGTATCTCGAAATAAAATTCTGTTTCTGTTAAGACCTTAATACCACAATCCCAGAAGCTGATGATGACCACAACTACTGACACCATCAAATCTAAAATATTCAAGAAGTCAGTCAATGTAACTGATATTTTCTGTCGACTTTGGCTGCAATTTTTATTTTTGCTGTTATTGATACCAAATATCTATCCGTAGTCCGATTTATATGTACGTTCTAACTGTAATAGATTATGAGTTAAGGCAATTTTATAATTAAATAGTACACTTTTCTTACTACATAATTATGTTACGTCGTCACGTCGGTACGCTTTATGAATAAGTCCACCTTAATAGGAACGATATACAAAATAATTAAATTACACACAGAGGTGCAAAAGATCGTTTCGTGTGCATGTGGGAAGAATAAAAGTTTAGCTTGAGACGATCTTCGTATATTGGATCTCTGTTTAACAATCGCATTATATTAAGAAGAAAAACACGCATTTCGTTAATTGACACCTAAACTACCTATAATTAGCGGCAATAAAACGTTATGTAGCCCTGAAATTATATCTTCCAGGCAATATTCGTAACAAAAAAAAACATCTTTGATGGGCGGATTCATCTACAAAAACGCAGACGTGTAATTTATATGAATTTCTTCGTAATCTTTGAACGCAGAGAGACATTCTTAGCAAGTCACAATGGTTTTGGTTCGTTGTTTAGCTGAATACGCATAACAATTTCCTCTATTTATTATAAGATTTCCTAGGTGACCAAATTAGTTAAATGCAAAATTTTTTGTAGTTACACAGCAAATACACGGCAATTACACAGCAATTACACCACTTCAATTGAAATGCTGAAAAGTATATTTGCGTGGCTGCAAAAACATGACCGAATTTTTCATATCTAATCGACGGGCAATTTTCAAGAATATTTTCTAATGTATGCACCAGCTTCTGTCCGGTCAGCGCTATTTTTGTTTCGAAGTAAAATTAACTTGTTAAGAATTGTTCTCCTGGTTTTATCTTCTCTTTGCGTTTTACAATATTTTTATTTATGTGTATAATCATTTCCTTCGAACGTTCTGCTTAAGAATTTTTCGTCTTTTTAGGCTTATACCAAGAAGAAGGGTTTTATAGATTTAGCAAGATTAAATTGGCCTTTAAACATCACACTTCTAGTTTTTGAGAAGAATTCTGTACTGAAAATTGTTTTTATTCGGAAAACGTTGCCATTTTCAAATCTCACCTATTATTCCCATAGTAGCGCCTCCGTTAAAGACGAGCGCAAATAGCATCAGAAGCATCACAACTCACCACTAATATTAGAATTTTAAACCTCAGATACGCAAAAAGGAATGATTTGGCAAACTTTGAAGTGAGAGAAACGCTTTCTCAGAATTCTCTTGTTCTTAATGTTTCAAAGTGTTTCAAGGAGAACATTTTTATCTCGTGCTATTGGTTACTGTGTCGTCTTGGATGAACGGGATGAACTTTTATTATGTGTGTGTATCGCCGATGGGTATAAAGGTATAAATGATGATTGTATGATGATGATTATGTGATGTACATAAGAGAGATAGTGCTGGATACAAAATTATTATAAATGCATTAAAATCACCTCGACCGAGCAATTACGCAAAATTGAGGTTTTCCATTTAATGTTCGGTTTTGTTGTTTCAACGTATACCAGTAAAATAAGATATGGTAAGTGGTTACGAAGATGTTATAAAAAATTGTTTCTTTTCAGTCCATCATTTTCGTTTTTGTTCTTTTGATTTCTTTTTATTAATCTATGCTGCGCATAGTTAGTTCCATGAACTATATTTTGCGTATATATTTCTGAGATTCGTATACTCGATTATAAACTGTTGGAATACGTTATTTGTAGTAATTATAAAACTGTTACGATGAAAACAAAAAATAATTAGAAAATTCTTCTCCGAGTGAAGACGTTAGAACAAATTCAATTTTAGAAGAAATACATCGGGTGATAAAAATATTGGTTGTAGAGATGTAGAGGAAGATGAGAAAATCGCTAATGAGACAAAGTTTGAAGCACCACATGCGACGTCGCGTGCCCTATTATATATTTAGGTAACTTTTATGAGACAACGAACCTGCCTTTACTTTAGTAATTGCGGACAAAATAACTCAGACTTAATTACCCGGTTAGTATGGCTCTCCGACTATTCAGACAATAAGTAATAGGTTTTATCTATCTAGAGCATAAATCTCGTACTTAAATCCCTAGGGCAAAACTGTTTAACTCGATATATTGCTCTCGATAGATAAAACTATATATGCACCGCTGTCCAGGATGGTTTATTTTGACGATTTGGATTATTTCCCACGCCTTCGGCTCGGGAAATAACCTCCAAATCGTCAAAATAGAGCATCCTGGACAGCGGTGCATAATCTACTATAATCAAGAGATGAAAATTGATTGAATTTTAAAGAGACTGTAACTTTGCTCTCAAGACCTCGTACTAACAATGCAATTTAGAAACTCATTACACTTAGGAACATTTAGCGTATCCGATAAGGCAAAAAATCTGGTCCAAAAAGATCCTTTCTACTAAAAAAAGAACATTTTTACCTTTCTTGTTTTAAAGGGTCCCTACTATATGATATGAAATTTAAGATCTTTGACGTGACCTCACTCCAAGTGACCTATGTGCTAAACGCGTTGTCCGATTTGTATCATTAAAAAAAGAAAAATGTAGCCCTTGAAATTCTTCGAAGAGCGTTTTAGCGAATTTTTGATATTTCGATCGGTATCAAGGGTCTTCGTACCTTTAAAATTTTTTTTGATTTTAACCATAATTTCCGCCATCTTGGATTGCGATATCAACACACAAAACATCACAAAAAAAAACTTTGAACATTTCTCTCAAACTTTGCATTTCAAACCAAGTTGATATCTCAATGCATTGGGTCCTGAAAATGGTGCTATGACAAATCTCCCAACCGTAATTTTTACACTCTATTTTCGTACAATTCGTTTTCGCACACCTTATTTTCGTACACTTCAATTTCGTACACTTCGATTTCGTACATTTTCCTATTTCGTACACTCTAATTTCGTACACTTCCTATTTCGTACACTTCCTATTTCGTACACTTTCTATTTTGTACACTTTGATTTCGTACACCCCAGTTTCGTACACTTCGATTTCGTACACTTTCCTATTTTGTACACTTTAATTTCGTACACTTCGATTTCGTACACTTTCCTGTTTTGTACACTTTCATTTCGTACACTTTAATTTTGTACACTTACTTTTCCTTAGCTTCGTTAGCCTAGTCTTTGTATCACTTCGGTTCATCAAAGCCCTAATTCTCGGCTCATTTTTTATACACAAAATATACATTTTGTACACAAAAACGTCTTCTTTTGTACACAGCCAATTTAGTAGCCAAAAAAAATACACCGTACAAGCTTATTTATTTATTTTTTTTATTTTTTTTTATTTTATTTTATTATTGTTATTACTTTTTTAAATTTGTTTTGTATTACCACGTGTTTTTTTTTATTAAAAAGGATAATGCAATGTATTGGGGGGCTCTTCCCCCTCATCCCCGCGCCTCCGGCGGGCTAGATCACGCCTGCGGCTGGATAGATTACGCCTACAGTTGGCTAGATTACGCCTGCGGCGGGCTAGATTACGCCCTGCAGGGGGTCTTGCGTGCATGGGGATCTGCCATACACCCCGCTTTGTTATTTTTTCGTTATGTTCACGACCTGCGGCGCTACTTTTTCAACTATTTTACATTTAAGAATGAATTTGCAAAATTGAAACAACGTTTATTTTGTAAATACCTCATGTTAGTGTACAAAACCATCTTTTTTGTGTACAAAATGTATTTTTTGTGTACAGAAAAAATTAAACCCTAATTCTCTAGTTTCGTTGACATCCTCGTTTTGTGAGATTTCGTAAAAAGAAAAATTACTTAGCTTTGTTTTCCCGAAAGAATTCAATGAGTACTAGCGGGCTACACCAGGTAATAGAAAGTGTACAAAATTATAGGGTACGAAATTGTAGTGTACGAAATTGTGGGGTACGAAATTAAAGTGTACAAAATAGGAAAGTGTACGAAATTAAAGTGCACGAAATTGGAGTGTACGAAATTGAAGTGTACGAAATAGGAAAGTGTACGAAATCGAAGTGTACGAAACTGGGGTGTACAAAATCATCATCATCATCATCATCAAACTTTATAGACCGTTTATACCTTCCGGTGTGGGGTCTTTAAGCCGCAACCCGGTGGTCATTGACCACCCCCCTCCATACCCTTCTATCCTCTGCCAAGGAGATGGTTTGCTCGCCCAGTGAAAGCCCCCTAACTGCTAAATCTGATTTAATTGAGTCTATGAACCTTCTCCTTGGCCTACCCCTAGGACGTACACCCGGGACCTGTGCATTCAATATCCTCTTTGGGAGCCTACTATTACCCATCCTTTGAACGTGCCCGTACCATCTCAGACGACTAACCCTTGCCGTCTCCTCCACTGACCTAACCCCTAAATTTTCTCTGATGTCGTCGTTCCTGATATGATGTCCCACTGTTCCCTCCGATTCACTTTTGCTATGCTCCTAAGAACCTCATATCTGAAACCTCCAAGTCATGCACAAGGTATCCGCAGTCCACCCAACTTTCACTACCATATAAAATTGTTGGCCTGAAGATTGATCTGTGAATAGCTAACTTTGTGCCACTACTTAATTCCTTCCTGTTAAACACATGAGACCTCAACTGACTGGCCACCGCATTTCCCATTCTCCTCCTTTCCTCAAATTCCCTAACTAACTTGCCATCCTCTGAAAACATGGCTCCTAAATATTTAAACCCAGAAACCTGTTCCAACTGCTCCCCATTTAAACTGCACACTACGTCTTTCCTAAATTTGCCAACATGCATAACCTTTGTTTTGCCGACGCTTATCTTCATCCCGTACTTCTCACATGCTACATTCAGGCAGTTAACCCCCCTCTGCAAATTATCGGCATTATCTGCTAATAGGGTTAAATCATCCGCATAGGCCAGGATTTTCATAATTACATCCCCAATTTCCACATTCCCCTGCAAATTGGCCTGCTTGATGATTTTGTCCATGAAAATTATGAACAGAAGAGGAGAGAGACAACAACCCTGACGAACGCCCTCATTAACCTCGAAAGCCTCACTATGTACAAAATCAAAGTGTACAAAATAGGAAGTATACGAAATAGGAAGTATACAAAATCGAAGTGTGCGAAATTGAAGTGTACGAAATAGGAAGTGTACTAAATAGGAAGTGTACGAAATTGTAGTGCACGAAATTGAACTGAAAGTTGTACGAAATAGCACTCAACAAGTGTCGAAAAAAAGTTGGGGGATTTGTCGGATTACCCTGAAAATTCATTGAAAAAAAATGACATAATGACCCCAATGATTTTGGAATCAGGAATGGATACAGAACAACATATTATCATAGCAACGTTAGTACAAAAATTTGCATGATTAAGCCTTTTTTTAATCCTTATCGGATACGCTAATTTATGGCTAGAATGGAAAAATTGTAAACCCTCCCCTTTTCAGAGCGTGCGTAATTTGTGAATGACACCTAAGTCGTATATGTTAAAGTTATTTGAGTTAACTGTATAGTTTTATTAGTTCGGGCTTTCATTCCCTGATCTTTGATGAACACAGATCTTGCGATCGTTTGAATTAACTATATGGATTTATTATTATTATTATTTCGTATGGTTTTTTACATCTTAAGTTTACATTTCATTTTTCACAGTTTATTATGTATACTAACATTTATATCTCAAACTTTCTTAAACATTACATCTAGTAATTATGTTCTAAGTAACGTGTTGAGAAGGTGTTTTATTACCGTAGCTTAATCAACCGGGAGTAAGGTTGTGATATCTACGGTTCGGCAACCAAGCGATGACCTTTTTCAGGACGATTGTATACGGTTGTGAACAACAGATGACCTTTTTGGTGGGTGTCACAATTTATCGTTCTTCATTGGCTCCATCTGTGATGTAGCAGAAGAACAGAAATGGGTGACGGGAATCTTCCCCCAGGGAATTATTCCCCAGACCAAAAAAAATAGGAATTATCACCCAGGGAATTATGGCCTGGCTAGGAATCATCGCCCAGAGAAATGGGAATTATCACTCGGGGAATTTTCGAACAGGGACGGCATTTTCCTCATACAAAATTACATTTTCCTTATACAAAATGGCATTCCTCATTTAAAAAAGCATTTTCCTTGTACAAATTTCGAAGCTCTAAACTTGCTGGGTGATAATTCCCATTTTTTCAGTCTGGGGTTATAATTCCCTGGGGGATAATTCATGTCGCCACAGAAATGCCAAACACGTGTTTCACTCCTTACTGTTCTTTGCGTGTACCAGCGCTGCCTACATATGAGTGACGTCATATATTTCTTGTAAGTACGGTTTCTTCGTTACACGCATCGCATACCGTAACTACCCAATTTATGAAGCTTGGGTACACTTAGGGGACGTTGTACAGTCTTAATTTCTTAGAGTAAAATTCCCCGATCAAACCCGGGCCTTATCGGTGGAAGTCCAGTGCGTTCACTTCTGAACCACCCGTCCCACATCTGTAGGGAAAGTGTTAAGCGCATGAAGAAGAATTCATTTTGATGACGGACTGGATCGATAATTCTGGACTATTCATAATTCTGTGAAATTTTTGTGAATATTATTTCAACTCTTGCGTAACTTTCGTTAAATTTAAAGGTGTCTTAATCGATTTTCTTTTTTTTTGTCGTAATTTATTTGTTCTTGAAGATGTTATTTTTTACCAGTAAAGTTTAATACGAGCCAACATTATCGACAAACATCATATAAAAGGAAAACATACATTTTTTAAGTTTTCGATATTTGTATACACTTTTAAGATGTGTTTATTTGCATAAATTATTGAGAAAAGATGAAAAGTTAAAACACAATCAAACAAAACTAAATTGTTACTTAGGAAGGCTTGTGCATGTATTGAGCATAATTATACTTTTTGCTGATAATCTTGCAACAGTTTTGAATTAATGTATTCTTTTCTCATTTTTATAGATAAACGAGCTACTTCCAATAATGGACTCAGACTGCTCTCGTCAAGCACGCTTTCTTTTATGCGCATCAATGTTTCCACTTTGCTCTCCAGATGTTTCAAGACCAGTAGCAGCCTGCAAATCGTTGTGTGAAACAGTCAAATCGGAATGCTCTCAGGATTCTGTAGCGATTCTTTGGCCAAAATTCATTGACTGCGATGCCTTACCACAACCAGAACGGCAAGAGCTATGCATGGAGGTGCCTCAAGATGAATTAAAATTTGGTCGCACAAAAGGACATGCGGCAACATGGCCATGGTTGAAAAATTCCAACATTATTCGTCCGATGAGCACAATCATTTGTCCGGCCAATTTTACAGCAGTAAATGATGAATGCGCCCCGCAATGTGGAAGCGATGCACGATTCACAGCTGAACAGAAAAAGATTGTAGAGACGTGGACTTTAGCATTGTCAGCGATATGCTTTATCCTAACATTATTTTCATTGGTCACATTCTGGGCAGAGCCCATGAGATTTGGATATCCTGAACGGCCAGTACTATTTTTAGCATTATGTTACAATTTATTGAGTGTTTGTTACTTAGAACGTGTGATATTTCATAATCCATTACGTGAGGGACGAAGCGACGACGCATGTGTGTGTTGTGGATTGTCTACAACCTCTTGTCTTGCGTCCTATATTTCAACTAGCTACTTAACATTAAGTGCAGCCACTTGGTGGTTGATATTTTCGTTATGTTGGTATTTGAGCTCCAGCAAACAGTGGTCGTCTGAAGCATTGGAGAAAAAGTCAGGATTATTTCATGTTATGGCATGGGTTTTACCATTAGCACCACCGATAGCAGCTTTATTATGGGGTGCTGTAAAACAACAAGAGCTCACTGGAATGTGTTCATCGTTCGGTTTCGTGAAAATTCCAACACTTTTTCTTTTAGTTGTTGGAGCCATATTTACAATATTGGCATCTCGATCCTTAAAAGGCTTAAGTGTCACTGTGAATGATGATTCGTTTAATCGTCGTTTGACACAAGTTCGAACACGTATTTTAGTATTTAGTTGTGTGTTTTTTGTACCGGCGTTTTTAGCCGTTGTATTAGGATTTTTTGAGTTACATTATGAGACTGTACCGTCATGTGTATTTGGGGAACCATGCCTTTCACCAAAGAAATATTCATCAATTCCTACATTGATGAGATTGTTTTTCATTTTGGCTGGTGGCAGTATGGGAGGTATGTGGGTTTGGTCGAAAAAAACATGTGATTCGTATCGAAGTCGCATTTCTTCCACGCCGTCAACATCGTCGTCAGCAGCAACGAAATCAGGTCAATTCATAACTAAGAAAACAAAACACAGTGGGCCCTTGTACGCGGGAATAAACTTTCATAATGTTCCTATTTATAATCCTTCACAGGGCGTTTAGACTAAGCCCACTTGCAGTGCTAAATATAATTTTTTGTGTGGCAATATCATTGTTCCAATCATGTATGTCGATAGAGCTTAAAATCTGAACAAAATGTGTCGCACAAAAAATTATTTTGATCAAACGCAAGTAGTACAACAATTCTCTGCTCAGCAGTCAATATCATTGGAGGTATTACGCATTATTGAAAGAAATGTTTTTCTACTACAATGCATGGATCAACCACCGATTGCCCTTTGTAGAAACATTATTGCACGCCTGCATTGTTTTATATAGGCGTCGATTCTTATGATTTTCATAGAACTTACTACGAATGGCGTCATTAAAAGAAGATCGTGAGAATCGACGCCCTGTTAATATTAAACTGGCAATTAAAGATAAAAGGTATACGGCGGCGAGGCGTACGGGGAAGAATGTTTAGTGTATGAATAATCTCCTCTCGCTCAATTTCTTCGAAAAAAAACTTTATTTATATAAATATATTACGTATAATATCATACTAATAAGCTTTGCGCACATTGCTAAAGTATGGTAAAATTAGCGTACACCTTCATCTTCTTCAATGATCCTATCCGCCTGAAACTTCGTTAGTAAAAATGCACATGGATGTACTAGGCTATGGGGGAGGTAAGCGGAGTCACCAATTTTTAAATTCTAGCGCTGATTTTTATCTTATTGACACCAACTTTAAAACACATTTCAGTGGACCTTACCGAAAAAAATAGTTGCGGAAAATCCAAGTAAAAACGTACATTATTTTATACGCTATGGTGGACGTAAATACAAATTAACCAAGGGATAAAGTAGAGCGATTATAGTCGAGGTGAAGTTAATGTTCAAGGAGCTCTGCCCCAAGGAATATTCATGAACCGAGACTATATTCAAGCTATTTGTCCCTTGGTTAGTACAATAGTTTACAACATTTGGGCATATAATTAGCCATTCGACTTGTAGATTTTTTTAAAATTTTCATTGAGATTTTACGTCATAATATTATAGTCGGACTATAATGAAAATTATAGTCGAGTCGACCATAATATGCCTATTTTATGTCTCCCAGTTTCTATGAAACTCGATTATAATATGGTCATTATACCCTTACTCTCAGATATCCGCCGTTACAACCCGTCTGGGTCAGAGGCTGGATCATGTTATTTACCAGTTATGCAATTTTTCTTGTGAGCTTTTGCTCAGATGGATTCTACTTTAGAGATCCTTTCGTTGTGTCAGTGGTAAATTGCACACAAACATAGTGCCATCTATGATCTTTCAGGTATATAATTGCTCAAAACTATTTTCCATCGTGGTATACAAAAAAAACCAAGAAGTATCCATACTTGACATTATTATTAGTTTCTTTCTTCTTTCTCTGTAATCAACTATTGTCCAAACGCCTCCTAGAGATATTGAAGAATGTTTTCGTCTATATAATAGATAATATTAAGTTTGTTTAGTGCGTAATGATTCTATGAAAAAGCTTTAATTGTAAAATTATTTATTTTTGTATTGTTAAATTTGTAATATAGTATGACTTTTGAATAGAGAGCTGTTGGTTTTAATGCAATATAAATCTTTCTCCTTGAACTCACACAAAGAATTTTTGAACTGGAAACAAGATCGTTTGTCGCATTTTTCTTCGCGTACCAAATACTTTTACTCTATCTAATTCTCACTGGAATACAAAATCGTTGGTCTCACATTTACCTGTTCCTTCTTGCTAGACACGTTCGACCACAATTGACAGGTTCAGTATTGTACATTTATTTTGATAAAATACGGTAGATTAGCTAACTCACGGCCGTATTTACCTTTTTCTGCGACTTGGACCATCATGAAGCGACGTCCAACCTCAATGAACTTATCTTTAAGCGCTAACGTTCCGTAAGAAAATTAATTTACTAGATCATCTCTCCAACTCCAAATTTACTAACTCTGCGAAAGCAAATCCGACCGAATGTTCAATAGAAATCCAAAGCTTGGAATGGGTAAAAATTTTTAAAATGATCCAATCATCACGAACATAAACATTTTTCAGCCAAATCAATTTTAAAGAAAATTCAAAAGAATCCTGACATATCGTTCGCAAATTTTTTGGGCGAAAATTTTGAAAATATTGACATTCCGGGTCGCAGTCCGGGCTGACATTCTTACTTACTTTACTGGCGATGCAGCCACATCTGGTTCCAACGTATCCTATCGCTTGCTCTCTTTTTTCTCTTTCGTTTGTTGCAATACTTTTCCCTCAATCGCTCTCAGTTATGAATAATCCTAGTGCCAGGTCGCAAGCCTCGACACCAATCCTCTATTCATCGAAGGGCCATAAGGTTTTGATGCGCCCTTAGATTTATCAGTCCAATGATCTTGGAACACAGATATTGCGATCCTTTGTTCCCAACCCAATCATCATTTAAATCACGCAAACCGTCCTGTTGACTCTAAGAACCTGTCCAAAATACAAGGTCCAAGTCGGACAACACTTGATGGTTGCACGACGCAGCCTCCCAACAGCCTGCGTCTCACTTGAAAGAACTTGAAGCCTCATCTTTTCCATGTGCCCATCTCTAGCAGACCTTTGGCCCATTCCAAATTGGGTTTCGGGAAGAAGCGCTTTGTATGAATGCCTCCATTGTACCTGTTCCAGTACTCTGCATGCCTTTGCATCACCCAATCTCTCCGTTCTTTCAAACAGATTGATCGAGCAATCGGCAGATACGGTTCAGGGTCGTTCTCGAGAGCCATAGCACCCGCCTTGGCTAGATCGTCCGCCCTGTCATTTCCTTCCACTCCCGAGTGTCCGGGTACCCAGATTAAAGTGATTTGAATATTCTGACCTATCAAGCTCAGTAAATCCTTACACTCTTTCACTAGTTTGGAAGTGATAACTGGCGAAACCAGTGCTCTGATCATCTCCTTACTGTCTGAACATATAAGGATCTGCTTTCCTTGCTCGCCCTCTGACAGTGCTTGATACGCCCTTGCTCCGGTTTGATGGTAATCCCGCGTACTAGGGCTCCGCATGCTGCTGTTGTTTCTACTGATGAAATCTTCCGCCACCATGCTAAATCGCCATCCCATCTGGATGACGCCTAGTTGTCTACGGCCGTCTCTATACGTAGCGTTAAGATACTACCAGAAGACAGCCCCAATCATCCTTTTGTCCAGTGAGAGTTTTTGGACTTGTTTTTAATTTTTCATCTTTCCACCCGGGAATAAGATTTTCAGGTGGCCACTCAAATTTGGACCCCCCGCCATCGTTCTGAAGAGTTTCGTCTGGTTCGGGTCATATGTGACCACTTTTCACCAAATCTATGAACGTCCTACTGCTGAAATAAAATTCAGTTTCTATTCTATCTGGCAATAAAATTTTCAAATCGATTTTGCCTTGACCATAGTCAAAATAATAGTCGTTTTTTTGTGTTTTGAAACTTACGAAATTCAAAGGTTGTATTCCGCTTTTGTATGGAATTCGACATGTTCCTCGCGACTTTTCAACCGCACTGCGGTGATAGCATCTTGTTTCGCTGCTGCAGTTGATGACTCCGTAACCATTTTCTAAAAACACCCTACCCTATTAGTGACCAACACTACTACACCAGCGTTGAACCTGATCGTTCGTATATGGGTTGCTTACTGTAATAAGTGTCACACGAATAGGATAGGATTTGTCAGGCATAGAAATATTGTAATAAGACAATTGAGTCTGTTGGGAGCAACACCCGGTCTATTCCAACCATTCCAACTGTCAAAGTGAGGTTTTAAACGTCAGTGTTACTTGAGGAAAAATAAACATGTTTTGCGTATTTCGAAAATTTTGTTTGGTTTGACGTTTAAAACGTCACTTTGACAATTGGAATAGACCGGGTTTTGCTCCCAACGCTCCCAACAGACTCAATTCAAATATGAGTTGAGCGAAAACTACCTGCGTCAGTGACAATGATCTCTATGGAAAAGCGGCACTGACTACTCACTTGTTATATTCTGAAGGAATGATTCTCAAGTATTTAAAATAAACTTTGACAATTCCCGGGATTTAGCAATATTTATTTTTTCTCCAGCTCCCCGTATCAAGAATTTAAGAGATCAATACCGCCTGATATTTAGGTATGATAAGTGATAAGTATTTCACTTAGGCTAAGATAGATTTCTATAGCAACGTTGTTGATGCTGACAAAATCAGTTTTGTGAAGTTTTACCACAATGGTATCAGAAACATGAAACCTAAACAATATTTTTTGTATCACCAAATAAAGTTTTTTATATTGAATTTTATCGTTGGTAATTTGAGACGCCCGACTGCGAATTGATTATTATAACAGCCGACAGCATGAAGAAAGTTTAGCAGAAAAACATCAATGATGAATACACGTTGTTGAGTCTGTCCATTCGTGTTTGTCGTTTGTCGTTGACTAATCACTGCGATTCAGGGTGCATGGAAAACAATTATATCTGATTGGCGCTTTTCATCAACAACAGTTACTTCAAACAATATTATCTTAATTACCTGATTTTTCAATACATTTTTCAATATATTACCTAAACATAAAACACCCACATTGTGACTGTTAATATTAAGGTGTTAATTTAACTCAATATTTGAGGTATAATAATTCTCTGAAAGCATTCACACAGTGTTTGTATACTTCACTTGGTTTAATAATGTGATTTTTTTTCGTATAAAAGAAGCCCATTTTGAAGAACAACAAAAAAAAAATTAAAAGAAAAGAAGACATCAAAAGATTTTACCGACAACTATGTTATACACAACTTATGTTCAGCTTGTATCTTAAACTTCATATGCTACATGTATTAGTCTTTTACTCGTGTTTACAAATAATTTTAACCAATTTATGTCTGATTTTTGAAGTTTATTATATCCCGTAAAATAAAAAAATCTTACATGACAATACGGTTTTTGTAACTCTTCGAAAAGTTAGGAGTAATATGTTGTGTTAAGGATCTGCTCGTATTTTCTTTAGCAACGTATAAAATTAGGTAACTGTGTAAATAGGAAATGGAACCAAGTAGAAGGGTTTGCTGCCGTGTGTCCCTTTTGCGTGAGATAGCGTTTTTACGTCAGGAATTATGTTATTTATTATTCATTTTTCAAACGAATGAAAATGATGACTTGTATTCTATTGTCGTATGAAATAAATGTAAGGCTTCTTTTGACACTTACGGAGTGCATGCATCAAGAACGGTAAATAATACAATCGACTGAGTGTCTACAAGAACTTGTCAGTCTTATTTCACATATCAACAGCACCTGCGTTTTGTACAACACCAATATGCATGTTCAATGAGAAACAATATACAATGTATTGGCTATTAGCCTCATGTAGTAGTAGCCACATGTGGAAGTAAAATTGATAAATTTGTCTTTGTACCTCGCATCGATCGTCAGTAGCCATTAGTCTATGTAAAGCAAAAAAAGGAGATGAGTTGTCCGTCCAATGAAAGTCCCTAACCTTCATAACACCTTCTACACCTAGCTCAAACTCCTGGAGGCTGTGCGTGAGCATTGGACAACGTCTTTAGAAGCCTATTGTCACCCACCCTTTAAACGTTCCCAAACCATTCCTCATGGATAACTCTTGCCGACAAAATCCCTAATATCCTCGTAACTAATATTTTTATTTGATTGTTCCGTGCAATTCACCTAAGAATAGAATGAAAAGAACGAGATAACCGCAGTCTATCCATCTACCGTATACGTCCCTTCGAATTCACTGACCAAGCCGACACCTTCTAAGAAATGGTTCCTGTTCTCCTCCCGAGGTTTGCCGACATGTATACATTAATTTAGCCTTCCTTATAGTTGTCTTCATGTCGTATACTCCTCAAACACAACATTCAGGCATAGTGTGGTATACATTTTACGATCTCTTAATAAATAGTTTGAGGTGTATGGGCATTGCTAGCGGCAATAGTTCATTCATCAATCATTCTCTCTCTTTCATATAATAAAAACTCTCTTGTTAAATGTGTTCTCACAAACAGAAAAATTAGAGACGAAAAAGTTGCATTTAAACTTTTATCTTTGTGAATTCAGTCCAAAAAATAGTATTGACGCTAGACCCGTACAAATCAAGGGAAGATATGCATCACTTACATTAAAAGTGTCGCTAATTTACAATTTCTATAAATCACAACTTGCACTTAAATGGTTGTAAATAAATTTCGCAATAAATTCGTCCTCGCAGTTTTTCATGAATGTTGAGTAGGGTGGTCCAAAAATGTATGGAAAAATAAAGCTGTCAAAAAGTGTGGGGCACCAGCGTTTAAAAAAATCTAAATGGGTCTCTGATAAAAAGTGTTTATGAAGGCAACTCAATCTGGAGTGATCTAGTTGTTCCGCAAAATCAAAATAGTCAAAAAAACCCAAAAACAGTGAAAAATATAGACTTTCATGAAATTACATGAAACTAGTATAAGGGTAGGAGTCATGTTCAAGCAAGTTTAGTGAAATCCGTTCAGAATTGTCCTTAGAGAACGCTGTTTTGATTTATTTCGAGTTTCTGCACGGGCTCCCATCCATTAAACACAAAGTGTATCCTAATTTTCCTAGCGCTAGACCGCGACAACGACATCAGGTAGTGGCAAACTAATATGTTAGGAATGAATAGTATGTTTAATATTGAAAATAACATTTGGGTTCAATTTATGAAGTTTACGAAGTTGAAACTGGAGCAATGACCAAAAAAGAGGTAAAAATCGGTGTTTCTTGAGGGTAGCTGAAACTTTTTCGCATATATCTCTACGAAATAAGCGTGGTAATTGCTTTTCAAGGTACTGCCGAGCAGCCCGAGTTTGGCCCACTCTATTTATTCTACAACTAAAACCTCTCAACCCATTTTCACCAAATTTAATTGGTTGCTTTCCTGAGGTTCACAACTTTCATTTAAAACCTTGGAAAGCAATTACCATGCTTATTTCGTAGAGATATTTGCGAAAAAGTTTCAGCTAACCTCAAAAAACACCGATTTTTCACTTTTGATGTCGTCGTCGCGGTCTGGAGCTTGGAAAATTTGGGTACACTTTGTTCTTCAATGGGCTCCCATGACTCCGATACCGTGCGGAAACTCGAAATAAATTAAAACAGCGTTCTCTAAGGACTATTCTGAACGGATTTCACTAAACTTGCTTGAACATGACTCCTACCCTTATACTAGTTTCATGTAATTTCATAAAAGTCTACGTTTTTCACTGTTTTTGGATATTTTTGATTATTTTGATTTTGCGGAACCCCTCAGATTGAGTTGCCTCCATAGACAATTTTTATCAGGGACCCATTTCGATTTTTTTAAACGCTGGTGCTCCACAATTTTTGACAGTTTAGTTTTTTGGACCACCCTAATGTTGAGTTACAAAGATTAAAGTTTGAGTTCGTTATCTGTACTATGCTGACAGATCCCAACTCACCAACGAACATACCCGCCAACATAACAACGCCGATGCATTTCTAATTGGAAAACGGTAAGTCGGGGAAAATCCGTTCGAAGCAACGCAACGGTTGAAAAAGTCCATGGAAAGGATGAGCTCTGGCACACATCGTTCAATAGTTATTTACGTAACTTGGAAAAATACAATGATTTTGACGAGTGTGAGGTTTGCAGCCCGCGGCGAAGCCAATCGCTGCAATCACATTAGTCAAAAAAAATATTTTTCCGAGTTTCTTACAATATCTTTCATTCCGAGGCTTCAGAAAACTGCTTTTCTGTTTTAAAATAGGGCGGAACACAGCAGGTATGAAAAAATTATTTTCGCGCAGACGGACAAAAAACGTCAGATTTCCTCACAATATTGAGACCGTAAAGTAGGCTTGTTCGGTACACTTTTGAACAATAACTTTTTTTGCCACCTGTCGTTTTCGACCCAGGACCGAAAAGTCTTTTTTGCCCAGTTGAATTTACTGACTTCAATCAAATATCGTAACTGAATGAAAACATCACATCAATTGCAATAATAATGCCTGAAACTAAGTTCTCACATAATTATTTCCGAATTCACTTCACTTTTGATACAATTTCGGTCATCGTATCAATTATTTTTCACATCGAAAACAACTGTTATGAAAAATAGGATGAAGAATAAAGAACAAACTGTCGCAGTGTCCTATGATGAAAATGCAAATTCTGTATTAAAGCTTGTTGAGTGTTTTGTTCGGAATCTGACTTTTTGTCCGTCTGCGCGAAAAATAGTATACATCACTCGGAGCTAAAACGGTACTGATTTAGACCACGGTGTTGAAAAGGACTTTCCTCGGGCTCCGCTGCGCTCCGCCCTCGGATTCGACCTTTTCACCACCTGGGTCTAAATACACCGTTTTAGCTCCTTGTGATGTAATGTACTATTATTATGTCCTTAGCGAAGTGCATTGCCATAAGATACGCTTTCATTAGTAAAAATGGTTGCTTTATTGTCCTCGAGAACAAACATGCTCAGATCATTTCTAAATTTTCGAATGGACTCAGAATGATGCGAGGAATTTTTTCTTTAGATAACGAGTCTACTCTTTATCTCATCATACATTCATGAGAAAGTGTCACCGATAATAGAATATGACAAAACAGCACGAGTTAGTATCGTTCTATTCTGGACCACTCAACCGACATTCAACACAACTCAGTTCCTAAATCTTGATTTCATTTCACGAAAGATTGGTAAAAGGCGAAAGGAGGATTGGTAAAAAAGGGTAAAGAGACGGAAGAACATTTTCATTCAGATATTGAAGAGAAAACGTATCAACAACAGGATCGAAATTCGGAAATTTTTAAACACAATAGACGTATACTTTGCACAGGCCTAAAAACGTTGCCATCACCAAAAATTTATATGGAATGAGTTGATAAAAAAGCAGACAAATTTTTAGTCTTATTATGGAAGTACATAAATGTTGATTGCATTTTGATTCTCTTTGATGTCTAACTGGCAAAATGCCGGCTCGCAATAGAAGTTTTAATTAAGTTAATTGCTTTCTGCAAATAAAGGTGTACTTGAATATTTAGGTTGTACACGGTTCTCCATCAATAAAAATTAATCGTTGAACATAAAGCGTGAAAGCCTCCGAGAAATGTATCAAAGATCTGAATTTGAGCGCAGGGACGGTTTCCTGCATTTCATTTACCGTTTATGACATTGAGAAACTGGTACACCGAATAAATTATAAGTTAACTCTGTTACAATAAAACGTCAACTGAGAAAAAATTCCAGAAAAATTGTATTTCAAACTTTTCATGAATAATAATTCTATCTTATTGTGAAAGCTGAACGTTTTGGTCATAAAATACATCGCAGCCGCTCATTAGGAGTTCACATGTGAAATATGCATGCTTTCAAATCCAATGCAGTTTACAGAGCCATTGTGCTAATAAACAACTGTTTTAATTTTTAGGAGGAAAAAAAATGTTTTAATTTCCGTTTGCAAAGCTATCACGCGCAGTTTTAACACAGAAAAAGTCGGCAACGCGCGCAGGGACATGCGCGTTGGGCATAACACGAGTGATGATTTCAACACCAATAGGGACGTTAGAAATGATCCTGTCATATCGAGTCCGTTGCTAGATCTGAGTCGAAGGTGTGAAGATTGTGTAAATCAGGAAAGGAGACATCACAGAGTCGATAATTTTGACAAAAATGTTATGATGTCTGAGTTTAGACATATCCGATGCACAGACGGATTAAGTCGAATTGTGGGACGGGACCATATACACGCCAGCGATCTGTTTTGTCTACAATCGGGAAAATTATCGCAACAGTAAGCGAGAGATTCCGAAAAATGTTGGGCGCTGATAATAGTTTATTACATTGGACCCTGCGATATTAATCCATTACATTAGGACACAATTTTGTAATAAGAGCCAAACTCACCAGAGTTTTCTTGAGCAACAATCTTTGAAAACGTTTCCAAAGTGTGTTGCTCAAAGTAACACGAATGAGTTTGCGAGTTCTCAAAATTGTGTCCGAAGTAATGAATTATGTAGCAGTGTCCAGTGTATAATGTTTTGTTGCCTATCCATCCAAAAGTTGAGCATTAAAAAAGTATTACGCACCAGCGATAACACAAATTTTTGCTTCACTAGTGAAAACAAAAGTCTTTACTTGACGACAATAGTTTTGCTTCACAAAAAATATCCCAAAAGGACCCCATATATGTAATGCATGGTTTTCGTTATCCATGTAATGCTCAACTTTCGGTAGGCAATAAAATATTTTGGACGCATCTTCAGCCAGAGAGATTGTGTAGCGCAAATGAATATTGAAAGTTCTATAAACGTATAAACAATCAAAAGCAAAGGATTAACCCCCGAATAATCATTTGCAAAGCAGTAAGCGGAATACCGGAACGTTGCTTACTGCAAAACATGATGCCATGGAATGATTCAAAGAATATTTTGATGCATCGTTCAACGGGGATGATGATGTGACTGATGATAGCAATGTTTCCTTTCTTGACGACGACGGTCGTATCGTAGCAGCGCCAACAATAGAGTAAGTCTCAGCGGCAATTACCTCACTCAAGAACAACAAAGCTTCCGGTCCGGATAATATACCAGCAGAACTAATGAAGACGGGTGGTGAGGAATGGTCTAAAGTGATGTATGATTTAGTGAAACGAATATGGAACACATAAGAGTTGCCTGATGAGTGGCTTTTACCTCTATACAATAAAGGTGATAAAACTGAATACAAAAACTACCGTAGAATTGCCTTGCTAAACACGGCTTACAAAGTTCTTGCTCGAGTACTATTCGAAAGACTAAATCCGCTGGCTGAGAATGTCATTGGGGATTATCAAGGCGGATTCAGACGAGATCGCTCAACAACTGACCAAATATCCACACTTCTGCAAAAGGGCAGAGAGTTTCAAGTCCGGACGTACCATCTTTTCATCGACTTCAGACAAGCTTTCGACAGGACCAAGCGTATGGAATCGTATGCGGCGGTGAAGGAGCTGGGCTTTGAAACAAAGTATATTCGTCTTGTGAAAGTGACATTAGATGGCATCAGATGTCGTGTCGAGGTGCAAAACGATATGTCAGATGTGTTTGCTGTTAGAGAAGGGTTGAAGCAGGGCGATGCTCTATCTTGCCTACTCTTTAACTTGGCTTTGGAAATCGCAATGAGACGTGCTGGCATCCAAACCAACAAAACGCTGGTGAATGGAAGAGATCAAGTTCTGGGCTTTGCAGATGACTTGGATCTCGCCAGTCGTACACATGCAGCAGCCAGCAATTGACACTTTCACAAATCTGAAAATTCAAGCCGAGAGAATGGGTTTGATGATAAACGAATCTAAAACCAAGTACATGAAGACCGAGCCGAATCCGATAGCCAATCAACAGGGAGACAAAATAAGCATTATAGAATTCAATCTCGATTATTGATTCGAGTATTGATCTACGGATGCGAATCTTGGACGATGAAGAAAAGTGATGAACAGTTGCTCTTAACGTTCGAGCGCAAGGTACCTCGCACCATATTTGGAGCGATGCGCGAGGGTGAAAGGTGGCGACGGCGATATAACTTTGAATTGGAACTTAATTTTTTTCCGTGGCTTCCGAATGGATAAGAGGATGTTGCTTAAAGAACACGTGAAGGAATTGTGCTCGAAAGTTTTTTCTCGGTTGCGAAGCCTTTGGCCTAACAGTCACCTCTTTTCACCTGAGACTAGACTGACCTTAGTCAAGTCTCTAATCGTTCCACAGTTCACTTATTGCGAATCAATCTATGCTACGAATTTACAAGCCAGCGACATTTTTCAGCATGTGCTAGATTTGTGTATCGGTTGGGACGCTACGATAGCGCTCAAGGCTACAACGAGCGCCTGCTCGGCTGTCCTATATTTTTTTGCATAGTCTCGCAATCAGCAAGACATCCGATTACCTCTATTCCAAGCTGCAGCGTGGGCGATCCTCTCGAAATTGTGTTTCTGTATTACCACGGAATACATCGCTTCAATATAATAGCTCATTTTTTGTACGGACGGTTTCGAACTATAACTCCTTGCCAGGTATATTAAAAGGACTGGGTTCGATTATTAGCTTCAAGAGGATGTATTTTGAACATTCTTAGTTGATTTACTTTACGAATGCGGGAATCGCCATTTGTATCTCTCCGTAATTTCTGTTTATTTCATTTTATTTTACTCTCTTTTAATCGTTGATGAATGCACCACCGGTTGACCATGACCATGACCTGTAATCATAAACCCCAAACTACTACTTTCAAAACTCTTGCCCTCATTATTATTTATTTATTGTAAATTAAATTACTAACAGTAATTTTGTTTTTATTTTCATTATTAATGTTATATTTCATACTTATAGTTTATTTAAATTTACGCCTTTCAATTTCATTTCACTTTCATTTTCATTCACTTTTTAATTTTAGTGTCGTAGGGTCTCGTTTTTAGTAAAGTGTCGTCCATAGTATCGTCCGAGCATTTTTATAAGGATTTGTTTCCTTTTGTTCGTGGTAATAAAGCTTGATTGATTGATGGATGAATGCATGAAAATAAAATTATTCCGTAACGATCCAGAAGGGCACCCAAAAATTAAATGGATCGATGGTGTCGAACAAGATCTTCAGACGCTAAGAATAAGAAAATGGCAATACGCGGCAAGAAACAGACGCTATTGCATCAGAATCCTTGAGCAGGCCAAGGCTCACAAGTGGCTGAAGCGCTGAAAAAGTAAAGTAAGTATCTGAAAGCTTCACCTAAATTCAAATAATTTTTTTTGGAACGGGAAACAAGGACTTGCGCTTCATTTCACTTTTAAAAGGCCTGATTTAATTGCTCGTAAAATTTTTCGAAAGCCAAATAATAAAACGACGATCGTTAATATTGTATTACAATAAAATAGAAAAGTAAAATAAGACAAAAAACCAATTAAATCCAAGGAGGATGCTTGACTTTAGCTCACAAAATATTTTTTTTTTATAAAATATAAAATCAACATTAGCATAAAAATCAAACGCTGAATAATTTCCAACAAGCATGCAAAATCTACTAAGAATTATCCCGAATTTATGCGTCTATAACACACTCAGTCCAATTCCATTTTATCTTTTCGGTTTCTTAATCGATAAATTTATGATACATGAAGCGGCAATTAATTATTCTTAAAAGATAAAGCCAAAGTTTCAAAATTGAAAAAATATAGAATTAAAATTGTTTATTAGTCATGGCAAATTGACTTCCCCTACTTAATTCTTTTCATGGCATAGCACACAGTAAATCGAAAAAAGTTTTTCAGTAGCCAGTATACCTTACTACGTCTATTCGAGATCAAGTTTGACTGGTTTACCAGTGGCGTAGATAAGCTTTAATCGCCGCTAACTTTTTGTATATACGTGATATGAATACATCCTACACATTTGTTTTATTCGCGCTTATTACAAATTCGTCTCGTCTGAATGAAGAAAAACATAATCTTCGATGAGGGACGAAAAAATTAAAGATTTTTTTTTATTTTTCAACAATTATATACGGTGTGAGTTTGTATGAAAAAGCAGGGGTCTTCAACAATTCAATAACAATTTGATTTCTCAAGTTCATTGTTAGATTCTATTATGTATTTAGTAAGAAGTCAGAATTTTTGAAACTGACAAATTCTTTTATAGATGGGCCAATTATACTACAATGACGAGATAGCCAAAATTGAGCGGATTGGGAAGAGTATCTAGTAGCACAATATGCTTTGCTGAAACGTTTCTTTATCTTCGTGGAGTAGAATTGTATCACAGGCCGAAGATAATCTTTAGATATATTTACCGTCCATATATAACGTCTGCAATTAGAGGGAAGGGGTTGTCTGAGAAAACAGACGGAATATGACAAGGCGGATTAGAGGTTTTCCCAAACAGATGTCGACTTTCAAGAACAATTTACATTATGAAATTGAAAATAATTTGTGTTAGTTTGAACCTTTGCGAGAGCAAAGTCTGCGGGATTTTGACGGCTCTAGGACCGATTATCTCCAGTCAAAATATCCCTGGACAAAATATCCCCAGGTGTGATGTCTACTCAGAAATGGTGAATATAGGTAGGTATTATTAATTAGATATTATATTGTGTGTTGGGGGGCTCTGCCCCCTCACCCCCGCGCCTGCGACGGGCTTTTGTAAGCCTTGCTAGCGGTCTTACATAAATACGGCGCTGCCCCAAACCTCGCTAGGGACTTCGCCCCTTAGACCCCGCAAGGGGCATATTCCCCCCTTGACCCTTCTTTTCGGTGGATGCCGCCCCTTGACACCTCTTTTTTGTTCTTTGTTGTTTATTTCAGGCCTGCGGCGCTAAGTACACATCACATTGAACATTCTTAGTTTTTTGAGTGTGGATATTTTGTCCTTTTTTTTAATGGAAAAATTGTGGTTATTATGTCCGGTTATTTTGTCTGGGGATATTTTGTCCACGGGGATATTTTGGTTGGGGAATTTTTTTTTTTTTTTGACATTCGGTCCTAACCCCGATTTTGACCAGCAAACAAAGATTTTTGTCTGTTACAGTAGGCTTGTAAGTTCACAACACAACGATCAAAAAACACTCATACACCCATCTACCCATGATTTCTACGTCTTTTCTAAAGTTTTCTAATTCGCTTCAATTAATAGCGATTCTCCTGTCAAAGCACACACGTATTTTCATCAAAATTGCAAATTCGTCGTATTTCGATGATTCTTATGTCACAGAATGGCTGAGATCGACAACTCAAATTGCTCGTTTGTGTTCTCCTTAAAGCATTAGGCGTTCTTTGTAGAAACTAACTTTTCGCTCTGGAAATGTTGCGCTCCCGAGATCACTGCGTCTTAGGCAAATGTCCGTGTGATGTGGCGGCACTGGGAGCTTCAACATTTCCGATGCAATTTTTTATATGAATATCATTTTGTAACAACTGAATATTTTGAACGTGGGAACAAACTTTTCGTGGAATGGTCCCTTTCACAAAATCGTGATTTACTGAAGTTATCGAGGTGCTGACGTAATATCTTGCTCCGAGGTTTCGATTCTCAATGTTACCAACGCTACAATAAACCCGTATACCTCCTTTAGTATCTCATACGGGCTAAAAATAAACAAATTATTTGAATACATACTGAAGTCGACAGCACCAGAATGCTAATTTTTTTTCTTCAAAATCATAATTTTTTTTATCTTAAACCTCAATTTATACAGTATGTACATTTAAACAAAAGCAAAAGCCGACATTTACTCGCCATATACCTGCACCAAAAATAAAATAACAAAAAAATGCATTCTCCTTGTCATCATCCACTATTACGTTCATCATTTGGTTTTCTTATGATGAAATTGAATTAAGAAAGTATATCAAAAGTCTAAACGAAAATACAGTAAAAGAACGAACATGAACCGAGTGTTGATCAACATAACATTTTCCATATAACGTATACCAGCACAAGGAGACAATCGTGGCTAATGAATGAATGAAATAACAAAAATCTGTTTCCCTTAAGATGACCATCGAGTAGTTTTAAATTTTTCTCGATTTCACAGTATCGAATTTCATCAAACCATGTCGAATGCATAAAAATTGGTTTTAATTTTTTGATTCTATACGGTTAAATGATGAAAGCAAAACGGTATGCGACGATGCTGTCTGTTTCGTTCATTACCTTTTTTATAATGCAGCCGTTCTTTGGTTAAATACTCAAATAAAAAGTTGTACGTATTATACACTCACATGCCCATGCACAGGTAACCTTTTAACTCATAATTCGACAAAATTTTAAAATTTTCTGTTCAATTGTCCTTGTTATGAAATGTAGTTATCTTTTCAGTATTTTTAGCTATGGTCTCACTACAACTACAGGGAAATCATAATAAGTATAGATTGGCAGTCCTTGATAAAAAATTAACACAAAATGAAGCAAACATGAAATACGAAATGTTTAGTAGTGTTAGTGCGTTCACTTAAATTTATGTGGATTACTTATACGTCCGCTCTAAAATTAGAGCGCGCAGACATAGAGAATGCGTAGCGCAATTAAATGAATCCTCCAATATTGTGGTCGCCGTTGAAAATAGGAATTTGAGAAAATTGTTTTTGCGATGAAGTTGCGCCAGCTCTCAGTTCTCTCAATTTGATCTCAGTACCTGTCAAAAAATGTATCGAGAAATAAAATCGAGAGACTGCTAAGAGAAATTATTCTCATTTTCTGCCAATCAATGCACGTCGCAATGAAATTGAGAGATATTGAGAGAAATTATTTTCATTATCGCTCAAACAATGTACGGCGCAATAAAATTGAGAGAGTGCTGAGAGAATACGAAAATACCAAATTTAGACTGCAACCACAATACATTCAGCAGAACAAATCAGCGTGAATTACGTATTGTAAATTACGTATTTCCTTCAGATGATGGTTACGTAGCCCAGTCTATATAGGGAAATTATATTTGACCGATAAAACAATTCAACTTTACCGATAAAAAATAATAAATGATCCATAACTTTTTTCCGATACCTTTATTTCGACTAAGACTCTAGTTAAGACTCTAGTCAAGGAAGCGAAGGATCGGTCGTGGAAAAAGTTTGGGGAGGAATTGGAAGAGGCTGGTCAAGGAAGGGGTAAAAAATTTTGGTCGGCAATCAAAGATATTAGGCGTGGTGGTGAAAAGGAGGGCTGCGGTAGCATTT
>CM055406.1:12371917-12438530 GCA_029228625.1 Pseudolycoriella hygida | reverse complement strand
ATACAGAGAGGCAACGCTGCATCAGTCATGGGTACATTTCAAGAGTCTGAGAAAATGGAGGAGATTTTTTATTTATAAATTCGTGATTTTTTTTTTATAATCTTTCTTGTTTGTAAATTTGTCAATATGTACGAATGCTGAAATAAACTCAATACTTCTAGAAAAAAAAAAAATTATTAAGTAGCGTTAACTACTTAAGGTTTTCACCCTTACTGTTCGTCCGTCTGTGCATCGTCACAATTATGACGTCACAAATACTACGTCACAAAAATGACGTCAAAATACGATGCCACAAAAATGACGTCGCAAAAGTGTATAAAAAAAGACGCCACAAAAATAAAGTCACATAAATAACAAGACACATATGACGTCACAAAAACAATGTCACAAAAATGATGTCACAAAAATGATGTCACTAATGCAACGTCACAACAATAACGTCAAAAATACGATGCCACCAAAATGACGTCGCAAAACTGACGTTGTGAATACGACGTCTCAAAAAAGACGTCACAAAAATAAAGTCATGCAAATAACGTGACACATATGACATCACAAAAATGAAGGCATAAAAATGACGTCACAAAAATTACGACACAAAAATGACGTCACAAATACTACGCCATAAAAATGACGTCAAAAATACTGCGTCACAAAAATGACGTTAAAAATACGATGTCAAAAAAATGAAGTCACACAAATAACACGACACATATGACGTCATAAAAATGACGACACAAATACTACGCAACAAAAAATGACGTCAAAAATACGATGTATCAAAAATTACGTCACAAATATAACCAAAAAACTATGACATCATACATATTGTTTCTTTTGAACAATACACTATCGATACTTTTCTATACCAATATCAATGATCCTGAGTCGGTTGAGACTGATCCAGATTCTTCAGGGAAGCGAGAATTCCTTTGCACTGCTTTTGATCGAAATGGAATATCGTACTCGTTATGTTCGATTCAATCCAAATATTTTTCCACCTCATTCCGGGATCAAAACCGGTTGACAATAATTCTCTCGCTGTGCTAGTTGATGGTTTTCTTGATCTCAGCCTCTGAATGTTCGCCGTCTGGATGTCGTGATGCAGTGGGATTGTTGTTGAGAACTTTGGTGAAAATACTTTGCTGAGCTTTTCTTCGAAGAATGCGTGACGGCGCGATGTTCCTTAAAGCCGACAGCCAGATTAGAGGAGGAATTGACTTCACCAGTAATGAGTCGCATAGTTCTGTTGAATTCGACATCTATTTTTCATACGTGGACACTGTTGAGCCATGTCGTACAACAATAATCGGCGCACTAGTATACGAGTCACAACGCAGAGAGTCTCAGGCATGCTGCTGTTCCCCCCCCCCGAAGTCACAAACTTGACGTTACAAATACGGCGTCACAAAAATGACGTCACACATATATGACATCACAAATATAACGTCACAAATACGGCGTCACAAAATTAACGTCACACATATGACATTACAAATACGGCGTCACAAAAATGACGTCACACATATGACATCACAAATATGACGTCACACATATGACATCACAAATATGACGTCACACATATGACATCACAAATACGGCGTCACAAAAATGACGTCACACATATGACATCACAAATATGACGTCACACATATGACATCACAAATATGACGTCACACATATGACATCACAAATACGGCGTCACAAAAATGACGTCACACATATGACATCACAAATATGACGTCACACATATGACATCACAAATATGACGTCACACATATGACATCACAAATACGGCGTCACAAAAATGACGTCACACATATGACATCACAAATATGACGTCACACATACGACATCACAAATATGACGTCACACATATGACATCACAAATATGACGTCACAAATTTAACGTCACACATATTATCACACATATAACATCACAAACATAATCAACGGTTATGACGTCATAGATATTGTTTCATTCAATTCTTCAACACTAAAAAAATCTACTTTTCTATACCCATGTACATGTACATGGTTTGTTTGATTCCGTATAATGATTTTGAAGGATTTCCATCATTTTTCAGTGTTGAGCTTTTATCTAAATTGACAGCAATGTGCAAGAAATGTTGTTTAGATTTAAAAAAAACTGAAGCTGTGAGAAAATGCAAGAAAGATTATACGTAACGAAGGTAAAAAAAACTACCCGAACCGACGTACTCGTCATAAAAGTCTGATAAATGCAAAGAGTATGCGAAGAATTTTGTAAAAACGTCATTCCTATCCATTTGACTATTCAAAAACGTTTGTTTATTTTTGTATTTCAAGAAATTTGTGTTCTACTTACTCTTCACCGGGAACAGCTCCATTTAAAACGGTTAATAAATAAGGAGTTTGAGCCAAACATTGCATGACCGCATTGAAAAAACAGGTATTTCCTAAATTTGTCAATCCACGAACACGGGGCAGAGCGTCAACAGCATTAGATGCAGCTTTCACCACCTGCGGATTTGACATGCTGGTTCCAGGTACAGCTTCCAATAAGGGACGAATTGTGTTCAACAAGTTGTTAGGAACATTTTCTAATTTCTCCTTTGACTTCTCCATCTCCCTTTTGACGAAATCACAACATTCCTTTAACCTTTTGTTCGATTTAACTATAACTTCAGTATTGCATTCGTAGCAAAACGTTTCTAATGTAGTTGTATTCAGTACTAAAGCATGTGAATCGGAATGAGGTGTCTAAATCAACAGATGAAAATTATCCGGATAGGTCTAATCGATTAAATTACATAAAATTTTCATTACCTTGAAGTGATGAATGGCATGATCCTTTTTCGAATTACCGCATAAGTGAGATCCACAATTTAAACACAACCACAACGTTTTGTCATACGGGAATTCCGTGTTATCATCCGTATCCGTGCTGGTTGTTCCATTCGTTGTTTTCGCACATTCCGAACAGTTATCGTTGGCAAACACATTTTTCAATTTGAATTCTTTTCGAAGTTTGGTTATATGCACAGCTTTGTTTACATGGGAACAAGTATCTTGTTGTTTCTCCTCCGATGAGTCCGTCGATGAATCATTTTGTGGATCATTTTGCCGTTTCTTCTTCGCCACCATGTTAAGAATTTTTTTTTCTACTTTGGCAGCTGAAAAAAATTTAACAATCAATAAACGAAGAAACTATTTATTACAAATTGTAAAGCAAAATCGATAAACATTTACATGTTTGAATCCAATTAACGAAGGAAGTTTTTTAATCCAGGTGCATTAACAAAAAGTTAGAAAAAAACACATTTTATGAAATACGACTAGCGATTCCATTGCCTTCAATTTATTGTCCATTTTGATTTGGTTGGCATATTTTCATTGTCAACGTACATAACGTCGAGCAGTCACAGAACAAAAACAAGAACGACTTATCATCACTAACGAAAATTCTTTGTTGCGTTTTCTTTTTTCGTAACAATGAAATTTACAATCACCCAAAATTAGCCTTTCTGATATCTGCTAGTATAAAGTGTATTTTCGACTGAATCGAACAAATTGAACGAAATATCGTGCTCGCAAATAAAAGTTTGGTTAGAATTGTCTGATATTCATTTTACGCCTTACTTTTATATAGCAACGCAATTAATATATCAAATGCGTGCTATCGCATGCTTAAACTTACTTTCGTTTATCTATTTGGAACAAGTGCCGTTTATTTTGCTTTGCTTTGTTAAAAAAATGAAATATTTTCAGCCAATATAAAACTCTCGCTTATTGAGAAAATGCACTTTTCACTGACTTTTGTTAATTCGCGATGACTCAGTTAACTTTTGATTCTGAGTTGGTGCGGTTGATTTTTAGTTTTAGAATTGGAAGGTTCAAATTCTGCCGCTATTCAATTGAAGTTTTTTTTTAATTTTCTTCTGCCTTTATTTCACCTTTTTGTAGAAAACCTAAATATTACTAACTATAAACCTCTAAATTTTGTTTATATCTATATTTGTCTGTCGGTCACAATCCCGTTATTTTTGCGTTTAAACTAAGGAGCAAAAAAAAAAATGCTTTTTGATATGTTGTCGGGTATGGTTCAAAACGTAGAGAAAACATGTTCCGGGGTGGGATATTGTTCTGAAATAAGGGAGTTATGGGCCAAAATTGAAAATCGGCCAAAAGTCAGTCAAGATGTTGTGTTAGAGATTTGGTCGGGGAAGTGTCAGAGTAGAATACTTAGCAAGTGCAACGCTGAATACGAGGAACGTTGAATACGGGGTAAGTAGTATACGGGAAACTTGGAATACGGGGAAAGTGGAATACGGGGAACGTTCAATACGGAGAACGTTAAATACGGGGGAAGTTGAATGTTGAATACGGGGGAGGTGGAATACGGGGGAGGTGGAATACGGGGGAAGTGGAATACGGGGGAGGTGGAATACGGGAGAAGTGGAATACGGTGGAAGTGGAATACGGGGAACGTGGAATACGGGAAAAGTGGAATGCGAAGAACGTTCAATATGGGGAACGTGGAATACCGGGGAAGTGGAATACGGAGGAAGTGGAATACGGGGAAAGTGAAATTATTTTGCGGCAAAGAAAGTATTTTGATTTATAGTGCCTTTCAAAGATTCAAAAAAAAAAAATCTGCCGCTAAAGACGAAACATACTGAAGCAATTCCAGAAATCCGTTTAAATTTTTATATTCGAGTAATCAAAACTTTATGAAACATTTGACATTTCTTGGATAAAAATCATCAGCTGTTAAAAATCAATCACAAAAAAAATAATTTTCGACTCGAGAGATTTTTGTCGAATAAAACGCCAGTGTGTAGTGCACAAGTGCGACTGAAAAACTAATTACTGTACAGGAGTTTCCAGGTCGTGCAAATTATTTATTTTATTCAAACAACACTTTGTAGTTTAGAAGTAGTAGTAGTAGAAGTAGTTTACAGTACTCAAACATTTTTAAATATGAACTCTTATTATATTTTCTTATAACTAACTATGGCCAAACGAATCTTTCGTTTATATGCTCTTTCTTTTTTTGTTTATGTTTAAGGTTTATCTTAATTGTTCTCATATTCTCAACATAGGATTTGTCAAATATGCAATATTTGGTATTTTGTTACAATTTTTATCGCAACTAATTTTATTTCAAGTGTTTCAAAGAATTTGTCAAATAAGTATCGCATACAAAAACCTCTTAAAAGGTAAAATGTCACGCAGTCCGTAAATCCGCTTCCAAAATTAATGACGCCGCTTCCAAAATAAATTATATCACTTGAGGTGACGTTATCGCTGATAATACAAAATTACGTTGTGCATTTGCCCACCAGCGGAATTATTTTTCAACACTTTCAGTTTTTAGAAATAAAAGTCAAATTTTTGCAGCGCAAAACTGAAAGAGCAGAAAAACTATTTCGTCGTTGTCACCTTGGCAGCTGGCCGCCATTTAGGGTCACACCAATCTCTACATATTTCCCGAAGAAACCAACTGTCTAGATATTCTAATTCAGAAGATAGCATTTTTGAGTATTCACAAAATCCAAGATGGCACCGCTTTGACATCTGGCAGACATTTTCTTAAGATCCCAATAAATTCTACTGATCAAACTCTATAATCGTTTCGAAGAAACCAACTCTCTAAGTATTCTCATTCCGGAGTTCGAAAACCCAAAGAACTATAATTTATTCCTAACAAAAATCCAAGATGGCGTCACTTTGGCAGATTTCTGAAAAACCCAAAAAAATCTTCTGTTCAAACTCTATAACTTTGTAGAAGACACCAACTCTCTAAGTATTGTCATTCCGAAGCTAAAATTCGAAAACAAAAAAAAACCTAATTTATTGCTTGGGAAAATTCAAGATGGCGCCGGTTTGACTGCTGGCAGCCATTTTCTTAAGTTCTCACAAAATTCTCTTGACCAAACTATAACTTTCCCGAAGAACCAACTCTCTAGCTATTGTCACTTCGGAGCTAAAATTCGAAAACTCCTAGCATTACCTGAAAAACACACAAAATTGATCACTTTTCCACATGCCACGAATTTTCCAGAATTTTCCCGGAAAAACGGCCGAGACTGACGTTCAGTGAAAATTTCAGGAAAATCGGCTGACTGGTTCTCGAGGTCAAAAATTATTGATAGATAGATAGAAACCTACAAATCAGAAAAAAAAGTTTTCGTTATAATGAGAACTATAGTAAAATCGACTCTCCATACAAAAATGTCATTTTGAAACCTCGATATCTTAGGAAATTTTCAACCGATTTTGGCTTGTTGGAAAGCTGCCGCCACGTAGTTTTTTTTTTTAATTTGGAGTCGGAGGTAGGCGATGAGAAAAAACTCAAAAGTTCGCGTCCCAAAAGGTATGGCGATTTTTGAGTTTGTGGACTTCTGGGGTGTGTGGACTGCATCACGCCCTCCGCTACCGCTGCGGGCATGATTTTTGAATATCATATTACGGTTTGATTTATCTTAATGATCTGATAAAATTAATATTCATTTATTTATCTGTTAAAATAGATGTATATGAAAAGTTCAAATGAAATTGTCAAATAAAATTACTAAAACGAACTTTAATGAAACGGATACTTTTGTTAGAACGAAATTACGTCATGTGGATTGACATGTTTGGAGTTTTCTGGTGGAGGTCGGGAAAAGAATATAACCTGCACTACACACAGGCATTTTATTTGACCAAAATTTTTTATTGTTGACAACTGATTCTTGTGCTTAGACATGTCAAATCTTGTAACTTTTCATACTTTGAGCAGGAAAATTTTTAAGCCGAAGTCTCCTGTAATAACAGAAGAAACAATCTCGAGTCTGTATGTAATTGTCAATATTGTTGTTATTTTCCTTTAAACATGTTGTTTGGTGTTGCGATGAAGTGTTGGATGTAAATTATTAAAGGGTGGATATGGTTTTGACTGATACTTTATGTGAAAGTGCACAGATAAGACAGGAAGAATTGACGCCTCCCCTTTGTTGAATTAAGTTAATCGTCCAAAAGGGATGCGTTGACAACTTTACACGCGAAAGAACGAAATCACGTAAGCTGTTATCACGCATTCCATATTACAATCAGGTGGCGTAGACCACGAAATGGCTGCTAGCTTTGATGAACGTAATAAGCTGAATAGTTAACTTTGGAGGCAATACCTTCAGAGTTAGAGCAAAAAATTTTTATAGTCCTCCGAGTCCTCCAACAGATGGCGACTGTTAACATCACTGCTACAATTCGCTAGGCCCGAAAGTAATCTCTAACTGAGTCAAATATATACAACATGTCCATCAACATAGTGAGTTTTACGACTTACCTAATGACTTCTAATAATCTCCATAACACGACTGTTTTAGATGTGTTAAGAGTTGAGTGTCATGTCAATGACAAAATAATTCAAGAGCTTATCTTTAATATTCTTATGCAAAATATAGGGAGTAAGTTGAAAATAGAATTAAAATTGTCCTGGTGTGTGTAAAGTTAATTTGTGTTGACACAAGAATCTGATTTTCAAAATGTTGTCGAGCGCCTATCAGTACTAAGTAGCTGTCATTATGGTCATTATCACTTACAAACACACGTATGAGCAGAAAACTCGTATAATCACATCTAGAAATATGTATATGTATTGACCGTTTACCCTGACCAGTTTTTATACAAAGGTTGACAGTGCCTATAGTAAACTCGGTTTTATAGATCGTGTTTTCCTTATACTCAACATTTAGCGCCACCTGAGTTTCGGGACAGTATTTTCATACATTTTGCAACATTTTTTGGATGGGAATTTGATAAATTTTCATATACAGTTGCAGAAAGGTGAAAACCAGCATATCAAGTTAAAATATGCTTGATGTGCTGGTTTTCATTTTTCTGTCTCTGTAATTGCCCCTGGCGATTGTTTTAAAGTAAAGCAAAATTTTTTAATAAAATTAGATTTTCGTCTCTGCATGGGCATGTCGAATTTATGTTTCACACCTTAGATTCATTGTGATATGACGAGATGTCAACTTTAGCAATTTTCATATGATTACTACTTTTTAATGCATCGACTGAAGTTACCGCCCCTTGACTGACGGACTCAAAATGGGTGTGAAAAATGCACTAGAATACTGTCGCTTGTAACTGGCGGTCAACTGGCTGTACAGCTTGAGAAGATACATAAAAATTTTACAGTCCCTCAAGCGCGGCCTCTGAGATTGACACCTTTTCCTGGCCTCCTCATAACTACAAAAGTATCAATTTATACATATCTAGAACCGAATTAAAATACTATGACATTATTACAGTCGACGCCATATAATTTCACAGAGTAAAACAATTTGCACAATTATTTTTGAAAACTTTCTTTGCAGGACCATTGCAATACTAATAAAAGTAAAATTGAAATAAATAATCAAATGCTTTTAAAACTGATTTTATTTCACTAATTGTGTAGTATTGTCACTTGTTCAGGCTGAAGATACATCTTTGTTCTCAAATTAGCTCTCCTAAAGGCTTTATGATTAGCTCGTGTACCTGCACACAAGGTCAATTCAATGAAAATTGTAATTAAAACTTTTCAGACGTTGTGTTACCTGAACATGGGGCTTTGTTTTCAATACGTAGATGACTGCTTGTGATACGTCGGCACTGTCCAACATAGGCATATTTTTTGCGGCTTCTAACATTTCTGGAGTTGCGCCTGAAGCCAGACCAATTTCAGTTCTAACCCCACCAGGACTGATACTCTTAATGTTTACAAATTAAATATCTGAAGACCCGGATTTAAAAATGAGACACTTACAGTTATCTTAACTCTGGTTCCTATCTTTTGAAATTCCTGACGCAATACTTCAGTCATCGCAGTTACAGCATGTTTGGAAGGGGAGTAAATATTAAGCGAACCCATTCCAGGCATGTTTGGAACCTGATGTCCTGCGACGCTGTTGATTATAATTATGTGTCCATCAACATTCCGACTTTTCATTGATTGAAAAGCTTCACGTGTGCATTGAACTACGCCCATAACGTTGGTGTCTAATACTTCCTTGATCAGTGCAGTGTTTCCAGGGTCAATTAAATTGCCACCGCGAAGAATACCGGCGTTATTCACCAACACATCAACACCACCCAAGTTATCTATTATCCATTTGAAAGCTTTGAGGATATCCGCCTCGTTTGTTACATCACATTGGAGTGCATGAATCTTCCCCTTACTTTTCGATTTAAGTGTTTCGACGCGTTCCAGTCGTCTAGCTAAACCTACGACAATGAGCCCTGCATCAGCTAAGTCCAACACAATTTGTGCACCGATCCCAGCACTCGCTCCAGTTACCACAGCTACTTTTCCAACCCAACGTTCCATTATTTTACTTTTCGCTTACGTTATTCACACTAACAAAAAATGTTGAGCTCGAATGACAATAATTTTTATAGTGAAAACTCGTTATCAAATTGGAGATAATATTAGACAATTTATCAATCTTATCGAAAAAAATGAATAAGAAATTTTTTGCCCCATAACGTTGTAGTTCAGGATCCTTGTGTAGAAGAAGTCTTTTCTCTACGGTATAATTTTTGATGAGCACAATACATCGTCTGGACGCCTTATATCATTCTCTCAGTCTTTCAATGTTAGTGTGAAAGTGGCAAACATGGTAGCTTGTCCAGTTTCATATGAATAGAGATGAGCCGTCATCACTTTTTTGTTGCCCGTTACCTAGCCCAAAATTTAAAAAAAATATCCGCCCCAAATGGTGCCCTGAAATTTGTTCCCGAGCCCGCCTGGTACATACCTGCCCGAAATTTTAAAAAAGCACCCGTCCCGAAATGTTTTCGTCAATTTCATGTGCGAATCTGCCCGTTCCTCAAATTCTTTCCTGGCACACCTTCAAAAATTGAGTTGAAAATGTCTTAAGCCATAGTTCGAAACGAGCGTCGTACTGGTTTAAGATAATCTCTCATAAATATTCAAATTAAGATATTTTTCGTTTGTCCTCTCTTGGTTATTAATATTTTAAGGCGGGCAAGTCTCCCGTTAAATTTGTGCCCGTGCCCGCCCTGTCCTATCCCAAAAGGTCCTAGCCCCTAAGATCGATACATGAACCATTATATTCTGCACATTCTGAGTGATTTTCAGGCTAAACGAATTTTTGAAATTTCCCATATGCTTGTGGCCCACATCCTTTAAAAAATTGCCCGCCCATAATCGAGCCCGTTTAATTTGTGTCCTGCCCGACCCATTCCCTATCGGCCACGGGCATAATTTGAAATCCCTACCGCCCGCTCATCTCTATAAGTATACAACAAAGAAATTATTCTTTCCCCCAAACCCGAACCTCAATGAATGATTAGGGTGACATATAAGGGAAAATTCCTGTGTTTGTAAAGTCCTTCTTCAGTTTCTGGTAGTATTTATTTCATGTAAGTCTTTTGAGGATTTTATGAAGACTTAATGCTTTTAAGAGGACTTTTTGCTGGATTTTCACTGAATTGAATTGATTTTTGAAACTTTTTCCAAAACAAGTCATGTGCGGAATCTTCTTATAGGACAATTTGTTTCCAAAAGAAATTTGATATTGAAGGAACATTTTTAGACCCGTACGAAAAAAGGTCTTATGCGTTTACCACGACGTTTGTAACCACCCCAATTTCGAACCGGGAGTAGGGAGGGAGCTTTGATCATGGTCCTTAGATGATGAATCAGCTATAAAAAATATGTCCGTCCGTCGGAGACCGCGATAACTTGAGTAGAACTCAACCGATTTCTCTGAAAGGTAATTGAAAAATCTTTTATGAGATTGAATCTGGGCACCGAGCTGGGGCCGTTTAAGTTGTTTTTTGTTCTTTCGTACATAACTCGAGTAAATCTTTTCCGATTTCCAAAACTTTTTTTTGTTTGAAAGGTCTGGGCATGACCGACATTTTATAAAAGACACTTTTGCTTGTGCTTGTGCAGGTCCAATGTCGGTCCTAAGGTTGGCCCCAGTCAAAAAATTTTTTTTGCTATGTTGCAGAGGAAATTGAGGGAAACAATTTTTTCTATGGAAGTATGTGTCCGAGGCCTCTACTTAGGGCCTAGGTCATTACTAAGGTCGGCCCTAGCTCAAAAAAATGGTTTTTCGCTATGTTGTTCAGGGAAAATTGAGGAGAACATTTTTGGGGGTCAATTTTGTGCTTTCGGAAAATATTTTGACACCGTTACTTCGGACGGGTTTTTCAATATTGTCCTATCAGCACTTTCCAATACAATTTAATGTGGACGTAAGGCAATATTTACTTAAATACGTTCGAGTCTTTTCGTAAACATCAACTCTGATACGTACGGGTTCCTTCATAATGTTTTGACTTTATGTAAAAAAATAATGAACACCTGCATTATTGAAACAAATTCAATTTGATTATAATACATCAACTACTAACTGCTAATTCAATATGTGCAGAGCTGATGGTGTGGTCACATTTACAACAACAATATACAAAACTAATTTCTTTCTAAAAGTGAAGACACTTCTCGTCTTACTGCGACCTTGGTTTTCTATAAAACAAAATTTTTGCGTTTCATTAATAATTTTATTGCTGAATCACTTGATAATATTTGATTAAAGTAGTCACAGTGACTTTTTTAATTTTTTATGGCTAGTTTTTGACTCGTTAAACGTGTTTTCTATGGGTGGCTATTTTTTCGTCGTTTAGTGCTGATAATAATTATTCAACATTTAAATGCGTTCTCCTATCGGCTTTATTATCAATTCATGTACTTGAACATGGGGTGGTGTACCCAACACGTACAAAACTGAAGCGGAAACGTCCTCACTTTTTAGCATGGGAAAATCTTTCAGCAATGCTTCTACTTCTGGAGTATCAGGCCCCATTATTTCAGTCCTAACAGCACCAGGACTAATGCTCTTTGATTAAAATAAAAGTATTAAGATTTGACGATACCTCTGTATGTTATGTTTGTGTTACCGTTATTTTAATTTTGGTATTTTCCCTTTGAAACTCTTGCCTGTATAACTCCGTCATAGCTGTTACTGCATGCTTTGAAGCTGGATACATGTTCAATGGCGGAATGGTAAGATTGTAAGGCACTTTATGACCAGCAACGCTATTGATTATGATGATATGTCCATCGACATCGCGTTTTTTCATTGAATGAAATGCTATTCGTGTACAATAATAAACTCCCATAATATTCGTATCAATTACACTTTTGATTTTCGCAGTATTGTCTAAATCAACTAATTTTGCCTGTGTCACAATTCCCGCGTTATTCACCAATACATCAATGCCACCGAACGTTTGTTCCACCCATTCAAACGCTGCCTTCACACTTTCTTCCTGTTGCACATCGCATTTGAATGAATGTAGTTCTCCAGCACATTCGGACGGTATTTTCCCTTTAAGTTCTTCTACCTTTTCCACGCGCCTAGCTAGGCCTATCACAATCATGCCAGCCTTCACTAGATCAACTACTATAGCAGCTCCGATTCCAGAACTTGCACCGGTCACAACGGCAACTTTTTTTATCCAACGATCCATCTTTAACACTTTATACCAATCGACTGATCGAAATTAACTGCTGAAAATATTATTTACACTAATTCGCCTTACCACTACAGCACCTCATTGCGAAATATCGCGGTTTTTTTTTGAGCTCGTTTACGATTTCTAATGATATCGAAACAAAATCCCTTTTGAAAGGAAAATGTGACGCAAGTGCTCGTGTACTTCGAAAACAGCTGAAACAATTATTGGCGTTACATGGTTTTACATACATTAAAAAATACGTCACAAATATCAGTCCAAACGTCTATACAGTTTTTCCTTTTCTTTCAGCTTTCACACCTAAAAAATGTGACTTTCAGTCAGAATTTATTGATGTGAAGTAAAGTTTTGACGCCAATCGATATCAGTTGTTTTTGAAAGGGTTTTTGTTTTGATAATCGATAGTATGTTACATTCTTCAAAATCCCAAAATTGGAAGACCTCATTCAGGTCCCTAGAAGCCCAAATCCGTTGAAAATGCCGAGAGAATTTAGGAAGTGCGATAGATATGCCCTTAGATTCATCCTAAGATCCAAAATAAACGAATCAACCCTTTGAGGTTAGGAAGTGCTGGTAGATTCAAAAATAAACCATCGTCATGGGGATAGGAAAGTAGCGATAAAGTGTAGTCAAGGAAGTTAATTTTGGACCCAAACCATAGGTCATGCACCGGAGAATCACCGATAATTCATGGGGGAATCACAGATGATTCAGCTGGGAATTACAGACGATTCAGCGAGTAATCAAAGATGATCCAGCGGGGAATCAAAGATGATAATTAGCCGATAATTCACGAAGGAATTACAAATGATTCAGCGGGGAATCACAGATGATTCAGCGGGGAATCACTGATAATTCACGGAAGAATGACAGATGATTCAGCGAGGAATATTAGATGATTCAGCGAGGAATATTAGATGATTCAGCAAGGAATCACAGATTATTCAGCAAGGAATCACAGATGATTCAGCGGGGAATCACAGAGGATTCAGCGGGGAATCACAGAGGATTCAGCGGAGAATCACAGATGATTCACCGGCGAATCACCGATGATTTACTGGGAATCGCCAGTGAATGATGCGCAGGCGGACGGACGGAGAAGAAGGGTGAAAACATAAAGTAAATATCGCTACATAATAAAGAGGTCGTCATGGGGATCATCTCATCCATGTTGCGAATAACCCAAATCCATTGAAAAACTTACTAACTTATACACACAAAAAATTAGTACAAAATTAGTACTAAATTAGTACACAATTCGATTTTATATGGAATGTGTAGGCCAATGAGAGTACCTTTTTTGTGTCATAGGCCCGAAGAAACCGCTTTCTGAAGTTCATAACTCAGTCAGAGTCCGACTTCAGTCAGAATCCGACAAACCTCATCTCAGTAGGTACGACGCACAGTAGGCGAATCCGTTATATTCATGTTCAAAAATTTATATCTCGTGAAATATTCACAATTTAAATGTAGGAATTCTTAAAACGTAATTTGAGAATGTTCAAAAATGTCGGGAAAAATATTTGTCCATTTAGGCCGCGGATTAATAGTCGTATAGTTGTTAGACAAAGTGACAGGTTTGATTTCTCCCCATACATAACCTCAAAAAAATATATTTTCCATATTTTCGTCAGAATCTTGTCGAAATCAGTTGTAAACGTTAAAGTAATTCATAATAAGTCGAAAGTCGAAAGTGGTTTTGAAGCGAATTGTTGTTCAGCGCTCTGAGACCCAAAGACAGTCAGTATCAAAATCAAAGAACCAACCAAGAAATTCATCTTTTTTTCGTCGGACTAGGGTCGTTTCGACTTATTATGAATTACTTTAACGTTTGCAACTGATTTCGACAAGTTTCTGACGAAAATATGGAAAATATATTTTTTTGAGGTTATGTATGGGAAGAAATCAAACCTGTCACTTTGTCTAACAACCATACGACTATTAATCTGCGGCCTACATGCACAAATATTTTTCCCGACATTTTTGAACATTCTTAAATCACGTTTTAAGAATTCTTAGATTTAAATTGTGAATATTTCACGAGATATAGATTTTTGAACATGAATATAACGGATAAGCCTACTGTGCGACGCAAGAAAAATAAACTGGCTGTATGTATGGTTCGGCAGTTTTCAGATTGATTGTATGCGGACTTGCGTCACAGGCGCATTGCTACTGCGTGCACAACCAAGAAACCTAAATTCGCAATTTACGCAATTCCAAGAGGTGTCACTTACAATAAAATTTACATTATTTCAATTTTTTGTGTTTTTGAGTTTCGTCTATATTTTAATTACATAGATCGTTTTTCAGATTTTCGCCAACATCGACAAATTTGTGTTGCACGGCCAAATCGATTGTTTCTTCCTCGGCAAGAATGAATTATGACGGAATATTAAATGAATAAGTGATACTCTTCGGGGTCATTCGCCAGGCGCTGGAAAAGCGGGGGGTGAATGAGATTGTGATAAGCATGCCCGCAAGGTGGAATGCTCTCACCACTGCTGGGGTGTGTGGTGGTAGACTCTGTCATTAGAGAGCTTAACGGCTACGCTCGAGAATATTGGGATGACTTAACGATCTTACTCAGAGGGAAGTTTGAAGGTATCCTTGGGGGGATGTAGAAGTGCCTTTGGTAAAAATTGGGGCTTTCCATCCAAGGCTATACTGTGGATTTATGAAGCAGTAGTGAGAATTATGATCACCCACGATCATCAAGACTAGAGCATTCACAACTGCGGACAGACTCTTGCTTAATGATCTTTGGATGAGGAACTTTAACACGGGGTCATGGAAAAATCAGGGAGGCAATAGCCAATCCTATTTTTAACATGCCCAGGGACCGGATAACGCCGGAAATTACCTTTGTGAGGCTGTCATACCGGATAGACTAGAATCTAGATTAGAAATCAAACGTTTACTAACACTCGCGCAAAGCGCTCGTTATAAACATTTCATTAATTTTGTATTGTGTTCTTGTGTACCTACATAACTCAGTTATTGAGGCCATGTCCCATCTGTGCTGTTGTATACTATTTCGCGAGCTATAACCGTCCAGAGATTTGATTAAAATGCACAAACAAAATCAACGATCATTCGTTTTTTAGCAAGTCACTTTATTTATGTGTATAAAATCATTCGCCTATGCTGAAACCTTCGTCATCTAATTTCAACTGATAAAGAATATCAACTCAACTTAAAATTGTTCACCAACAGGTTTTATGGTCAATTCGTGAACCTATAACAACAACATGAGTTATTATATCCACAAAACACGTTTGCGCCAAATTTTTACCTGAACATGTGGAGGTGTTCCTAAAACATACGTAACTGCCGCTGCAATATCCTCAACCTTCAAATGAGGCACGGTTTTTATGAAGTCCACATTCTCGGGCAAGAAAATTTCAGTTTGCACTATGCCAGGGCTTATACTCTACACAAAAAATTGAAATGAACGAGTAGCCTTTAGATTTGGTGATACCTACAGTTATTTTGGTCTTAGTCCCATGTGTTAGAAACTCCTGGCGTAAGACTTCGGTCATAGCAGTAACTGCATGTTTCGTCCCTGGATAAATGTTGAATGATGACATTGTTCCGGCAAAAAATGGAACATGATGACCAGCAACGCTGTTTATCATTATAATGTGACCGTCAACATTGCGGTGCTTCATTGATTGAAAGGCTTCTCTTGTGCAATATACGACGCCCATTATATTAGTCTCTACAATTTCACGAATCGGTGTAGTGTTGTCAGCATCAATTAAATTCGCTGATCGAACGACGCCTATTCAGAAAGACCGTCCCACATTAGAAAATGAAATATTCAAAACCACATAGAAAGAGCGGAAGTAATCTCAACCTGCATTATTAACGAGCACGTCAATCCCACCGAATTGTTCGTTTATCCATTGAAATGTTGATTTAACTTCTTCTTCTTCAGTCACATCACATTGTCGCGCATGTAACACACCCTTTGCATCGGCTGGTATTTGATCTTTAACCTGCTCTAAACGTTCTAGGCGTCTGGCTAATGCAATAACAGTCATGCCCTCTTTCGCAAGCTCAGATGCTATACACGCTCCTATTCCGGAACTAGATCCGGTTACAACTGCAACTTTTCCCAACCAACGCTCCATTTTTTCTGGTTATTTAAGTTTAATGTAACACGTCTTCTACCATTGAACGCTTCACACAAACTAAAAATTAATTCTTTTAAACATCACGGAAATTATCAATTGTTGAACCGATAGTTTCTTTGTAACGAAATTGCAAACAGCGCTAGGTTCGTATGTTTGATTTCTCGTATGTTGTTCTTTTCTAATTTAAAAATTTGTCGTTAACGAAGACAGCCCTGCGTTTGATTGGATCGAACCAGTAAAGAAGTTGTTGTTGCGAACATCATTACAGACACCTAGATGATATCTGCTTTAATTATGAATTCAAAATATCTTGATTTCAAGGTTTTAATTTTTATAGAGAGAATTTGCGAATTAATCAACTGGCTTGTGTGATTTCTCAGATGAATCTCAGATTTTACCCTCATGCAAAGAATATCGAAGAATATACTGAAATTTTATTCAATTACTGATTACGTTCTTATAACATCGCATTGGAAATTGACCGAAAAAAAAATTGAAAAAGCCGGTCCCAATCAACGGTGGAAAAAATTCCATTCCATCCAATGCTTCCATTGCAAAAAATGTTCGCCTCAATTTTGTTTCTAGAATTTAGATTTATCAGTTTAAGTCAGACCTTGATAAGTCCATGAAACGCAAGTCTAGCGATCCTTTGTTTCGTTACCCGATCATCTTGTAAATCTTGGAAACCTCGTAGTACCAGTTAGGAACCTATCCAGAGCGGCAGGTCCCATGTTGGTCATTATTGCGGGTTGGACCACGTGACCTCCTAGAGCCTTAATTAGGAAAACTTTGGGCATTCACCTATAACATGAACGCCCGTCTCCTCAAAGAGACCGCAGGTGCAGTTGGGATCATTAGAGAGTCCCATTTTACCCAGATGCTTGCTCAATCCACAGTGCCCAGTGATAGCACCCACCACCCTATCCATGTTTAGCAATTCTCTAGCCCATTTCCCATTATGCGCCGGTAAGAAACGCTTCGTGTGCGTTCCCCCATCATAGCCACTGCAATAGTTAGTGAATTCCGACCTCACCCAAATCTCAACCGCTTTCACACACGCCGAGTGTTGCCGAGCCTTTTCTCGCAAGTTCATCTGCTCTCTCGTTACCCTCCACGCCAGAGTGTCCGGGCACACAGACAAGCGTTACACGATTTCTCAGTCCCGTCCGGTTCAGGGTATCCTTCAACTCTTTTATTAGCTTGGGTGCCACTGCACAAGGACCACCGAGTTAGGGCCGTTTAAGCGGTTCTTGGTTTTTTGTACATAACTCGCGTAAACCTTTTCCGATTCTCAGATTTTTTTTGCTCGTAAGGTCTAGGCATGCTCGATAATTCATGGAAGCAAATTTTTTGATTTTGAGCCTTTGGACTCAGCCAGAGCCCTAAAAGTTGGTCTCTCTTAGGGCCAAACGTGTTTTTTCTCCATAAATCGGTTAAATCTTATCCGATTTTCGAAATCTTTTTTTTTTTTTTCTCCATAAATCGGTTAAATCTTATCCGATTTTCGAAATCTTTTTTTTTTTTTTCTAAAAGGCAATTGAAAAAATGATGACGAAATTGAATTTGAGCAAATCGGTGAAAAACTTTCGATGTTACGGTCGAAAAAGTGGTCAAAAACGTGGTTTTTGTAAGTCAGTGAAACATTTTGACTTGTATCTTTGCGATATTAAAACGGAAATCGCTCTAGAAGATTTTAAATGAAAAATATGAAAATAAAAAATCATGGAAAATATGTTGAGTGCTTCGGGCTGTAGATCCTTTAGTATGGGCCCAACTCACGCTACGTGACCCTACTCGATATTTAGTGGCTTTTCATGAATATTTCTTTAATTTTGAAGTTATTTGGACAGTGTTGTAAGAAAAAAAGAGGCGAACGTTTTGTTAATGGAAGTATGTATCGGATGCCTCTTCCTGGAACGATATATGGTATGATAATATCGTTCCTGACACGATATTATCGCCCGGTGGTATGATAATATCGTGCTGTGACGAAAATACATTGGGCGATTTTGCCCGCTCTCATTTTAAACATGTTTGAGAGTTAAAGTGACTTAGCGATTTTCGAGTCTTTTCGCAACATCTTTTCTGTTTGCCCCATCTAATTCTGATGCTTACGGGTCCCTTGCATACGTTTTTTTTTGTTAGGACCTTGGGACTAGAAATGCTCGTCTCAATTTTCTTTATAATAAAGCGAATACAGCCCGAACCACTCAACTGATTTTCACTTAAATTTTTTGTTAGTTTTCTCATGTCCATATCTTTCGTTTATTGCGTTCTTTTTGAGAAATATTTTTTAAACTTGTCGTATTTGTCCGCAAACTCATCGGTAATTAATTTATTTCACCTCGATTTCGTGAAACTTCCGAAAATTTTGTCTTTGATATTTTAATTCGACACGCGTATTTATACAACTAACTGGCTTTACGCATATTTGAAGAAACTAGTTTTATTGTGATTGACTTACCATCAACATTTCGAATTTCATTAATCCGTAATTTTGTACATTTACAGTGAGTTCGTACGTTACCGTACCAGTTTCTTTGTGTAACGGACTCTTTGGACTTTAGGCAGAAAGCCACAGAAACTATTCCTTGTTTGACACCTGTAGATACACTTCTACATGCATACGAAAAAGTTTTTGTAACTAATCTTACACCACATGATAAAATAACATTTATTCACCCCAGTGCTTCCCTAGGGCGTTAAATAATACATTAATTGTTGGCGTCAAACTTTGTTTCGTTGATAACAAATTTGGTGCTTTGGTGAATAACATAGCATGCACCTAAGAGAAAATTTATTTATCTACTCGGGGGACTACATCACTCATCTTCGGCTCGGGATGCAAACCCTCGAAGATAAGAAAATTTCCCCTCAGGTATATAATTTACTATTAAGGGCCAAACAAAGGAATTCTCTAAGAACATTCCGGGAGAGGATCGTAGTTTTGTGCCGTTAACCTAACAATCAAAGTATTGGACTTGAATGACTTGAATACTGTTGTGCAGATAGCTTAGTCGTGTAATCTCATTGTTCTAGTGACTGAATATTTACACCTTTTCAAAGGAGTGGAGTTATAAAGTAAAATGAAAAACAAATCATTGAAAAAAGTTAACAAAAACGTTTATCTCATTGATGTTATTTGTTATCATTCACGAAATTGTATATTGTCTACTAAGTCGCTCCTCACGCTCTAATTCTTTTTCACTTTCCAATTTTTCCAAACGAAATTTGTACGCGTCACTCTCCTTTTGTGACAATTCCAATTTCTTTCGCAATTCTTGTGTCTCCTTTTTATTTTCATCGTTTTGCTTCTGTGACAATTCCAACAGTTTCCGCAATGTTTCAGTTTCATTTTTTAATTCTGCTATTTGTCGCTCAATGTCGGTTCGATGTGGTATACTTTTGGCATTTGCTACGTACAATTTTTGCTGTCGAGGTTGACTTATTTGATGCACAATTTCCGCTTTTGGTTTTGTCGTTGCTAAATTCTTTTGCTGTAACGAAACTAATTTTACTGTGTATGGCTGACTCATTGGCTTTTGTGGTGCGGATGGAGCACCGATTATGTTAAAGGAGACACGCGACATTAGATCCGTATTGGCTTCTTTCGGTGAAGCAAGCGCTGTAGGTGATTGTAATTGTTGCACATTGCGAAGATGAGGTTTTGGTTGTGGTCTATTGACAGTCTAAAATATCATTGGAAATGAAATTCAGTCAGTTGAAGTTTCTTATGTAAAGTTTAATTTCATAGACTCGCCTTTAACAGGGGTCCTCTTATTTTGCCATTGGGTTCATTTTCTATAGGGCTTTTCCGTTTAATCATCTGGGTTATGGGACCACTATTTGCATTTTTGATTGCTTGATACCTGAAACATTTAAATCGATTTGATTCGACGAATCTATTAATCGACGAATAATGTCGAGTGGAAAATCTTCAAATTATTTACATTAATTTTAACTTTCTACCGAATCAAAAATTTCAAGAAATGTCTAGGTTTTAAGTTCCAACAAAATGTGAATTTTCACCAAGAAACACCAAAGGGTATGTGATCTAAACACGTTGGAGAGTTCTTATACAGCGATCTCCTCCAATATCAGCCTCTGAGAGGGTGTCAGGATCAGATTTTCTGCAACAGACAGACTATCGAAAAGACGGACGGACTATATGAAAGTAACAGGGATTTATACTTATGCTTCAACGACTTGGAGAAGGCATTCGACCAAGCACCAAGGCAGAAGCTATCTGGGGTTCTTAGCGAGTACAGTATCAACGGGGGCTTACTGCGTGACATTAAGAGTATTTACACAGGGAGCAGGGTCGGGGTAAGAATAGATGGTGAAATTAGAGAGTCTTTTGAGGTTAATGAAGGCGTTCGTCAGGGTTGCTGTCTCTCCCCACTTCTGTTCATAATTTTCATGAACAAAATCATCAAGCAGGCCAACTTGCAGGGAATTGTAGGGATCGGTGAGCTAATAATGAAAATCCTGGCCTATACGGATGACTTGATTCTGTTGGCGAATAATACCGGGATTTACAGGGTGCCTCACTGCCGCATATGAGGAGTATGGGATGAAGAAAAGTGTCGGGAAAACTAAGGTTATGCATGTCGGCAAATCACTGAAGGAGATAATTTGCAGTTTAAATAGGCAGGAGCCGGAGCAGGTTTCTGTATTCAAGAACTTAAGAACCCGAGGATGGCGAGTTCGTTAGAGAATTTGGGGAAAAGAGGAAAATGGGAAACAACAAAAAGGAATTAAGTAGTGAAACAAAGTGACCTATCCACACGTCAATTTTCAAACTGACAATTCTGTATGATAGTGAAAGTTTAGTGGACTACAGATATCTCGTGCATGACCTGGAGGTTTCTGATATGAGGGTTCTTAGGAACATAGCGAACGTTAATCGGAGAAAGCAGTGGAATAATCATACTAGGAACGACGACATTAGGGAAAATTTTGCGATTTCGCCAGTGGGAGAGACGGCAAGGGCTAGTTCTCTGCGCTAATTCGAGCACGTTCAAAGAATGGGCGTTTGGGCAATAACAGGCTACCGAAAATGATCTTGGATGCACAGGTCCCAAGTGTTAGGCCAGAGGCGAGACCAAGGAGAAGGTTTGTTGACTCAATTAAATCACACTGAAAACAGGAAAATTTTACTATACTTCGGGCATGTAAGTTAGTTACACGGTATGTATAGTTTCCGGCTCATATGTTATTGTACATGCCACATGTTAAAAATTTTCAATTTCACCATACATCCCGCATGTATTGTTACAGCTAACATATGGGACGTTGTATACATGTGGCATGTATACTAACATCGGAAATGTATAGTAACAACGCTTCAGAAATAGTTCATACAAAAGGTATATGCCCGATAGCAGGATTGGTAACGTCGCAGAGTGTCATGCGTTGAAGTTAAGCATCAGAGGTCGCGGTTCGAACTTGGATGGGTGACCGCTTGAGTTAGAAATATTCAAAATAAAAAGGGCAAAAAAAAAATCGTTGTAATTTTTTTTCTTTTGAATTGTGAGTGTGCTATGGTACACAGAATTCAATTTTGCAAATTTACTGAGTATTCTTGAACGCAATGAAAGTAAATATTTTTATCACACATCATAGCGATGGTATCGTTAACATACATGGCGGACGTTAGTATACATGCTCGAAGTAAGTTCCGAAAAAAACTTGCCGTGGTCGATTTCGTACTTCAGACACGTAAGTCAACGTCCAGCACTTACATTTTTTTTATCAGTGCAGATTTAGAAGTTAGAAGACTTTCTCTGGGCAACAAATCATCTCCTTGGAGGGCGATAGAAGAACACGGAGGACGACAGTTGTAGGTTGTGGCACAAAGGTCTCACACCGAAAAGTTTGATGATTTTCATGACCTTATTTACAAATAACTTGCGAATAAATAATTCTAGACTTGTATTAAGTATGCAGGAGTTGTAAGTTTCGAATCGCAAAGTTGTTGTTGAGCTTTTTTTTAGGGTCTCAATTGGCCAAAACTGTTTGCCTGAAAGGTAATCGAAAAATCTTTTATGGGATTGAATTCAGGCTTTGCTGAGCTAATGGCCACAGAGCTAGGGTTTTTCCATATTGACCTTTTAGCAATTTCCAATCCAGTTTAATGTGGACATAATTTCATATACTCAAGAGTTAAGGTAATATTTATTCAAAAGATGTCGCACTAATTTAACAATGCGTTAGAACGAGCAGAGATTCATTAAATGAGTAGATCACATTGATCCGCTGCAATGAAACAAAGTGGAGAATGTAACAAAATTAAGTGAGACGTCTGAATATCTGTGCTCTTCTGAGAGATGATTCTCATTGTTTCGGAAAAAAGATTTCATTTTCAATCAAACATCCACACATTTTACCCAAAATTATCGTTAAAACCTACTTTACTAGACCAGGAATCCGCGAAGATTTGAATTGTGTACAATTACTTCCAACCATCAGCTTGAATTCTTCCGCAGATAGTATTTTTATCACCTTATAAATAGAAATATTTGAATGACACGCTCTCGAGGCGGTAGACATTGTTTATTACCTTATTCGTTTCTAATGGCATCACTTTAGTGTTTGTTGGAGTTATGGTCGGTTTCTTTTTCACATATTCGAATTTGAAATTGGATGCTCCCTGCGTTGGTTTCGTATTGACCGGTGTCAATGGAGTCGTCTTTCTAGGCGTTGCACTTGTCATAACACTTGATGGATTGTCAATAGTTGGTATGGACTTTTTAAATTTCGGATCGTTAAGTAGCAATTTGCCAGCATCTGACAACACCAATTGGCGTCCACTTTGCAATGCTGACGTTATCAGCGTGTTATCCGTATCTTCCTGCATTGCAATACCATGTTCCTTTAGTAGCGCTAACGTTGATGCATTCGCAGAATTAATCTCTTCTGAAGACTTGTTCATGTTAACAAAACTCTTATGATTAGCTGGAAAATATCAATTTCACGTAATTAGTACAAAGTAGGATTGTGTCTAGCATATTTAAAATGTGGGAGGGACTTCAAAATAACAAAACAGACATTCGTACGTCTAACGTCACATTGCGCCGATGGCACATGCATTTCGGAGAAGATGGAAATGTACTTAGAGAACTCAATAGTTTGGCAACTGCAACGAATTCAAGAAAATTGGAAAATTTGACGAATCCATTAGGACCCGTAGTTGTGACGCAGCGTGTTTTTGGAGAGTCGAGTGGGTAAAAGCGCTGACATTTAGCCTGATGTCATTCGTGTACAGGTCCTTAAAAGACTTTGTCCACCACTACTAAAAGCATATTGCAATAGTTCGATTCAACGAGAGAATTTCGAACAGTTTCCCAGATTTTCGATCATCTTGCCGTACACACAACAATAGAAAAACAAATGGAAAGACCCGTACGTATCAGAAGACGTGGCAAACAGCATAGATGTTGCAAAAAGACTCGAATGTATCAGGGTCGTTTCGTGCAAAAACGGAAAATTTAAGGTTGGAACGGCTTCACCTGAGTAAACGACAAAAAATTAAGAAAACATCTTGAGAACACGTTTCTGAGGCTTCCACACAACACAAATAAAACTTTTTTTATGGATCGCGTAGTTCACACCGTTCTTACTTATCACCCTGCCGGAACGACCTTAAAAACGAGCAAGCAATTCAATGGTTTATGTTCTTTTTGAACTATAACAATTTAAATGATCCGCAGAAATTATCCAAGGTAATTTCAAAGGCCCTACCGAGGTACGTCTTACGACATCTTAGACCATTGATTGCGTTATCACAAGTAGAACCAACGTAGCACCTCCAAAAAGTCCTGAAACTACTTTCTCAAAAATGTAATTCTCACCAACTTGCGTTTCTAACTGACATAGATCTAGGTCATCAGTCCCAATATTCTAGGCAGGTGTTCTCTAAAATTTGATTCTCTACGACTTTGCCTTTGGAAGCAACTTTCTAACTGCCATAGTTCTAGAGATGTGGGTCATCTCTCACAATTCTAGAAGTGGCCACTTCCCAGGATTGGGCCAGTTTTTTTCCAAAACCTTGAAACACGTGTTCTCTAAAATTTGGTCACATTTTATCGATGTGAACGTTCCCTTGACGAAATTATCGTTCTGAGCAGATAAAAAAGGTTCACGAAAATCGGAACAGATTTGCACGAGTTGCATACAAAAAACATGTGGAGAGTAGACACTCATCTAGACAGACTTCCGGACACCATAATATCTGGACATCAGGACACCATGACACCCGGACATCGGACACCCTGACATACGGACATCAGTCCCCGAAGTGATGCTGTGAGGCGGTTCCGGGGAGAAGAGAGCATGAAGAATAAGGAAGGGGGTTTTAGTTGGTAGGTCATTAAAGAGTGGAATCCAACACTACCTTGGTCCAGGAGGACCGGGGGACCCTTATAAAATAAACACGGACATCAGGACAAAATTCGACCTCAATTTTGCCGTTAGACCCTGACTTACATCAAGGTAATATGATTTGTTTAGATTTATCAGTTTGGGACGATCGCCTGGGCGATCTTGAAACAAAGATCCTAGGATCCGCGAGCCTTCCTGTGGCCACCAGAAATCTGTCAGATGTAGCAGGTCCCAGATTAGCGATTTGGAATGGTCCTACGGTATATTCCCCGAAGATCTCTTCTGGTGCGACACCGGTCTATCCCTAGTAGATCATTAGCCTATTTAGCGTCAGGCTTCGGGAAAATGCGTTTCGTCTGCGCACCTCCGCCATATGCATCCCTGTGTCCTTGCCACACTTAATCGTTTAGCGCTTACGCACACAACGACTTGGGTATTGGCTTCGGCTCCAATTGAAATAGTAGTGGAGCCTATTTTCCCAAGTTCATCCGCCCTTTCGTTTCCCTCCACATCAGAGTACCCCCACAAAAGGATCCGATTGCTCGATCCCACTTCGTTCAGATACTCCTTTGATCAGCCTAGAGGTCATCACGGGCGATGCGACTGCCCTATCCGAAAGGATAAAGGAAGGAAAGGAAAGAAAGGAATTGGCAATGCCTCTCTAGCTGCCATTAGTAGCGTGGAGGCTTCTGCCTGGAGAACACTGGTGGTTCCACCTAAGTGGAAACAATTACCCTGCATAGCATCAAGATCGGTCGTTCTATACCATTACGTTTAATGAAATGCTTACATTTGGTGGAAAATGAATTGAAAACAGGTGATAATACTGGACTTGATTCTGCCGACGACATTATTATGTCCATTGGTGTATGATTGGATTCTTCATCAATTTCCTCCTCAATAATGATATCTGGATCAGGCTAAAAAGAGAAACATGTAACTGTTGGTAAAATGTGAAAATAATTCTTTTACTTACTTTCATCCTAGTACCCAATTCATGCACTAAGGTGTCTGCAGCTTGTTGTTGTTCAAAATCACTTCGCTGCAAATTTTGCATACACATTTCCTGTACGAGATCATTTTGATTCAATTCGATTGCCATTGTCAAAGGACTCTTAGAAAATTTTGACATTGCGTTCGGATCGGCTCCGTGTTGTAGTAAAAGTTTGGAAATGTTCTTATGACCTTTTTGCACAGACCAATGCAGTGGAGTCATTTTTAACTAAAAAAAAGGACTTTGCCAGGATTTATCAGAAATATTGTCTATTCGATCTGTACCATGTCCTTTGCATTTATATCACAAGAATGTTTTAACAGTAATTGAACGACTTGTTCATGTCCTTCAAACGCGGCGAAGTGTAGGGGAGTTTTATCAACTTTGGTTCGTGCGTCTTTGCTAATGCCTGCACGTAATAAAACTTCACATGTGTCGAAATGATTTGCCTCAGCAGCGGCGTGCAACGGTGTTCTGCCGAGCTTTATTTAAAAATTATTTCAGCGTAAGTGATGTTAGAGAAAACATTTTACATGGCACATACCCAGTCTGTGGTAAACGGTGCTCCGCGGCTCATTAAGTCGTGCACTTTCTGTGTTTCACCTTCTCGTGCACAATGCAGTAACATTTTACCCAAGTCCATAATTGACACCGTTCGAGCCTTATTCGATTGCAGATCATTTGCACCCAGATCAAATCGCTCGAACTTTAGTCGTCCACCGAGTTCCAACTAGTTGTTGTTTATTGTAAACATTAAATTGTCATTACGATAACAAATTGAAAATAAAATTACCGGAATGAGTGTACTACCGTCCAATCCTTCATTTTCAGTTAATAAAATTTCATTTCCATTTCGGAACATTGACAGTATGTTGTTCTCCATAATTACTGTAATACAATAACAAAGCGTATTTATTACGTTGCAATGTCATGTAAGTCACATTTGACATCAAATTAACAATCGAAAAACACATATTTAAAAAAATGTTGAACTGAACACCAACAATTCGAAGGTAACATTCAAATAGTAAACAACTGTTGACAAAACAGGATGAGGATGGAGTTATGTCGAAAAAATTATTAAGAAAAATCATCGCCATTATGGTTCCTTTTTCCGTTTCTACAGAAAGCGGAAGTAAGAAATTTATCAAATTTTCTTAAATTTAGACATTTATACCCAACTTAAACGTGTTACTTTGCCAATGAATAGCGATTTGAGTTCAATTACCTGGCACCAATTTAATTGAGTTTCATTGACGGCTGCTGGATGCACTTTTTTAATTCTATAACCAAATGGTAGAAGAAAGTTTATTACAGAACATCTGACAGATTGCCAACCATTTTTATTCGTTTGGTGGGCAAAGTAGTGTGTCGACACTGCAGTTGATAGGTAGTTTTCAAATATAATTTCCTTTTTTTTTTTGTTTCTGCTTGTGAACTTTTCTTTTCGTCTTCAAACCCCATAAATTTGCGTAACTAACTCAAAAATTCGGATTTATCAATCAACACATTTTTTAATGAGAATTTGATTAAGGCAGTATTGATTTCGATACGCTCGAGTCTTTTTGCAACATCATTTCTATTTGCCACATCTACTCTGATGCGTATGTCCCTTGCATATGTTTTCCATTTACGATCTGTATTTAAACATTTCAATATATCCAGTATTTCAATAATTTATTTTCAAAACGTATAAATCAAAATAGTCGAGGGAGCGTCCACATCGATAAGATGTGACCAAGTGTTACGTTGACTGCATTTCACATTTTAAAAGCAATTTGACTTCATATTAGCGCGTCCGATAAAAATGACATTTTTCCAGAGTAACGTTTGTTAATAAAATTGTCAATTTCAAAAAAGTGCCTCAATCGCTATATAAATGCATTGCTTTTTCAACTAGTAGTTGAGCTACTTTTTTGAGATTACAGGAAGCGAATCATAAGCTTGTGCACCTTTTTAATTTCTCTTTTAACGCTTTTTTCACGTATTTGCTTGTATTTTTCCCAAGTAAAACCGATTTTTCGGTTGAAAAAGTTAAAACGAAGCGTTGCACAATTTTATGATTCTCTTCCTGTACTAAGTTTTTTAAACAAACTAGAAGATAAGTCTGCACTTTCAGCCAGGACACTTGGTGCCAAAAATTTGAAAATGTCAAAATCAAGGAAGTAGCGAGTACATTACATCGTATTTAGTTTATAATTTGACACCTGGCTGCGTATACTTGAGCCCATAATCTGCGAATAAAGAAGGCAGCACCAGAAGCATCTGTTTTTACCAAAGAGTAGAGTTAGATCTATACGTCATATAAGTTTCAACTCGGCACCAGGCCTGCCTTGATTGACGAATGCCGAATGCCAAAATTAAGGAAGTACCCAGCAAATTACATCGTATAATTGTATAATTTGACACCTGGCTGCGTACTTGAGCCCTGAATCTATGAATAAAGAAGGCAGCCTGGTGCTAAACATCTGTTTTTACAAAAGAGCAGGCGGTAGTTAGAACTATACGTCACATAAGCTCCGAAGTAAGTCAGTCGAACTTGCTCTGAACTATGTTTTGCACTTGGTGAATCGGGCGAATTTATATCGATTTCGGAATTCGTGTAAGCAGTTGCACGGCTGAACTGGTACTTTTCCTTAGTTGTCGTCCGGCTCAGTGGTTGTGTTGTTGCTTTGATACTTTGTTTGCCTTATGTCACCTGCCGGGTCATCCCTCAGATCGGTTTTTGCCGCGGTTATGGCTCGCTAGAGAACCCAATGAGTGAAGATTTTTGGGCTACATAGCAGTCCCCAGCCCAGCTTGTGGACCGGACGTCTTTACTAGTAGGAACTATTCCCATGTTCGCGCATCTTTGGGCTACAGGGTGGCTTTACGGGTAGAGTAGTGATAGCAGGCCGCAGAGTAGTAGTGACACGTGGCTTCGTTCCGTGTAAGTCGAGACCCGAGCGGGAAAGCTTTGCGGTTTATGGACTGGACTGGACTCGCCACCAGCCTCGTGGCGAGGACTAGTTACTTGAATAGGGTAGCATCTGATTGCATATGAACGTGAAATAGGAGCTCGGGTCATATGCCAGGTGTGCAACTGTTCAAGAGGTGTCCAATCGATTGCTGGCTCTTGTACAAGGCAGGCGATGTGGACAGGGTTTTCGTGTGGAGGAGAGGTCCTGAGTAGGACTTCTTAAAGGATTTTTCTGATTTTGATTTTTTTTCATACGAAAACCGGGTTTTCAAACGAACTTCACGGGGCTGTACGATATTCAAAAGAGTCCGGAATTAAAAAACTAAAGATGCAGAAAAGTTTGTTTACTCGAACTACAACTAAAAACCACTGTGTTGTCGAAAGTTGCAAAATTCGACCCACCGAGTGTGCATCGATCAGAAATGGTCGGCCCTAACTGAGAAATCTAATAAGTCACATATGTTTCAACACGGCACCAGGCTGCGTCCTTCAGCTATTGCATTTTGAATGCAGGGGGCAGCAGCACCCTGATGCCGAATTGAAAATTATATGACGTACAGAACTCACGCCTGCCTCCACTTTGGTAAAAACAGATGTTCAGCACTATGCTGCCTTCTTTATTTCCAGCTTAAGATCTCAAGTACGCAGTCTGGTGCCGACTTCTTTGATGTTACTAACTAATAACCTCACTTGTTCTTCCAGTTAGGCGTATTCAGAATTTCAGCACCAGGCTGCCTTGATTGACAAGCTTTTACCTCTCATCAGACGCCCTCATGAAATGGTGTCCACATTAAATTGGAATGGAAATTGCCGAAAGAGCAATATTGAAAAGCCAATCGAAGAAACGCTGCAAAAACCTCTCGAAACCTTAAAAAAAATTCCAAACAATTCTTGTGCGAGGGCCGATTTTTGAACTGACCTAGAGTACTAAGGCAAGGTCTCTGACCCGTTACCCATACTTGCATGGACAAAAAGTTTGCATCGATTTACTTCAAAACGTAAGTACATTTTTTGCGTGGTGCGGCCGATCTGAGGGCTGTACATACAACAGCGTCATTTACTCTTGAATACAGTTAGGCCTTCTATTGCATCTCGAATAGAAAAAGAATGAAGAAAATCTGATAGAATTTATCCGATTTACATAGAAAAAACATAAAAAGCCCTAGTCGCCCTAGCTGATATAAATTTTTTGCGCCCTAGCTAAGTCCAAGGGCACAAACAAAAAAATGTCTTCTAAAAATTGTTGGGTTTCATAGACCATCGATCAAAAAACGGAAAAGATTTGCTCGAGTTGTATACAAAAAACTCGTAGGGCCCTAGTAGAGACTCATCTGAACATCTAGACTTCCGGACATCTGAACATGGGGACTTCCGGACATCTGAACATGGGGACTTCCGGACTTCTGGACATCCAGACACCCTAACATTCGGATATCCGGAATTCGTTATCAATTCTGCCGTAAGACGAATAAGACCCTGACTTACGTCAAGGGAATTAATTTTTGCGTAGCGTTTTGATATCAGTCGTTTTGGAAGGAACCTACAACCCATCTTAAGTGTATATGGAGATGAGAGCTACTGAGTTTGTTGCTCGACGAAAATGTTTATGCGACTTTTCATTAGGAGGCAAATGGTTCAGTGAGCCCAAACAAGGGAGAGTAAGTTTACAGAAAGCAAGGCACATCACAATGGGCCAAATCGCAGTTACAGACGGCCGAATGATGCTGCGAGTAGACTGCGTTGTGGATTAAACTTGTAACGTTTAATACAGCCAGATAGTCAATAAATCCAACTGTTTGGTAAGAACTGTCATTAATATTTGAAAGATTCATCCAGTGAATGTCCATTTTATTCGTTCGATGTGGACTTTTCGTGCAAACTATAACAAAAAAATTAATCTTCTCATAGCATTTAAAGGTTACATACCGGATAATAACTGTACCAGTCATGAGAGTCGGCAAAAACGGCGGCTAACGGGTAAAATTGCCGCCGCCGCCGAGTGTTTTATCTGGTGGATGCCGTTAGCCGCCGCTCAGAAGTATGCTTGGCTGACTCGGCGCCGAAAGAAAAAATATTCTTCAGAGTAAGGAGAAAATAAAGCGATTTTTATTAAATATTCCTTCTTGGAATTAATTATTTCTGATACATTACAAAATTACAGTAATTGTTTTAAGTCATAAATTAAAAATTTCGTCCATACTCTTATCGTCCGGAATACCTCCCATAATGCATGCTGCATTGTGTTTTTGTATCGCCAGAGATATTCTTTCATATAGAAATTGACTGATACGGGGATCACCACACACTTTGGACAGTTTGTTCCCAAGGCAAACGAAAAAATCTTTTGCTTCAGACGACCATGAGCCCATTGTTTCGACGGCTAGAGCTACGAATTTGTAATTTTGGCTCTTTATTTGATGGTATAAATTGTGTTTGCATATAACAGCTTGTTCCGCAGCCGATCCTGCTCTCATTGATGTTTGTTTTAAGTATGAACTCGCGAATGTATCCGCACACGTAGCATCCCAAACTAGTGATTGACCCTTCGTCCAAGGAATAAGTGTCATTCCATCTGGGCGTTTCCCGTCATCGCGATACAGTCCGGTTGGTTCAAGTTTAGCGGGGATATTGATTGATCGTAAGGCGCGTGCGATGATATCATTGATTTCAGAATGGCGAGAAAATCTCCTTTGACTTTTTGTACAACATAAACTGTGTCGACCATCCGTTTTAATTTGTTCGCCACATATGCAAGTGTGAGGCTTGCATAATTTCATTTCCTAAACGTAATGCGATACTTATTCTTAATTCATTGTTGTTGAGGAATGTACCGACATTAGCAGATGGTATGGCGTTTAACCAGTAACCTGATTCTGGTCTCTGTGCAGCTAAAAACCTGGATTTGTCTTGCAAGGAATCTTGATGTAAATTGGAAATGATTCTTTTCGTGTTTATTGCATCCCATTTGTTTTGACATTCTGGATTTTTTGGTATTTTGATCGGATTCAATGCATTCCATTCGTTTATTGCTTCTTCAAAATTTTGAATTAAAGACTCGCCTGATGAGTTAATCATTATTTGTGAAACGAGTTTCTTCGATCCATAAGATGAAGAAAGAAACGATGGTAATGATAAGTCTTCTGTTTTTCGGATTCCGATACCTCCCAATTTTATTGGAAGACTTGCTTGTTGCCATTGTTCTTCGGTTATGTGAATGTTCATGACAGATTCCAAACAGTTCTTGATTGTGTTATCAATTTTTGAGATAAAATTTGGATGTTTCCAGACAGGATTGGTTCGTAATAAATATGTCAATTTTGGTATACCGAAACAGTTCTTTAAAATGACATATCCAACATGTGAGTTCAATTTTGGTAGACGATCGAAAAGTGCTGATAATTTATTGAAAATTTCATTTGAAAAATAGTCGAAACCTTCTTCCAAAATGGGTGAACCGAGTAGATTTAGGTTGCAAGAATCGACTATTTGAATGTTTGGCGCTAATTTTTCGAATTCTGATATTACACTGTTGTCTCTGATACCGGAGCAAAAGTACAATTCACATTTGCTTGGGTTCACCTCTAGACCAATTTTTTTCGATTCTTCTATTACAGTCTTGAAATCAGCCAAAACTATCTCTGGATAGTCGCATAAGGTTCCGTCGTCCAAATACCAAACGTTCAGTTGAGATTGTAACGAATTAATTATTGGTTGGATTGAAAGACTGAATGACAAAGGGCCGGCTGGGTCTCCCTGTTGAGCTCCGACTTCCGATAAAATCACATTTTCTCCATAATAGAGGAAAGATGATTCTGAATAACATTGCCATAAATATGCGTACATTTTCGGCGCTTTCGATTTGATTTCCTCTAACATTACGTCTCTTTCAACTGAATTGAATGCGTTCTTGTAATCTATTTTGAGTAAAATTTTTTTTGTATTTTTAGATGCTAGCACAGTAGAACGGGTTGCATGAATCGCTGCTTCACAGCCCAATTTTGTTGCGAATCCGATTTGATGTGGACGAAAGTAATCACCAATCTCATCTCTTACCTTTGCACATGCTAATTTTGACACAAGCCGTCGGAAATAATTACCTATCGCAATCGGTCGGAGTCCTCCGCATTTCTTCTGTAGTGCACATAGAGATGCTCCATAAATGTATTTACATATATTCTGGTTTATTTGTCCGCTCAAAATGAAATTGCATAGGCGTGTTATACTTGACAAAGCTTGAACTCCTGCGTCTCCAGCTGAATGTGAAATGATGTCTTTGATGAATTGAGGACTTAATCCGTCTAATCCACTAGCTGATCCGTGTTTGAATGAGTTGATAGCCTTTTTTACATGTTGTACGTTCACTGTGTAGGAATCGAATTCTTTTGTTGGTTTATCAGGAATTTGCAACGGGCGTGATGGAGGAGGGTGTTTTTTTCGAAGTTCATTCAATGTGTTTTCGTCCGAAATGGCAAGTGAATCGTTTGATGTTAATAATCGTACGGCTCCTCGAATGTCGTAATCAGCAACTTTCGCTTCAATTCGTTCGATCAATTTCTCTTCGGAAGGCAATACTTTCTTCTTCTTGTTTTTTATATTTTTGATTGGAGGCAACTTTAAATTGGAGATGTTGTTTTTCACCATCGTAACAAGAGAAGCGGACTTGCTTTTTTCTGGCACGTGGAACGCCTTATAAGAAAATAATAGTATATTCTTCCAAGATTCATCGTCATTCTTTGTAACACATTCGTTCATTGCAACCGTAAGCTTTGAGGCAGCCAATATTCTCGCTCCTTTCGGAATTCTGTGTAGCAGATGAATTTTCCTTTTATAACTGCCAATGTGCTTTAAATCTTCTTGTTCTTCAGAATTGTCGCCTTTGTTTGTTAAATTATTCGAATGAACTCCAGGATGCTTTCTAGCGGAATGGATGCGTAATCCTTTTTTCGTTTTAAATGATTTTTGATCATCTGCAGGACATGCTGAACAAACGAATCTTAAATCGTTTTCGGAATCATTCAGGTTAGACGCTAGACTTTCTTTCTTTTTGATATTGGTAATTGAAATAATATCTTCAGTGGAATATTCTTTATGGTATACACCACTCTGTATAACACATGACTTTCTAGATGTTGGTTGCAACAAACGAAAGTGACCATTGTCTGGTTCACCGGAAAAAATCAAAAATACAACAGGTTTCTTATCATTCAATTCTGGTATGTGACTCAATCCAAAATCGTAACAGTTGAATTTCTCTTCATTGACGATTTGGATTACAATAAAGCGATTTATATAACAAGAATTTATTAAAATATGAGACACAACATCATTTTGCATATTTGTATACGGTCTCTTGAAAGATCATTTAGCCGCCGCCAGCCGGATTTTTCACCGGCGACTAGGCCAGGCCGCCAACAGATTTTTTTTTCGGCCTAGCCGGTCTAGCTGCCGCCGCCAGTCTTTTTAAGTCCGGCGGACGCCGCTGACGTTTTTCTGCTCGGCTCTCATGACTGTACTGTATTACTACTTAAAGATGAATCCAAAAATATGGTAAGCAAATGTCATACATTTTTTATAAATTTTTCTGTATACCAGCCTTTATGTTTTTTTAATTATTACAGCGTGCTAAACACGTAGTTGTAACAAACGACGACTCTTTGAATATCCCTATATAGATAGAAAAAATCGGGTTGAAGGGTGGTTGGGCCGTAGAGCATTCTATGCACAAGGTGTACATACCTCCGACGTGAGCTCGCAGAAGCCGCGTCGTAACAATAAAACGATGTCCTTAAATCCTCGGAAAAAAATTCACCGCTGCTAGCCCACCACAAATCTTATCACTTTATTATCACTTTAGTAACTGAAAACATTTTCGTGCGATCAAATTTCATTTTATTTGATCTCTCAAAACAATGTAACACCTTTACCCTCACTTTATCTAGAAACGATGTGATTTTGGAGGCTTGCCAACGTGATTTTCTGCTATAATCAAATTAATACACACGAATTTAATGTAATTCTTCATAAATAATACAAAAAATCTGTCTGAGGAGCAAGGTTATCGTATTCATGTGTTTCGCATGTAGTAGAGCAATCCACAAATAAGTTTTTATAATTTTTTACATTAGAGGCGTGAGCCCCTCGACATTTCTTAAAACCCGCCCGTGGTCCGTTACATTTTAAGGAAAATCGGAAACATTTGAATTTCTTTATCGTGGGTAAGCTTTCTTTCGTTGAGATATTAATTTTAACGAAAAAACATATGCTTATGCGGGACCTGTTAGTCTGATGCAGCAACACTGACATGTTACGTGCATTAATGAGTGATTTGAAAGAGTCCTCGTCAGCAACACTGACGTATTACATGCCTAAGGTGCATAAGGACAAATCAGTGATGACTACCCGTACGAATCACAAAAAAAAAAATTTTGGCTGGGTCCCATTTTTCCATGGCCATTAATGTTCCCCTCAATTTTTAAGAAGGAGGCATCTCACCCTATACAGTCCGAACCTTCTGAACCGATTTTGTTCGTGGTTTTTTAAGGTTTTCGTTTGAAACGTGGAACATTTCTGTGTATATTTCATATTTGAACACTTGTGATTAGCGAAACAACTAAAACAAAATAATTGCACGAAGTTAAATTAAGCCGATCGTAAGAATTGACCCGATTGACTCTTAAATCTCGAAAAAATCGTTACCCTTAAATATTGGGTTTTTCTGGCTGATCGCCTGGCTCTAGTCTCCATTCGTTGGAATTCGGCAAGTTGTATATGTATATGGACACACTGAGAGCACGAAAACACCGGTATCAGTTTATTTATTCGATTAGCTGCATATTATTTGAACCAAAATTTTATGTAAATACAGATTTGAAAATATATTCGCAGTGTTAATCAGTCTGTAGCTTAGTTGATGTTGATAATCGTGTCTTTTGTAAAGTGACAACTACTGGCAGAAATTTGGGTAACAAATAGTGCAATAAAACATAAATTTTAAGTTTTGGCTTCGGGTTTGGCAGTACTGCGAGTACAATTTTTTAATCGAAAATTCGTGCTAAAAGTTACATAAAATTTGCTGATTGTGTAACATGTATTTACACATCTCATTGTTTATAAATTTCTAAAGAATAAATCAAAGATAGGAACGGACCACTTGCTTTGTACAGAAAATATCGCAAATATTTACTGTCGATGGAAATTTCCTGAAAACAATTGAAAAATGAAAAAAACAAACGTTTGAGGTTTTTGTTGTCGATGCAAATTCAGAAAAAAAAAACAATTGAGAAACTGAAAAACAAGTGCTAACAGATACGCCCGAAGGAATTTTGTATGTTGAATACGAATTAAGACATTGTGTTCTTCGTGATTCGTTGCATTTATAGAATAAATGGATGCTACTCCATTCTGATAAAAATATCTTCATTTTACGCTTGAAGAAATTATGTCAAACACGTCAAAAGAGAAATGTCATTTACAGCTGGACGTACACATAAAAAAAGAAGAGATTCTTTCGATATTTTTCTTATGAGTAACACTAAATATTTGCAGCTGCAAAGAAGAAATTCTTTCGATATTTTTCTGATGAGTTTACACTATTTTTTAAACAGTCATGTAGCAAGAAAATATTATCAAGAAAATGTGATGTTTTTTTCATGTCATAAACATGTAACTCTACGTATTATATATTTTCGTTTTGATTTATTTTGAATTTTTTATTGTATGTGCAATTGGATTTGTATGGAATGCAAGGATGGAGATTTGTATAATTTTTTCAATAAATACTGTTTCCATTGCTATGATGTGTGAAAAGGATGCTCCTGGTCTTCATAATCACGGTGGGTAGAACAAGAGTTCTTACGGAACTCGAAAATTATTCCACATAATCAGCACCTGAACTAACTTTTCTTGTATTTTACGTTATTACCTAAGTTTCTGCAGAAAATATATGAAAACAGTTCGCCAGATGAACGTAGCAGTTATGACAGTGCGGTCGAATCTCGGGAGAAGAAAGTATAAAGATTGAGGAAAACAAGGTTCTGAGTGAAGTACTTAGGAACGACTTATCAGAAGTTAGTTTCCGTAGTTTAAGAAGAAAATATAAGGTTAAACTCGCGCCTGTTGCGAGAGAGTTGGACAAACTGATGAGTGGAAAAGGGACGGGACATGATTAAGTATGCAATGCAGTGGTAGAGGTTTCAAGGCAATGGTGTTGGTAGGAGTATAGAAGATGAGGCAAGAGTTAGCTGCAGGAGTGGCCACATTAGTCAAATTCTTGTCAGACCAACTTGATAATTTGACGTAGTTCAACGTTTGTGAAGAACGTTTTCCGAAAAAAATTGGGTCTTGATGCCTGGCACGCATTGGTTAGACTGAGAAAGATATAGTTGGTCTCTTTCTAACTAACGCTTCAGAATAGAAGAACAAAAGTCTCTTCACAAACTTTGATCTACGTCACATTATCTGCCAGAAAAACTACTCCTCAAGATGAAAAAAAAAGAAATTGGTCTGACGAGAATTTGGCTGGTGGATACTGGTGTTGGGCAAAGAAAAGGATAATAAATTATTGTTCAAGGTTGGGCTCGCTAGTCAATTTTTCTAGCGACGCTAACGCTAAAATCGAAAAATATTAGCGACGCTAGTCGCAAGTTGCGAGGCTTTTCAAAAACTAGTGCGCTAGTAGCGAGCAAACAAAGTACAAAGTTTTCGTTACATTTAAATAATGAAAAAATAAGAAAAATTTTGCGGAAATCGTCCGACCGAAAAATATATTCAAAAAAGCTGAACAATATTTCACTGCTACACGGTACAACTGTGCTGTACTGTACAATTCCCTACATTGGAAAAGTTAGTCAAACTCTCTGTTTATATGTTTGCCGAAGTCACAGTCAACGTACACTTACGAGGATTTTCACTTACGTCGTCGACCTGGAAAAGGTTCATCCCCTTGTGACTGTGTACTACCGTCTCACAGAATTTTTGCAAATGCAACAGAAGCGCAAAGATTCTACGAGCTCTTTACAGTTTACAATAAAGTGCGATGCTGTGTAGTTTAGGCGTAACACGGCAGTACATATGTCGAACGTTCAGTCGTCATATGCTAATCAATAATTGTGTTACGGGAAATCGGGATTTTGGCTAGTCGAATTTTGGCTGTACTAATAAAATACTGTGGAAATTTGAATTACAAATAATTCGAGCTCGTAGAAGCAGCGACTAGCGCAATGGGTCCGCTAGTTGACTGATTGACTGTCTTAGTTAAATTCCCATATTAAATGTTCCCATTCAGAGCACACATCGGCAGTTGAAATGAATCTCGTCGTGGGTGCGCACCACTACGATTATATCTTCTAGCCTTTCTAGCCAGCCTAGTGAACCCGGGCGTACACCAATTCTCTGGGTATTTGTCCGGCTATTACGGACGGTGAAATATTTCCAAGAATTGTCAACGATGAAAGAAAATGTAAAAAATGAAAATGGGAAACATGTACAATACAAATAGCGCAAACATAATTCACACTCTCGGTTTAAACTAATGTTACGAGGCAAATCTTATTCACATTTTTCTTCATCTTATTTTCACTAAAGATTAAAAGTTTCATTGGAAACGTGACCCAGGTCGTTTGTCTAATTCAAAAACAACTGATATCAGTTGAGTTGAAATTCATCATTCAATCATTCATCGACTACATGACCTTTCGCCGAATATAAACAAATATGAAGTCATATCATGCGTCACGGATGCGCTGAGGAACCACACATTCATTCAAATACTCTTAGTAATGGACAAAAATCGAAGTATGGAGCGCAACATGTGAACCTATTGTGGTAAGACTTTACTCGGCGGTTGCAGCTTCGACGGTTAAGTCGAGAAAAACTGAATAAAGAAAAACATCTGTAAACTTAGATCAGATCAAAATATTCAATTTTTACAACGAAAAATTTAAGTTTACAATTTTCAAGTCTAAAGGATCCAAGACATTGCTTTTGTTTTACAAAATTCATAATTTCGTGGATAAATAATGATTCATCAACATTACTGACAAGTTGGAACGTCGCAAATTAACAGGCAGCCCAGCACAGAAAAGTTTCTCTCATCACATGGCGTACTTGTAATCGGAATACTTAGGACCTGTGAGAGTACTGCGGAACAGGTCATATGAACACCGTTTACATCCGTGTCCAGTGTCCCCACTAGGTTTATGGCGCCCTAGGCATCCAGAAATTTAGCCCCCATCTGAAGAAAATTTCAAACGGTATTGATATTTGTCCGAAATTAGGAGGAAGTTTTTATTCGACCAATGACGGGGGTGGTAAAAGGGTGGTGATCACTTGTTGCAACGAGGGAGCTATTACTACTTCTGACAAAAATTTTATAAAGAAGTAGAATGAACTCGGTCTTGATTGAAAAATTGAGTAAAGCCAAAAGTTATTCTAGTAGAGGAATTCGGTATCAAAACACTTCATCCATAGGGATACTACTCATAAAAGTTTGATGTCATTGGAAAGCTGGGACTAGCAGCAACCAAGGAAAACAGTTTTTTAATGTTTCCGTCGCTTTTTGTATTCACAGGAATGGTTTGAAGTTTAGCCGAAATGCACACGTACCCCTATTTCGAACAGCTCATAACTCAGTGTGGATGAATTGTAAACCCTACAAGATCCTATTTAACCCGAAAGTACATGAAATTACCTTTCCAACAACACCCCACACGACCTTGTACGTTTCGCGTACACTGAGAAGTTTCCATAAGAAAAGTACACGTTTTCGGTTTTTAAACACCTCCCACTAGCCACACAAGCGTCGATGAATTTTTTAAAAAATATTTTTGGATTTTAGGGACAAATACCTCTAGGCCTTCCGCTGGAAAGTGCTGGAAAATGCGTCCGATTTCAGCAGGCTCTTTTTGAAAAGAATCCGTCGCCATAGCGAGCGAAATCTTTAAACTGAAAGTTTCGTTCGTTGTACATTTTTATATTTCGGTCTAAAACGTTTGTTTTAACTTCTTCCCAAATCTATAAGATTCCATCTTTTCTCATTTGAAATCGCTGCGCCCTAGGTAAATGTCCGGATTGTCCGTGTGAGGTGGCGGCACTGACCGTGTCTACACCATATTATAGAAAGAGCTTTCGAAGCTTTCAATTGAAAAATGTATAGAAAAAGCTAGGATTCTTTTATTTGCATGACTGCCGTGTTTACTCTAAACGCCGTATGTACATAATTCACATACGGTGTTTTAGGTTCATTTTGTATGAAAAATGAACGAAAAAGCCGTATGCCAAATATGTACATACGGCGCGGCGTTTAGATTAAACACGCAGATGAAAAAATAGATTCATAAATCAGGAAAAAAGGAATCCAAGACGGGAGGAAGTAAGTTTGTAAGGAAGTTTGGCTTGTGACGGATTCTTGAATCAAGTCTCAAAAAAATCCCATTTTGGCTTGTCACTGAAAATGTAGAAGGAAACTTTGTGAGAAAATTGAACTTAAAATGTAGTATAGAAGAGTAAGGGATTTGTTAAACATTTAGACGATGAACTTTCTAACAACACCGTGTTAATAGGATCATTAGGAACTTCTATAAGAAAAAACATTACCAATCTTGGAAAAACCTGACAAACTGTAAACCCAGCAGAACCATCACAGATGGTCCTAACGATAGGAACACCAAATTTATATTACATAAATCCAGAGAGGACATGAGAACTATTATTGGTGCTATAACAGGGCACATAAAATGGGACTAAACGACACAGCCACTTGTGAAAGGTGCAATGAAGAGGACGAAACACCACTGCATCTAATGACTTCCTGCCCGGCACTATGTGCAAAGAGGTCTAGTATGTTCAACAAACTTCTCCTAGCAGAACACGAGGTAACACGGTTGGAAATGGGATAAATCCTCAATTTTTTCAAGGATAATTAGGAAAACCTAACCTATGCAAATACAGATTGGACACAAAAGAGGCCTAGTTGTACACCTAATTGTATCTAATATTAATTAAGACCAATAAACATAACTATCTAACTGCACAATAATACAAAGGATAGAGCTTCCGGAGCTTTCAGTTTCAATAGCGGGTCTCAGATTCTTTCATTTTCATGAAAAAACAGCTTTACAATTATTGTCTTGAAGCTAGGGATGCCATTATGAGCATTTTCCCAAATCGAGATGAAGTTAACTTTTGCTTGTGACGGATTCCTTTGTCAAATCGTCAAATCTTAAAAACCGCCCATCATGGCTTTCCATTGTAAACTTAAAAGGTTTGGTCGGATAACCAAGTATCTGTTCTTATCAGACAAAATCAGCATTTGTTTCAAATAAGCTTTCCAAAACAATCGAATCAAACGTAAAATTCCCCTCTGCATATTAAAAATTATTTTAGGTACCCAAGCCTGATTCAATAAGCAAAAATGTTTATTACTGCATAACTTTGCCTTTGGTAGCTACTGAATATACCCTATGCTTAAGGAAATATTCATGAAAAATCACCCACTATCATATACACGCGATTTGACTGAATTTGGTCCACTCCATGGACCCTAGAGTCCCAATGAGTAGTTTTATACGATCGGTTGAACTGTCCCCACAAAGTCATTTGACATCTCTAACTAATAAATGGATCTTTTGGTGTCGATCGGTTGCCAGGTAACTTGTTGCCATGTTATACCTGCGATCTTTTTGATGCCGTTTACCCATCTCTCAGGTGGTCTTCCCATTGGTCTTGTGTTGGGTGGTCTCCACTGCATAATTAATTTTGTCCATCGATCATCGATCAACCTTGCAACATGTCCTGCCCAGTTCCACTTTAGCGTCGCGATCCGTACCATGACATCAACGACTTTCTTTTGTTGATGAATCCATTCATTGGTCATTTTGTCCCTGAGCGATATTCCTAGCATACTACGTTTCATCGCTCGTTGTGCTACTCTGAGCTTATTCGACGACACCTTCGTCAAGGTAAGAGTTTCGGCTCCATACGTGAGAACTGGTAGTACGCAAGCATCAAAGACTTTCCGCTTTAAGCTATTGTTCATCTTACTTTTGAAAATGAAACTTAGTCTTCCAAATGCTGCCCATCCTAGTCCAATTCTTCGACGTCTTGTCTAGTCCTAGCTTCAATTTGTGGCCAAGGTGGATATAATTGTCGACCTTTTCAATAACTTCTTTTCCTATCGTTATCTATCGTTATCATCACCAATGTTCATCATCGCAGCTCGCAGCATGTAAATTAATGCACCATTTTTAATGTGACCATCTTCGGCTTAGTAATATATGCCGGAAGAGTCATAGTCTGGAAGTTTTCTGCCATACTGGTTCCAACGGTGCAAGTTTTTGTGGTCAAAATTAGTTAAAATTTACGGTAAAATTATTTCTTCCCATCGGAACTAGTGTGACGGTAAACTTCCAGACAATGACTCTTCCGGCGTATATTAAAAATTGTGCACCTGCAGGTGGTTTCACGGCATTTTTACGGAAAAGCCGTAATGCAATCTCTGGTGATCACAATACATCATCATATTTTGATTTTCTTTGTAACATTTTCCACTTTTCTTTCTATTTGCCACATTACTCAGACCTGAAAGTTACATACCCGTGATACCTATACAGCGTTGTAGGTACCAACTGAACATAAACCTTCACTTTATTCAAATCAACGCTAAAAATGCTCAAAATTTTTCACGAGCTTTTCGAATATTATATTGATTTGTAGACAAAAATACAGGCTAAGCAGTAAGCAGAAGTTAATGCTTTAATGCTCTTAATGAATATTTCCTTTCACTCTTACGCATACGTCGCGTCGCAAGTGTATAACTCGAGTAATATACCAACTGCGACCTAACATTTTATGTTCTTTAGCGTTTTATATTCAAATAATTTCGAATTTATTTGCTCGAACAATGGAAACGGTTTCGTGAATGTAGTTATCGCCCTCAAAATAAAGCTTTAAAGTTTCAGACATTGAACATTCCTTTTTTCCGTCTTTTTTCGTATTCAATCCACTAACTATAATTTTCTTTATATCGATTTAATAAAAAGTAGCATTTTGGTGGATGTAAGATGTGTGCCTTTATATTAGGAAAAATGAATTTAGTTAATACTCGAACCAATTATTCTAATTTTTACAGCAGCAGCGACAGCGCCACACATTACTGCATGTGAAAATTAAATTCGAAGCAACAACAATAAAAGCGTTTTCATATCTGACGTATACAGAGACGATAAAACACAATATATAACATCAAAACATACAAGATGACGACCAGTCGGGTTTTACTTGCTAGCCAAAGAAGTGGTGGCTGTTTAAATAATATTATAAAACGTGTTATTGTATCTGGCAATTTAAATTTTGCTTTGATAAATCAACAACAGCAGTCCCAAACAATGGCTACATCTGCTAAACGAAAACTGATTACATTGGAATCAATGAATCCGAATATGATAAAAATGGAGTATGCCGTTCGAGGACCTTTGGTGATACGCGCTGCTGAAATCGAAAAGGAATTGAAAGCGGTAAGTGGATTCTAATTCATGTTTTTTTTAAATTAATAATTAAAAGCATGTGACGTGCTGTTGCAAATTCAAAACGAGTTTAGATAATTCTGAGATTTTTATTTAACATTAAAACTGTGGGATAAGTGGATTGGAGTATATAAATGGAATTGTTATGCCTTTGCAAGCTCGGCGTTCATTATGTTTTTACAATCCGGTTTTTTTTTTCGTGCTAAAACTCTACATACATAAAAAATTTGCCATGTAATATTCTTAATTACACATTCGTACAGATTTTACCAGCGGAATTAAGTATTTATTGGCGATGAATGGATTTGTGCATATGTACGCATGATCCTATTCGGAAGAGAATCTTATCAAGTTCGCTTTTATTCGAGCAACCGATGTTATGTTACATAAGAGCTTAAAATGCCGGTGTCTGTTTTCAGTTGTGGAAGGTGTTGATGTTGGTTTCCTTAAGGAGACACGTTCATGTTCCTAAGCACTAAACATTCAATCATCATGTTATTCCGATAAAAATCAACCACTGAAAGTGACGAGTGACATTCAAATATATTTTATTCAAGTGCCTTAAATCAAATTAATAACATAAACCAATACTTTTTAAAACTGATATTTAGATACAGTCAAATAGAAACAATTCATCAATTTCTGTTTGCTATGTAAATATAAACTAATAGCCGACGATGTATGTATTAAAGTGATGCTCGCTAATCATTTTGTTGATTGCTACTAACATGGTCTGTTTTCTAATAAGTTTCAATGTATGCTCTCTATATGTCTGACGCATATGGGCAATATGTAAATAGATAACAACATTCACATCGAATGGCTTACTTTGTAAAACATCTCAAGATTGTTTTTAATTTAAGTTTAAGGAGGAAACATATATCGACTTTGTACAATGTGTAAACAACACCACATAAATGAATTCACTCAATTCGTTCAACTTTTCAACTAACTTTTAAAAAGGTAAAATAGTATATTATATCACAAGGGGCAAACATTTTTCAATTTCGACTTGTTGTTCGAAATTAAAAACATTTTACTCCGTGTGTTGCATACTATTTTATAAACAGACGGACAAAAACATCAGACTCCGAACAAAACATTCAACAAACGGTGGGTGTGGGTGAAAAATGAATGAAAGAAAATTCGGAAATAATTGACGAAACTCGGTTCTAAATGAATAGGAACTTAGAAATATATGGAGAGAATTGTGTTTCATCTGTTATTAGTACAGCTGACATGACGTTTTCTTTTCGTTTCAATATTTTCTCAGAGTCATGACAACTGGATGGGAAGAAAAGTATTTTTCGGTCTCGGATTCAATATGATAGATGGGAAGATGTTTATTGTCCGTTTACGCATAAATTATAATTATGTCGAGCAACATTACCGTGAGGTTAATTCTGAGAGTAAATGTTAAATTATGGAACCTGTTCAGTTCAATCCTATTCTGTCCTAAGATAACTGATTTAGTGTATTCATCATTTTAATGAAATTTCTCGAGATAAACAAATTCTTTACCGTGATAATATATTAAATAAATGGATTCTTCCAGCACGTTTCGAGCCACAACAACCCACAACAAGTCGGTATTTTGAAGACATTTTTACATAAAATTATTCTGTAAAGCGGCTATTCACAAATGACAAACGGGTTTTTAAAGAGGATTTGGGTGTTCCAGAATTCGTACGGTAACGTACGATGGGGGAGGGGGGTCAAAGCCAAGTCGTACATACAAAACAATTTTTGCACATATATTGCTCTGTCAATATCAAGAGAAAACTACTAACTACTGTCTGCAAAGTGAAAGTAAGTAAGTGAAGTAAGGGGGTCCTCAAATTCGTACGTATTTTGAAGGGGGGTCTGTGGAATTGTATGGTTTCGTACGAAAGGGGGGTGGGGATTAAAAATCGCTAAAAATCCGGCCGTCATTTGTGAACAGCCCCAAAGCTCGTAGACTGTGATTATCTTGTTCACGACTTGGAAATTTCAGACAGGAGAAGGCTGACCGCACGGCGAACTAGGCCAGGGAATTGAGATATGCTCAATTGGAGCGGGCCATCTAAGCATGAAACTGAACCCTACCCAGTCGACTTCCTTTATGTCAGTACCAATCGTCTCTCTGGGATGAAGACGAATCTTAGATTAGTGGGAAGCGATTGCACACGAAAACCCTTTGACGTAATAACATCGACACTGATCGGTCAGTTCGGGATGATACTGTTGTGTTGCTAAACAAAAATGGACGCCTGCTGTTTACTTCAAACTGCCGTTCCGGCGGAGGCGGAGGTGGCACAACTTCGGTATATAGCTCAGAAAATCATGGTGTCGCTATGCACCAGTGGTCCACCCACGGTTAATGCGGTAATTTCACCCGTATCTAATCCGTTTGCATTGCTGCGTAAAAAACAAACAACTTCTTAATGTTCAAAGAGACGATTGTGTACTAGCCGTGTAGATAAGAATTTTTAATTCGTCGAAATACATCGAAAACAATTTCATTGAATATGAAATGCAAAGTAAAAATTTATGGCTCAATGGAATAATAGTTTCTTTCTGACTAAAAACAAACGATGGGGGGAACTGTCAGTTATTTCAGTTATTAGACCGTAACATTTAAAGAGGCGGAGACTATTTTTTCTTTGTCACTATTTCGTGTAGTTTGGGTCGACATCAAGCGTGTTATTCAAAATTAACATAAAGCAAGCTGGACGGGGGAGAGCGTACTTAAAACATGACGCAGAGAAACGAGGGTGGAGGGAGCCAAAATTCAGCCTAACGTTTTTACTGTTAGCACAAGAACACTTTAGACAGGTAGATAACGAATTAAACATCATGGTGCTATGATACTACCCCTCACACATCACTCATTCTTCATGGGTTTTCATTACTAAGGTAACTTTCGCATAATATTTTAATTTATGCAACGCCGTTGTGAAATAGTTATTTATGCAACTAGTTGCGAAATGGAGTTGCTTTTGTCACTAGATGTGAAGTTATCAAACGAGCGAAGCGAGTTGGATAACCACACCGTGTGACAAAAACAACCAATTTCGCAACGTGTTTCATACAAGACAACACCTTGTGAAACTTGAACTTTTGAATGAGTGACAAAAAGTTACTTTTTATCACTAGTGACAAAAAGTAACTTCTTATCACTCATGAGTGATAACAAGTTACTATTTGTCACTAGTAACTTTTTATCACTCATTTGGGTACGTACACATCTCGTCTGGATTGGGGTATCTTGAAATATACTTTTTTACATGTTTCTGCTAGGTAAATGCTGCAGCAAACTTCCTACGAGTCAAAACAACCAAATTGAAAGCACCTACGTGATGTATATTGTATCTCATCTATCGCTGAGATTAAACAGTGAACAGTAAAAATATTGAGACAAGCTTTAAAGATAACTCTTCTATTGATAACGTTCTTGATGCTAAAATGTCAACAACAATAAGTAAGCAAGTTGTGAGAGTGGGCGAAGCAAACTTTTCTTTACAGACATTTACATCTCCACCTTATATTGAAAGTTTTATATTCACTAGTTGATTAATTAATACACAATTGTTCTACTTTGAGAACAAGCCCGATTCATTGAGTTGAGTTCTTTAAAGATTCTTCAATTGCCAAAAATGTATTACAAAGAGAAAGCGTAAGGGAATATTTTCGACGAACAAATCGATTTGACCTTTAGTTGGGCATTGGTCTGTTTTCTATGTTCCTCCAGACAGAAGTTAAGTGAGAAAGCGAGGAAGAAGACTATTGGATATCATAATTGAGTTGTCTCGTGAGTGTCCGTCGGTGAAATGTACCCAAAAATATGTTTAAGGATACTTCTGGCAGGTATACGTATGCTAGAGAAGTTGTACCAATTAAATAACCTCGATACACGCTACATGGCACACATAGTCCACTCCAAATCGACGAATCTAAACGAAAAAAAAAAAAATGTTTAACTTATTTTACGTGTTTTAATAATGTAAAATGCTATTTTGCATGTGAATGTGCATTTGCATGCTTCAACACGTAAAATATAGTACGTAAAGTGCTACCAAATTTTACTGTGTAGCCTTCCTACTCGTCAAAATAAAACATATGCAAGGGACCCGTACGTATCAGAATAAATAGATGTGACAAACAGAATAGATGTTGCGAAAACACTCGAACGTATGTATAAATAAATATTGCCTTAACTCTTAAGTGTATGAAATTACGTCCGCATTAAGTTGCACTGGAAATTCGCGAAAGAGCAATATCGAAAAACCCGTCCGAAGCAACGACGCAAAAAGCCTCTCGAAATCCCTAAAAAAGCCAAAAATTTAAAAAGAAATTTCCAAAAAAAGTTTGAAAAAAAAAATTAAAAACAAATTTTTTCACGCAAAAAAATTCTTTTTCGTACCAAGGCCGATCATAGAACCGATCAAGAGCACCGGTCTTTCATCGAGGGTACGTGTAAAACAGACAGTCATAGTAGGCTGTGGAGTTACTTTTGAAAATCGAAGAGCGTGTCAGATATTTTGACAGTTCTATGTTTTGCGATGTTTTTCATGACATATTTCTAAGGCAGTGATCATTAATTTTAAATTCCAAAACATCTACTGTTTGCATAACACATCCTTTTATAGATTCTATGAATCAGAATATATAATTATTGAGTCTTTGTGTAAAAATTTGATCTGAAAAAACATCGCATTCGCCGAGTTTTTGCGATGTTTTCTCAGATCAAATTTTAACACTAAGACTCAATAATTATATATTCTGATTCAGAGACTCTATAAAGGGATGTGTTATGCAAACAGTAGATGTTTCGGAATTTAAAATTGATGATCACTGCCTTAGAAATATGCAATGAAAAAACATCGCAAAACATAGAACTGTCAAAATATCTCTAACCCACACTTCCATACAAAAAAGGTAGCCTCTTTTTTCTCTACAACACTACACAAAAAACCTCATCATTAAAGGAATATTCACGAAAAACTATCAAATATCGTGTAGTCGTGTGGTCCTGGGTGGTGAGTTTGGGCCACACTAAGGATGCTACAGCCCGAACGACTCAACAGATTTTCTATAATTTAATTTTCGTGATTTTCTGATGTCCATATGTTTTGTTTAAAACCTTCCATGGCAATTTCCGTTCTAATTTCGCAGAGATATAAGGGGCTGTTCATAAATGACGTCACGTTTGCTATAAAATCCATCAAGTTCAAAACTCCAAACTGGTCAAAAATTTTGCATATAGTACTCCAAAACCAAAAACCACTTAAACGGCTCTAGCTCAGCGGCCCTTGGCCCAACAGTGCGCAGATTCAATCCCGAAAAAGATAACCTTTCAGGGAAAAATAGTTTTTGAAAATCGGTTCAGTTTTACTCGAGTTATCGTGTTGACAGATTGACGAACGGAAGGACATTTTTTTTTTATTGCTGATTCGTCATCAAAGGACCATGATCGGTGCTCCCCTCTACTTTCAGGTCGAAATTCGACTGGTTACAAACGTCGTGGTAAGCGCATAAGTCCTTCGTACGGGTCTAAAAATTTAGAAGCAGGTTAATAGGTAGCAGTCATAAGCATGTCGCTCCCATTATTTCAGTAGATCGAGGTTACTCAGTCACATGTCACTGACCTTACCTTTGCGTGAATAAAAACATTTTCCGATTTTCACATCAATAATGAAGGACAGAAATTTCTTAATTTTGGAAAAAGAGGTTTCTTTCAACTTAATCGATTAATTTAATCGTTCTTATCAGCATTGGAAGGCTAGTATTGCATTACAAATGTTTGCTCCAATAGATTATGTACACACGAAGTTGTTTCAAAGAGACGTAATGACTATAGTATTGAATATCGTATACCCACGTTAAGGTGAATTTCACATCAAATGCTTCATATTTTCTTACGACATATGTTTTCGTTTTTACTGTTTTTTCTTGATAAGAAAATGTAAATGACCAATCTATTCACATTAAAAAGTTAAATGATAAGAATGAATATAGCGACAAATTCAATTGACTGAATTTCAGCTTTATTTTTTGCAATCGTTAAACCATCGAGCTCACTCTTCTTATTGATGATGTCTTGAGAAATGGTGGAGTGATGTTCTATTACACTGATTCCTCTTTTTATGGGAGATGCCCTAGTGCGTGTAGGACATCAAAGTAAAATTTCTCTCTCCCATAATCAATTAAATCTTCTGTAAACTTAAACCAAACTTGACTAATTTAAAAAAAATACGTTTGCAGGGCGCGAAGAAACCATTTAAGTCAGTCATAAGGGCGAATATTGGTGATTGCCATGCCATGGGACAGCCATATATTACCTTTCTAAGAGACGTAAGCATTGGGAATATTATATATCCGAAGCAAAGACACTGAATGAATAATTTTTTTAAGGTCCTTGCACTGGTCGTAGATCCGACAAATTTCAAAGAAGCAAAGTATCCTGAAGATGCTAAGCAACGAGCTCGAACAATTCTCGATGGTTGTGGAGGCGGTTCGGTCGGAGCGTACTCGGATTCAGCTGGAATTGAATGCATTCGTCGCCATGCAGCTGAATATATAGCAAAACGTGACGGAGGTATCCCGTCCAGATATGAAGATATATATTTATGTGCGGGTGCTTCACAGTCAATTAAGGCTGTCATGAATTTGTTAAACCTTAAAATTGATGGCTTAAATTCGGGAATTATGGTTCCGATTCCACAATATCCATTATATTCGGCTACAATTGCTGAATATGGCATGTATCAAATTGAGTATTATTTGGATGAGAGCAACAAATGGTCATTGGACATTCCAGAACTAGAACGATCATTAGCTGAAGTTAAAGGGAAATGTAAGCCACGTGCCATGGTAGTTATTAATCCTGGCAATCCAACCGGTCAAGTATTGACAAGGGATAACATTACAAAAATTATTAAATTTGCGTATGAAAATTCGCTGTTCATTTTTGCTGATGAGGTGTACCAGGACAATATTTATGACAAAGACTCGCAATTCCATTCGTTCAAAAAGGTTTTAATGGAAATGGGAGAGCCATACAATAAAATGGAATTGGCTAGCTTTATGTCTTGTTCGAAAGGATACATGGGAGAGTGTGGCATTCGTGGTGGATATTGTGAGCTAATAAACTTAGATCCAGAAGTGAGAGCAATGTTCCAAAAATCGTTGTCTGCACAGCTGTGTCCGACGACGATTGGTCAAGCAACTATTGATTGCGTTGTTAATCCACCGAAGCCCGGCGAGCCATCGTACGAACAATTTATTAAAGAAAAGAATGCAGTTTTGCAAGCATTGAAAGAGAGGGCTGACCTTGTGTCGAAAACATTAAATTCATTCGAAGGGTTTTCGTGTAATCCAGTGATGGGAGCGATGTATGCATTTCCCCAAATTAAATTACCACCGAAAGCAATTGAAGCCGCCAAGAAAGAGGGTAAAGCTGCCGACGTATTTTATGCTTTTAAATTGCTTGAAGCTACAGGTAAGATTTGCACTTTACATTCAAATTGTAAATACTTAACCACTCCTTTCTCGTTAGGCATTTGCATTGTTGCTGGAAGTGGATTCGGCCAACGGCCTGGCACTTATCATTTCCGCACAACAATTTTACCTCAGACGGATTTGCTGAAGGAAATGTTAAATAAATTCCAAGCATTTCATAAACAGTTCATGGCCGAATTCAAGTAAATTATTTTGTGTGCAATTGATGATTGGTTATAAAGTATAAGTTGTAGACGGCTAAAGATTTTCATTAAAAACCGTATCCCGGTCGATAACGCAATAGAAACAAATTTATTGTTACTTAATGAGATGAAACAATTGATATGCTTTTTCGGAAATGTTCGGTTGCATTTTTTTTTAAATAATTTAGGAGTGTAATGTACATTAAGAAAAAGGTATCAAACAATACAAGTTAATTGTTATAAAAAAAAATGTTTTTCGAAATTCATTTATCTGTTGAAAACAAATTTTTACTGACTATGATACACCCAAAACCATAGTTTCTGTGAACGTATTTTGCTCATATGTCAGCCCTTTCTTTAATAACCACAAGAATGTTACCGACAGAAGCCGCCTTGTTACTTACACATAAAATGTATGACCACAACTTGGTATAATTAAATCACAACAGCAATCACCATCGCTCAATTTGTGGTCGCCATTTATACGCTATATTGTGGTGGGATCGAGTCAAAGACAAAAATGCAAAAATGTCTGAACGCAAAATAAATGCAGGTAAATACATCGACAAATCAAAATCTCTTCCTCACGAAAGTTAATACAATGAATAGGGTAAAACCTCAAGCTCCGAGTAATCGAGCTGATTCGCAAGATAAAATGTCGTGCCTCATATTATCACCAAATCTGCGTATTTATTCAAAATGTTGTACAACACAGAAGAGTTGGAGGAGCATGCATACCAGAGGCTTTTATAAGAATTTCGAACTTTCGAAGTTTTCGTGCTTATGCAGACCAAGTTTTTTTCAAATTGCGATACTTTAAGCATAAGATGAGGGAATCGCGAGCGAAACGTTTCTGCTGAGTGAGAAATAATAGGTGAGCCAATTTTGTGTACAGAAATCGAGTTTTGTTGAAAAGATCTTTTTTCGCTTTGAAATAAATTTAAAAACGTATAAAAGAGACCCGTACGTATCATAATAGATGTGGCAAACAGTAGAGATGAGCGGGTTGCCCGAAACTTCGAAAAATCCGACCCGAACACGAGTTGTTTTTTTCGGGTTCATGGGTTTCGGGTTTCGAAAATTTTAATCGGGTCGGGTTCGGCCCGGGCCGGGCTTGGAAACAGTTCGGGTTTAGGGTTTCGAAAAATTTTATCGGGTCGGGTTCGGTCCGGGTCGGGTTGTTGTATTATTTTATTCGGGTCCCTATCCTTAATTGACTTTTTATATTTTACAAAATTCATCTAAATTTTATCATCTTACATTACACGAATTTTGTTTTAGTCTAAGGTCTGTGTAGAATTCAGACGTCGCGTCGGGCCTTGAAATAATTTTTGTTTCGAAGTAATTTGGGTTGTGAGTTTCGAAAAACTTGAGTGTGTGGTTCGGTCCGGGTCAGGTTTTGAAACAGTTCGGGCTTCGGGTTTCGAAAATTTTAATCGGGGCGGGTTCGGTCCGGTTCGGGTTTTGAAACAATTCAGGTTTCGGATTTCGAAAAATTTTATCGAGTCGGGTTCGGTCCGGGTCGGGTTTCGAAAAATGGTCGACCCGCTCATCTCTAGCAAACAAAATAGATGTTACAAAAAGGCTCGAACGTATCGAAGTAAATATTGCCTTTACTCTAAAGTGTGTGCAATTACGTCCTCATTGAATTGGATTGGAAATTTCCGACATGGTATTGAAAAACCTGTATAAAGCAACAGCGAAAAAAATCTCTCCAAGCCCTAAAGAGTGATTTTGGGAAAACGTTGAACGAATTTGTACACTTTTGGCACAACTTGTCCTATTTTTTCCCGGTGAATAGGCCATCCTATTCCTCGTTCTATAGTAAGAAAAGTAATTTCTCACTTTTGGAAAATTTTACATCTCGGGAGAGTTATGACTTCCTAAGTAAGTGCATGTCGGGAGGTGGTAAAAATGGTTTTTTGGCTATAACTCGTGTAAAACCAAATGAAACTTTATGGGATGCTAGGCCCGAATGATACGAAGGTTTTTTATCATTGGGCCTCTTGGAGCCTTCCCCCACTCCGGAGTTTTTTGTCATTTTAGGCGAAAACTTCGGGGACGTTTTACTGCCTGAAGCAGCGATGAACTGAAAAACCGAGTAAGGGGTGTTGTAGCATACTACCTCTGCTATAAGACCACGCAAAAACTTCCCCGGTTTAAGGATGTTGCACCAGTCTGGAACAGCTTTTGTAAGAATGGTTGATTTTGACTGTTTTCAACTAAAGAAGTCTTTATAACTGCGCTGAAATATGATCTGCAGCTGGATATGCGAAAAGGAGCTGTTCACAAGTGACTATATACTCTATGAAATGGGGGGGGGGTGGTTACCAAAGAAAGCGTTGAAGATGTTCAAGTTTAAATGGAAATGCGGAACGTTCTCGACTAATAATGGAAGATGTAAATTTAGAAAACAGAGTAACATATGACACTTATTGATAAACCACATATGTGAAACTCTGTAGGTTACGAGTGAATTTTCGAAATATCATTATACTGTATTTAAAACGCTCAAAACGCACTAATTTTAAGAGGTCTGCAAATGGACGAAATTTTGATGCGTTTTGAAAAGTGCATCGTAAATGGAGTAAAAAAACTCATAGTATCAACCCAACCGGCAAAAAGTGCATTGAAAAAGGAGTTATGTTGATATTGTGAATGCCCCCCCCCACCACACTCGACTATTATGACCTCAAAATGTTGTCTGACAACAATGCATGGATAAAATTAAGTTTTTTACAATTTCCCCCCATTTTAATGTTTGTATTTGCCCATTAAAAATCAAAATATTTTGCAAAACAATTCTTTTTTTGAACCTTGAAATTTCAGTGCAAAGCATACTCATCAACCGATGCGTATTTGAATCAAAATTAATAATTCACATGAATATTTTACTTAAATTGTTTTGTTTTCCATTGTCGAGAATGATAAAAAATTAGAAATCCATCTTGTAACACATATGTCTATTATAGTGCTTGGTTAGAGAAAAGTCCACGGGCTGCCGCCCTGGAACTTTTGTCTAACCTCGCACTATAATAGCCATTATGTGGTACGAGTTGCATTAATAACTATAATATTTCGTTTTCTTCGGAAAAAGCTACTTGCTTTGTGGTAGGCTCAACAACAGCTTCCCTTTTCTTTAATTTTTGGATGAGACCTCGTATGCGCTTCGGTTCTAAATACTCATGACGAGCAAAATAGAAATGTAATACCGATTTACTTTATGAGTACTGGTTCATATTTGTTTCCGTAGTGTGTGAGTAGGGTAGACAATAATGCTGAACAATGTAGTCTTTTATATGAAACTCGAACTGCACTACACCTACTAAAGAAACAAATTACATAAAAATTACATGGAATCATCATGAAAATGAGTCGAGGGTGCCGCTTTTTAATTTTAGATCAAGTAATTGCGCCCGGAAAGTTAATCTTATTTCTCTTTTGACCTAAGAAATTGTCACTTACCTTTACATTTCCTTTATGACGTCAGATTTTGACCAAAATTAAATATTCGTTGAGACTCATTCACAAATTAATGACGTCACACTGTTATAGAATTCGTACGGGTCTGTTGCATTTCTTCGATTTTTTCGAATTAACTTAGTCAGTCGCAAATAAAGAGCTGCCTACTAATTAGTTTGACGAAAAAATTTGAAATTGAAAAGATTTTGCAAAATTCCAAAAGGAACGATTCGTGCTCTATTTCCACAAAAATTCCACATAAATTTTGAAGCTGGCAATGAGGATAGGATAAGATAATAGTGGGTAGGAACGCCAACTGGCAGGTTCTTGCACCTAAGCCGCTAATGGGCCTGTTGTGCATGCCCACTAGGGTGGTCCAAAAAAATGTAAGCAATGGGGCTCCAGCGCTTAAACGATTCTAAATGTGTCCCTGACAAAAAGTGTCTAATGGAGCCGACTTGATCTGAAGTGATTTAGGTGGTGCTCAAGAGCAAAATAGTAAAAAAATCGCGAGAATCAGAAGAAATGCTGCAGCTCCACTCATTAGATCTATTAGTTTTTCAAGTGTTTTCAATATAAAGGAAGTAAGACTTATAGGAATAAAGGATTTCGCTAGGTGGTATGAGACTTTTCCCTGTTTATAGATGAAAACTACTCTCACACCTCACCATATCAGAGGGGTGTAAATTAGACTAAGACTTGCAACGAAGATATGTTGAAAAGAGGATCGACAATGGAATCTAAGCCGTTCTGAAGCGGGGCAGGAAAAATGCCATCTTCCCCAGCCGATTTGTAGGGGGAGAAGGATTTAATTGCCCATTTGATTTTGTCGGTCGATACGATTTGCAGAGCTTTGTCTCCATTACCAGGCCTTAGGAATGGTAGAGGAGAGTACGCTGGCAATGAGACATTATCACAAGATTTTGCGATAAAATCTGCAATAAAATCACAAATTCTGCAAGAAAATCAGAAATTTTGCTATAAAACGTGGTAAAATCAAAGTCTATAGCAATTTTTCGCTTAGAATAATGTTGCATATAGATAAAAAATATGAAAAAGCCAATTTGCAAGAATTTATTTTCATCATTTTCTGCTAAACTTTGAAAATGAATGGGGAAAAGTTGTTTTCGTCAGTTTTTCCAAAAAGTACTCGACAAGACATTTCGAGCCAGAACAAAATAGTATATTTCAACATACCCCAATGCACACGAGATGTTTACGTACGCGCGGGCGAGTGTGTATTGGGGTATTTTGAAAAATGTTTTTCTGTAATAGTGAGATTGTGTTGGTGCGCATACCGCGGAAAGCAACTTTTCGTCCCAAGTGATGGGAAAATATTTTCCGTCACAACCAATGCACTCTCACGTATACAGAAAAATGTTCGTTTAAGCCCTAAAAACAAGTTTCCGCACAGAAATCCCAAGTGCAACGGATGCAAGAAAAAGTAAGTGGAATTCTACAATTATTATTAAATTGTATGTAGACGACGGCGAATCAAGTCGTATCTTGCGTTTAGAAAACTTAGTTCCTGATGAAATCATTCCGTTAATTTGATAGCTTATAGGACAAGGATTTGAAATACTCGAATCGTATAATAGAATCTGGGTATGTACTATGTACTATGCTTGTTGAGTCAATTTATGAACGTGTGGAAAATGGTCGGAAACAGAAATTAACTTCATACTCTTTTCTTTAGAATGATATTTTCGTTTTATGCACTAAATCCGTTAGCAGTACATATGTATCGACCTGTTTATTTAGAACTCTTATGGAAAAAGAAAACATTACTTGTACTAATTGGCATTGTTCACAACACTTTACTACTTTACGGTGAGTCGTCAATTTTGAGTTTTGGCCGGCTTTTCAAATACAACGTTTCAAGTTGCTGTAATAATCACAATTTTCAAAATAAGATGAGCAAGTAGTGAAATGCTGAAAATTGTAGAAAACGCGATCGAAAACGGGATTTTGTCCATCAAAAATTTTGTGACACCGTCATTCGTTGTGATTTTGTTGTGTTGTTGATGTGAAAGTGTAGCTTTTTTTTTTAATTGATAGGCGGCGTCCGCATTTTACGGTTAAATTAGCTCAAGGCATTGACAAAAGCATGATGACGAAACATACGGGGTGTCACTTATTCATTGAATATTTATTGAGAATTCATTATTGCCGAAGAAGCAATCGATTTGTAACTCAATTCGGCCATGCAACGCAATTTGTCGATGTTGCCGAATCCATAACAAACTGAAAATTAGAAAACAAATTCTAAAAAATGTAGACGAAATTCAAAAACTCCAAAAAATCGGTGTAAATTCGATATAAATTTTTATAGAAAGTGACACCCTCGTGACATTTTACTAACTTACTAGAATCATGACTTTTCTTTTACGAACTTTATCGAGAAATCTATTGTCGGGAAGACAAAATTTGCTTACATATTCTAAAAGGAAATGTTTCGTTTTTGAAGTAGGAAGGCTCACTCATCAATCCTGTGATCATTTGTAGCATTTAACGATCACCGAATGCTAACAACCGCTAACAAACATTACTATTAAACCTTTTCAGAGTGAGTTCCGTTATGGCCGATAAAAAACACTTCATTCTCCCAAACACGCAGCCAATTGCTGAATTGGAATGCAAACAGGCGTTCGATAATTTAACTGAAACGGAAAAATTGTATGCACATTATTTGAGCAAGGTTAACTAGAATCACCAAGTTCTTATATTTTGTTTATCGTAATCGATTCGTTAAATTACTGACAGGCATCTTGGTACGGTGGATTGATCGCTACAATCCAAACAAGTCCTGAAGCTCCTCTGATTTTTTCGTTGTTGCAGAGAATTTTCCATGCGGAACCGATCGATGATTTAAAAACAAAAGTTTTGGCTGCTGAAATATCCGAAGATGCCTTTACGGTAGATAGACAAATCTCACAAATCTATTTCCAAGGTAATTAAATTTTGTTTACCTGCAGGCCTTCCTTGTGTACGCTTGTGGCTTTTTCGGAAATGCTGGTAACTACAAAGGCATGGGCGATTCTAAAATTGTACCCAATTTAGACGAAGAACAATTCAGGAAAATAGTCTTTTCAAGCAAGGCATACGCTGACGATAAAGACCGAATCGAAACTTTATTGACTCGTTGTCAAAAACACATTTTTTTGCTGAATGATCGCACAAAGAATTTAGGTTTGTGTCCGGAGGGTGTGACAACGTATTTTTCGGATAACTGCACAGTTGAAGATTCAAATCTGATAAACGACTGGATGAAATCGAAAAAAATGGAAGGATACATTTGCCGAACATTTAAATCGATTGAAGACGGTGTTACTACTTACGATATCAAATTAGCATCAGTCAATGAAGGCGATGCTGAAGGAATCACAATTCCATCCGAACAATACAAGGGTTGTACGTTTAAGGTAACGCGTGGCGATTATTCCAAACTGCTGCGACTGGTTAACGAAAACTTAACTGCTGCTCAGAAATATGTTAGTAATGAAAATCAGCGTAGTATGATCGCGCATTACGTTAACAGCTTCAACGAGGGAAGTTTGAAGGAGCATAAGGAAGGCTCTAGATTTTGGATTAAAGATAAAGGACCAGTGGTAGAGACATACATTGGCTTTATTGAAACTTATCGGGATCCCGCTGGTGTTCGAGGAGAATTCGAAGGTTTCGTGGCCATGGTGAACAAAGAAATGTCTGCCAAATTTGGTATTCTGGTTGAAAATGCTGAGCACTTTATAACGTTGCTGCCATGGGGAAAAGATTTTGAGAAGAACACGTATTTAAAACCTGATTTTACATCGCTTGAAGTAGTCACATTTGCCGGATCAGGCGTTCCAGCTGGAATCAACATCCCGAATTGTAAGTTGGCAGTACAAATTCGTTGTGAGCGATGCTAATTCGTTTTCGATTTTAGATGATGAGATACGCCAGGATGAAGGATTCAAGAACGTTTCACTGGGAAATGTTTTGAGTGTTCGCAATCAATCCGAAGTTATACCATTTCTGACTGAAAGCGATCAAGTTCTGTTGAAGAAATATAAAGTGACGTCGTTTGAGGTGAATTGATAATTAAATCGTTGGAAATGTCAAATTTGTAACAATTCTACGTTTAGGTTCAAGTTGGTCTGCATGAGCTGTTGGGTCACGGAAGTGGCAAACTATTTCGCATGGAAGAGGATGGTTCATTCAATTTTGATCGTGCAACAGTCGTAAATCCATTAAACGGAAAGCTCATAGACAGCTGGTATGAAACTGGTGAAAACTACGATTCTAAATTCGGACGAATCGGTTCGTCATACGAAGAATGTCGTGCTGAAGTTGTTGGTCTATATCTTAGTTTGAATCGCGATATATTACGTATTTTTGGACACACCGACGAGTCCGAAGTGGAGAATATAATTTACGTGAATTGGTTGCAATTAATTTGGGCAGGAATGGGGGCTGCAATGGAATTGTACAATCCTACAACGAAAGTCTGGCTTCAGGCTCACATGCAGGCGCGTTTTGTCATAATGAAAGTATTATTGGAAGCTGGTGAAGGTCTTGTGACCGTTGTAGAAAGCGAAGAAGGAAAGAATTTATTGTTAACCGTTGATCGTACGAAAATTGAAACGGTCGGAAAGGAGGCGTTGAGAAAGTTTTTATTGAAACTACAAGTATATAAGACCACCGCTGACATTAAAGCAGCTACGGAAATGTATAATCATTACTCGGAAGTTAATGAAGATGGACCACATCCTTGGGCTAAATGGCGTGATATTGTTTTGTTGCACAAAAGACCACGTGTCATCTTAGTTCAATCCAATACATTAACTGAAGGTCCTTTCTCCAATTATGCACAAATTTCCCTATTTGACACTTTAATGTATTTTCCAGGTGAAAAAGCTGTTTTAAAAAGCTACGAGCCTAACTTCAATGGGTACATTCAATCGTGGATCGATCGTTTCCCGGAGATTGCTATAAATAATGTTTTGGAAGAAATTTGGGACCATGATAAAGTTTACTTTCCTAATTTGATTGGTCAAAATTAGTTAGAGTTTGACACAGAAATGATTTGATTGTCCACACAGACCGTGTGCCGTTTCCACTCTCTACATTTTTATCGAAAATTCATCATCGGCTTCTTGTATAGAGACGTTTGGAACGCGTGAAAATGACGGTAACAATGTGAGAATGGGAACGGAGCTCGACATTATATTTTCTTTCTTTGCATTTTCTTTATCAGATTCTTTAATTTTTTGAGTTCATTAAAACAATTCGTACATTTTTATCTGTTTTTTTGTATGATTGTTTGGAACAAGGAAGTGGGAAAGACAAAAATATAAGTCTATGTTTGAGGGAATATGGGACATGATGGGTTTGAAATATAGGAATGGAAATCCTGAATTGAGAAGAAAACACATGCTACAGCACCCGTACGTAAGAATATCGATAATATAATAAAATTGTATGAAATTCTTATTACTCGTTATGAAGTTGCAATGGAAATTGCCCAGATGGAAATGTTAAAGAAAGCCACTTTATGGACCCTCCCAACCTATAACCGATTTTCACCAAATTTTTTGTATTAAATTTCTCTTTGGAAGTTCTTGACCGATTTGGCTCATATTCGAACTGAACGTCACATTCTCGATTACCTCTCAAAGAAAAAAAAAATTAGAAAACCAATCAAAAGGATCATAGGCGCGCGGTAGCAATGACGCAAGTCCACACACGAACAAAAAAAATCATCATCATCATCGTCAAACTTTATAGACCATTATTACCTTTCGGTGTGAGGTCTTTATGCCACAGCCCCAGAATGGTGAGCTATCGTCCTCCATGCCCTTCTATCGCCTGCCGAGGAGATGGTTTGTTTTACTTGAATCTATTAACCTTCTCCTTCGTCTAGTCCTCGGCCTAACACCCGGGACCTGTGCATCCAAGATCCTTTTCGGTAGCCTGTTATTACCCATCCTTTGAACGTGCCCCAACCAGCGCAGACGACGGCCTCTTCCACTGACGAAATCCCTAAATTTTCCCTAATGTCGTCGTTCCTGATATGATTATCCCACTGCTCCCTCCTGTTAACTTTCGCTATATTCCTAAGAACCGTAGTATCAGAAACCTCCAGGCCATGCACGAGATATTCGCAGTCAACCCAACTCTCATTACCATACAGAATCGTCGGCCGGAATATTGACCTGTGAATAGCCAACTTTGTTTCGCTACTTAATTCCCTCCTGTTGAACACGTGCGACCTCAACTGACTGGCCATCGCTTTTCCCATTTTCTTCCTTTCCTCAAATTCCCTAGCTAACTTGTCATCCTCTGAAAAAATGGTTCCTAAATACTTGAATTCAGAAACCTGCTCCGGCTCCTCCCTATTTAAACTGCAAGCTATCTCCTTCCGAGATTTGCCGACATGCATAACCTTAGTTTTGCTTACACTTATCTTCATCCCGTACTCCTCACATGCAGCATTCAGGCAGTCAATTTCACCCTGCAAATCTCTGGAATTATCCGCTTGCAGAATCAAGTCATCCGCGTAGGCCAAGATTTTCATTATTACGTAGGAAGTAGCAGGTGAAAACTGCTGAAATTTCGGGGGTTGGTCACTTTGTTCTTAGGGAAGTTTTGCTGTTGTGTGCAATGAAGTTATTTTTTCAGTGCCAATTGTTAGTGGAGGTTCGGGTCAACAAAACTGGTGAACTATGTTGGGTAAAACAATTCCATAATAATAATCTGCCTTACAACCCATGAAGGGTTAGAGGACAAAACAATTCCATACTTCCGAGATGTATGGCTTTTTTGTGCGATTTAGCCCAGAACGGGAGCACTTCTTCGGCTATATCTGGCACGGCGGTGTCTAGGGTCGCTCAAAGGGGCCAAAAATGAGCTTCGCTGCCGGAAAATGACTGAAAAATATATTTTTGATATGTTGTCGGGGATGGTGTAAAAAGTCGAGAAAACATGTTCGCGGATGTGATATTGTTCTGACATAAGGGAAAGTTGTTGGGTTGGGTGCGTTGTGTATCAGGGTGACCGCCAAAACGGCGGAAAACAGGCGGGGGCTGGAAAAGAACTTTTGATATGTAGAGGAAGTTGACGGAATCATTTTCACCCATGGAAGTAGTAGCCGTCGCGCTTCGGTTTGGCGGCGGCGGCTCAAAAAAAGCTTTTGATATGTTGTAGAGGAAGTTGAGGGGATCATTTTCGCCCATGCAAGTAGTAGCCGCCGCGCTTCGGTTAGGCGCCGGCGGCGGCTCAAAAAAAAGGTTTTGATATGTTGTAGAAGAAGTTGTGAGTATCATTTTCGCACATGGAAGTAGTAGTCGCCTCGGTTCGGTTTGGCGGGGGCGGCAGATCAAAAAATTTTGTTGATATGTTGTAGAGTAAGTTAAGGGGATCATTTTCGCACATGGAAGTAGTAGCCGGAGCGCTTGGGTTTGGTAGCGGCGGCGGTTCGAGAAAAATTTTTCATTTTACAGATGGCTTTTTCGTTAAAAAACTTCGAATTTCAGCTGTATTTCGACCTAAAACGTTTGTTATGTGTGACAAAAAAATAATAATTTTTTGGAATTTTTCCGAAACACTGAACGGGTTTGTATAGTTAAAAAATCAATTTTTGTCACCGTTCCCAAGCTTTTTTTATATCCTCGTCGCACTGCGTCATCCAAAATACGCTCAGTTATCTAAAAGCCACTAAAATTACCTTTCCAACGATACCCCCACCCGAGATATTTGGTTAAAATTTGAATTTTTAGCGGTTTTTTTAGTATAAAATTTCGTTGAACTTTCTATTTTCAGAGTAGCCAAAAAAAGATCCACTCAATTGGATGCAGAAAATTCAAATTTTAACCAAATATCTCGAGTGGTGTATCGTTGGAATGGTAATTTTAGTGGTTTTTAGAGAAAAATAGTTCAAGTTCGAGTTGATGAACCCAAAAGTAAATCCGGGAAAAACCAAAATGATTCTGTTCAGAAGGACCAAAGCTGTAGAATCTGAATTAGTGGATTTCGTACTATTCGGCACGATCCCCACGATGAGAGATATGGTGAAGTATCTAGGGGTCTTATATGATAACAGAATGACTTGGATATTGCACATAGAAGAAAAATTGAACAAAACCACTGCGATTTTCTGGATGTGGCCTTTGGCAGAACTTGGGGACTGTCGCCTAAAGCGATATGGCGGATATACACAGCTGTGGTCAGACCGATTCTCTGTCATGGATGTTTGGTATGGCGGCCCAGAATTTAGGTTGGACATGCAGCGATTGGCTGGGCTATGTATCACTGGGGCGAAAAATTCCACAGCAACAAAGTCGCTAGAAGCTCTACTCTTCCTTCCACCGCTTGATCTTTACATAAAATCTATGGCTTTCAGATCAGCTTGTAATGTGAGATATAACGGCTGTTGGTCTGCTAAAACAGAGTTAGGCCACGCCACTATCTGCAAACTTATCGAAGATGATATCCTTCAAATGCCGAGCGATCAGTGCCGACCAGAACTCTGGTTAGATGATAAGTTCACTTGCACCATTCCGGAAAAAAGGGAGTGGTTGGGGGAAAATAGGGTCTAGCCACCTATAGGGGAACTGGTTTGCTATACGGATGGCTCCAAATGGGATGGATTCACTGGGGCAACTTTCTTCTGTGAATTTCCTCTTCTAGCTATTTGCCATTTCGGAGCTCTGCGAATCAGACGCCATAAAAAGGTCATCAGGTAAAGACATCTATATCTGTACAGAAAGCCAATCGGCCATTGAGGCAATAAGCTCCCCGATAGCATGCTCAACCAACTAAAAACCCGTTTTCTCTGGAATATTCTGAAGGGTTTAAACTAAACTTTCCCTAACACAACTCTTCATCTTCACCCAATACCATACACTTTTTCAGAACTCTGCATTTTTCACGATTTTCGCGCTTTTGGTCACGTTTTGTCATACCCCTAAATCACCTCGGATCTAACGGACTCCATATACTTCTTTGTTCAATGATACATGCATTGTTCAATAATGCTTCCAAACACATGTTTCAGTTTCACGTGTACCGTTTAATAAAAAATCTACGCTGCAGCAACTACGTGTAAATCAGATATGAAAAGACAACTTGTTGACTTACCGTCCATATAAAATAAGAAACAACGTCATCACAATGGCACAGTTATATTTATTAACTGGCTCTTTTATTCAAATTTTCAACGAGATTATATATTACAAAAATTGAATTGAATTACGAAACACCAGAAATGAAATTATAATTTAAACAACAAAAAACTTATCGTTTAAATCTTGATCTGAAGTACTGTAAAGATTTCTGCATGAGTGGAGCCGCAGTTTTCGTTTTTGTTGGATGGCCTATAAAAAGGACGCAAGTAAGTTAATCGGCCAATTCATTCAATCAATTTATTACGCTTACTTGTTACTTGAGCTGTATCTCGAAGTGTCGCAGCTACCCTCAACCGGACGTCTCCTGGCTTTGCCATGTTATTGCTAAGATTATTTAATGCTGCGACTCTAGCAGCTGGCGTTGCAACCAATTTAGATTTGGTACCAAATTGATTCTACAAATAAGTCGCACGTAAGCATAGTTGTGCAAATAGAATACCTGGATATCGTAAGTTGATCTTTTGGTCTTTTTAATACTTGGTTTTAGAAATCAAAAAGGCCAAAATAAAGATCAACTACAACGTTAATATCAAATAATGAAAAATCTGAAAATGGAGATAGCGGTGAGTACTTTATACACAGTAGACACTACAGAATAATGTAAAACACTTTTAACTCGCCACAAGCCAAGAATCCAAGAATTTCCTTTGCAAGTACTCATTACCATCATATATCGGCATTCTTTAGTTTTTAACACCTGGTTGCCATTTGATCTGAGTGTGTTTGCTAGTTTCACATAAATTTTCTTTTATTTACCTGTTTCTTAATTACTCCACGAGGTGGCTTCACAGCACTATTCACATAAGCTAGTTTTGTTTGTTTAACAGGAACGGCTACAGTTTGCGATTTTTTTATTGTATTCGTGAGACTGTTGAATCGGGCCTCTCGTTCCTCGGTACAGCGCTGGAAGTATTTTATAAACTGTTAATATACCAATAAACACTCACTGGTTGAAAGATTTCACGGGGTGGAAAATCAAATCTGTTTTTGAACTTCTGATACCTCTGTTTTTTCGAATCATTTTCCAGTAAACCTTTTCGGTACGTTTATAAACAAAACATACAAGGGAGCCGTAGGAATCAGAATAGATGTGGCAAACAGAATAAAGGTAGCAAAAAAACTCGAACGTATCTAAGTCAATATTGCTTTAACTCTATAAGTTTGTAAAATTACGTCCACATCAAATTGGATTGGAAATTGTCGAAATTGCAATATTGATAAACCCATTCGAAGAAACGGTGTAAAAACCTCTAAAGATATAAAAAAAAAAAAACAAAAAAAAAAAAAGCAAATAAAAAATAAAATTTAAAAAAAAAATCAAATTTAAAAAAAAATTAGGAAAGTTTTAAAAAATTCTTTTTTTCTTAGAACCGACCTAGATTAGTTATAAGAGCCCTCTGACAAAAAAGTTCCCCTCAATTTACTTCACTAAATAGCACACAAAACATTTTTTCGAGGTGGGGCCGACCTTAGGACCGTCCATAAGGAGAGGCCTCAGACCCATACTTAAATGGACAAAAAAGTTCGCCTCATCTTTAGAGTAATATTCACAAAAAACCACCAAATATTGTTTAGGGTTGAAAAGCGTGAGTTGGGCCAACATTAAGGATTTTACAGCGCGAACTACTCACCGATTTTCGCTAATTCAATAACCGTGATTTTTTGAGATCCATATCTTTTATTTAAAACATTGACATTGAATAGCGATTTTCGTGCTAATTTCGCAGAAATATAAGTCAAAAAAATTCACCGACCTTCAAAAAACCACTTTTTCGACCATAACTTCGAAAGTTTTCGACAGATTTTGCTCAAACTCAATCCTGTAATCAGTTTTTTGATTATCTTTGCGCAAATGAAATAAATTTGAAAATTGGTGAAGATTTACACGATTTATGTAGAAAAAAGACGTTGAGCCCTAGCATAGACTCAGTTTTAGGGCTCTGGCTGAGACCAATGGCTCAAAATGAAAAAAGTTTCTTCCATAAATTACCAGGCCCCTTTCAAACAAACAAAAATCGGAAAATCGGAAAAGATTTACACGAGTTATGTACAAAAAACACATAGAATCCTAGCAGAGACTCATTTCCAGTCCAAGGGCTCGAAATCAAAAAAATTTCTTCCATAAATTGTCGGTCATGCCCAGTCCTTTCAAACAAAAATTATTTTTGAAAATCGGAAAAGATTTGGTTGCGTTATGTAAAAAAGAACAAAAAAACATATGCAAGGGACCCGTACGTATCAGAATAGATGTGACAAACAAAATAGATGTTGCAAAAAGATTCGAACGTATCAAAGTAAATGTTACCTTAACTCTTAATTGAATGAAATTGCGTCGACATCAAATTGGATTGGAAATTGCCGAAAGGGCAATATTGAAACGGCGCAGAAAACATCTCCAATCCTTAAAAAAGCTCAAAATAAAAAAAAAGGAAAAAATTTGAAAAAAAATTGCAGTAGGCCCGATCTTAGAACTGTCCTAGAGCATTAAGGATAGACCTCTCATCCATACTTCCATGAACAAAAAAGTTTGCCTCTTTTTTCTCTGCGACACTGCACGAAAAACCTCATCATTAAAGCAATATTCACAAAAAATCACCAAATATCGTGTAGAATCACATAGCGTGAGTTGAGCCCACACTGAGGACTCTACAGCCCCAACCACTCAACAGATTTTGACTAATTTAATTTCCGTGATTTTCTGATGTCCATATCTTTTATTTTAAATCTTAGGGGTGTTATGCGTTTACCACGACGTTTGTAGCCAATCAAATTTCGACCCGGCAGTAGGGG
>CM055406.1:12313309-12371884 GCA_029228625.1 Pseudolycoriella hygida | reverse complement strand
GGGGGGGGAGCACCGATCATGGTCCTTAGATGACGAATCAGCAATAAAAAACATATGCAGGTGACCCGTACGTATCAGAATAGATGCGGCAAACAAAGTTGATGTTACGAAGAGACTCGAACGTATTTAAGTAAATATTGCCTTAACTCTAAAGAGTAAGAGTATGAAATTGCGTCTAGATCTTTCAAACAAAAACAAAATTTTGAAAATCGGAAAAAATTTACTCGAGTTATGGACAAAAAACGCATAGAGCCCTAGCAGAGACTCGATTTTAGTGCCCTACCTAAGTCCAAGGACTCAAATTCAAAAAAAATTCTTCCATAAATTGTCGGCTATGCCCAGGTCTTTCAAACAAAAAAAAAATTAATGAAAATCGGAAAAGATTTGCCCGAATTATGGACAAAAAACACATGGAGCCCTGGCAGGCACTCGATTTTAGTGCCCCAGCTAAGTAGAAGGACTCAAATTTAAAAAAGTTTCTTCCATAAATTGTCGGCTATGCCCAGGTCTTACAAACAAAAAAAATTAATGAAAATCGGAAAAGATTTGCCCGAGTTATGGACAAAAAACACATACAGCCCTTGCAGAGACTCGATTTTAGTGCCATAGCTAAGTCCAAGGAATCAAATTCAAAAAAGTTTATTCCATAAATTGTCGGCTATGCTCAGGACTTTTAAACAAAAAAAAATTGAAAATCAGAAAAAGACCAAATCACTTAAACGGCCCTACCTTGGCGGTCCTTGGACCGACAGTGCCCAGATTCAATCCCATAAAAGATTTTTCGATTACCTTTCTGGAAGAAGTTTTTGAAAATCGGTTGAGTTTTACTCGAGTAATCGTGTTGACAGATGGACGGACATTTTTTTATTGCTGCTTCGTCATCTAAGGACGATGATCGATGCTCCCCCCCTACTCCCGGGTCGAAATTCGACTGGTTACAAACGTCGTGGTAAACGCAATAGATCCCTTTTCCACATTCTTCGTACGGGTATAAAAATAACTCATCGATAGTCTTAAGCTCTACGAATGTCGCTAGCGTAGCTAAAGAAATTAATTTTATGAACTTCTTTAAAGAAGTCATTCTAAAAGCACCTCTCGTTTCTTGAATTTGTTTGTTAAGTTACTGCATAGGAGAAAAAGCGCAAGATTTTTACCCAAAAGCATAATTTCTCGAGTTAGAGTCTTCGGCAAATAGAAATTCTACTTTTCAATTACTTTGGATCTTTTTTAAATTAATTCTCCGAAAAGACAATTCAGATGTTATAAGGGAACGCAGATCACAGATCCGAATAAAATTCCATCGAAATTTTAGGTCAAACAATTCGATCAGCAAGAAACGAAATATTGAACAAAACAAATGAAATGTCTGTCACTTACCAAAAACATTTCTCGCCATGTTTCTAATTCCTCCCGTTTTAAATTACGAAACTTTCTTTTACAATGAAATTCCCAAAGCTTGTCAGTGTCTTCCATCAAATAGGGATTATAACTTTCAATTGTAAACAATTGTTCGGGAGATGCCAGCTGTAACACAGGCTTCAATATATCGAATGGGATCGAACCAGTTTGTTCTAGGCCTGCAAAGAATTGAGCAATAAATGTTGGATGCGTTGACGAATGAGGATTGTCTTACCATCAATGTTTTTTTGTAATACACGAATACACATTTGATAAAGTGACGGTATTTGAGCGACGGTACCAGACTTAACACCGGAATAAACCTTCGTGCTGTATAAATAAAGTGAAATATAGTGCAAAATTCTAGATAGTGGAAAATGTAACACAAATCTAAAGGAAATTCGCATAAGCTTACCGTATGCTTTTTGAAGAGATGCCTGAACCAAACGCTTCTTCGTCAGTCATTATTTTCTTTGGTTGCGGCTGGTTGTAATTGTTAAATACGCATTCCATAACAGTAGGATTCAGAGGCATTGGTTTATAATTGTTGGAAATAGTCGGAAAATCAACGGCTATTACTGGCTCAAGAGGAGGTAGCGTAGTTGTTGCTAAAAGTAATTTGGGAGGATGTGTCGACGTTTCCTTGACTTTCGTTTCATTTCTAGATGAAGATGATGACGATGACGATGACGACGGGGAAACTTTCATTTTAGCCTTGTCTGTAACTTTTGACTGGTCATTTGATGACAATTTTATCGTATCACTTTTAGGTTTCGATGCTTTCGATGATTTCTTCGGCATCATCATTCCTAGAGCCTCAGCAAAACTAGTACCCATAGAACTGTCAATTTCGTCAACATTCGATGATTCAGTTTTAGGTTTCTTTGATTTCGAACTAGAAACTTTGCTCGTGGAACTATCGTCGGAATGATGTTTCCGTTTAACCGAAGTGTCTTCGCTTGTTTGATTATCACGTTTTCTATGGTGATGATGATGATGTGATGACGACTTTTCGTTAGTTTTGTCACTACTAGATTTGTGACTGTCTGACTTTTCGCTTGATTTTTGCGTACTCTTCACCGAATTTCGACTAGATTTGTGTTTATCACTTCGATGCTCATTCGACCGTTTATCATCTTTACGGTCATTTTTGCGATGTTTGTCATCTCTATTATCCTTGCCTTGTTCGCTTTTCATATCAATAATCAGTCTGTTCTCATCATCATCGCAATCCATCGATTCGTTTCGTTCAGGAACTAGAGCTGAGTGAGTTGCAGTAGTATGTTTAGTGGTCCGTTCTTTACTATGGTGTTTGTCTGATCTGCTCGCATGACTTCCATGCTTGTTGTCAGACGAAGAACTTCCTCCTGACTTATGTTTACGATGGTGCTGTTCTTTGCCATTACTGTGACTTACCTCTCTTTTGTTTTGTTGGCTGTCCCGACTACTGTCAACCGTTTTTTTAATATTTTCATCGCGATTATTACTCTTGTGTGACGGAGACGGTTCGTCGTTATCTGAAACAATGCGTTTGCATGCACAACTTGAAGGCGAAATAGATAGAAATTGATGTACCTTTATCGTCTCCACTGTTAGATTCACTACTGCTTATAGTTGCTGCTGCTACCACTGACTTCCACTTGGCAACCAAAGTTTTGGCAGCAAGTCCAACTTCTCCGTCAATTTTACGTAAATCACTAACGGTGCGACCGATTCCAGTTACTTGAAGGTCACTCACTAAAATGAAAATGCAAATGAAAAGGAGTTTCACTTTTTGTCATACACCTTCAACATATAATTGCACAAGTTTTCGCACTGACCTGTTATCTGTAGATCGTATAACTTCTTCATACAATGCAGCAACTGCAAAAAAAAAGATTGTTTTTCAACAAAAAATTAAAGTTTAAAAAACAATGAAAAAGTCCCGCTGAAAACAAACATCTCCAACATCGCAACCTCGTATGAAATGTGACTCACCCGTTTGTTATTAGATTTAGAATTCAAAATGCTGTTATTGTAATGCATTATAACATCTGTAATTGGCGTCATTTTGTTCCAATTTAAATCTTGCTAGATGAACCAACACTGATATTTTTTTTTAGGCAATTGCTGTTGTAACCAGCACTAAATAAACGTCTATGCGTTATTACACGTCACATTCACCAAATGACTTTTACAACACTGTGACTGAACACATCTAATAATATAAGAAAATGTCTAATAGATTGCAAAAAATTGCAATTGTTTTTCTAACGAATTGAAATTCAATTTGAAGCTTGTTTTCAATTTGTTTTCCACATTTTAATAGTTCTATTTTTTCTAAATATGATTTGATACACTGAATGATAGCAAAAATTGATCTACGCCGCAAATTCACGCATCATAAAGTGTCAACCATGTCAATACTACACTGAAAACGAGGATGACGTGACGTTTGTGTCAAAAATTAGCACAAAAAACAGAACCGATCCGATTACGTTTTGCTGTCTGGTTTTGCTGTACTGGTTTTGCTGTCTGGTTTTGCTCATATATTTATTTCATTTCATTTATCAGTGTTGTCAGCGTTGTCAGTAAACTATAATGTAGCCACATAATTTGCTGTCACGTTTTTCGCACAAATGTCAAATTTAAAAATGAGATAGCAAATGTATGTGGCCCTATGCGTAGGTGTGTCGTTAATCTAAATTGTAGCGAAAACAGCCCACCTCAAAAAAATTAGCCAACACGTATGTTGTCATCGTACATACCCAAAAATGTTCATTAAAACGGTAAAAGAATTTCTCAATAGTTAGTTTTGACAATTAGTCAACGTATTTCAATGCATAAACGTAAAACGTGTTCTACGTATATATGAAAAAACTAATAATTTATGAGCTAAATTGTACACACTGTAATTCATCAATCCGAACCAGTTTCAAAATTGCTCAACTAAAAAACTGTAAACATACTTCGAATGGCAACATATTTATGAACATTGCACATCAAAAATTTCCACTAAAATCCAACCTATTAAGCGTTGGGGCCTGTGTTGAGTTCACTTAGTGATCATTGCAACATTTCATCACCAAACGATAGAAAAATTCCATTTTTTTAATCAAATTATTGTAACTTTTTTTAGAAAACATATGAAGGGACCCGTACGTATCACAATAGATGCGGCAAACAGAGTTGATGTTACGAACACATTAAGTTGTATTGGAAATTGCCGATAGGTCAATATTGGAAAACCCGTCCGAAGAAACGGTGTAAAAACACCTTTCCGAAAGCTCAAAATTGACCCCCAAATATAGAAAAATGTTCTACTCAATTTTCTCTACAACATAGAAAAAAACATTTTTTGGGCTAGGGTCGACCTTAGTACCGACCTACGGCCCTAAGTAGAGGCCTCAGACACACAATTCTATAGCCAAAAATGTTTGCCTCAGCTTCCTCTGCAACATAGCAAAAAATTTTTTTTTTGGTTAGGGCCGACCTTAGGACCGACATGGCCCACTTGAGCCCTAAGCACAGACAAAAGTTTCTTTTATAAAATGTCGGTCATGCCTAGATCTTTCAAACAAAAAAAAATTTTGAAAATCGGAAAAAATTTACTCGAGTTATGTACAAGAAACACATAGAGCCCTAGCACAGACTCGTTTTTAGTGCCCCAGCTAAGTCCAAGGACTCGAATTCAAAAAAGTTTCTTCTATAAATTGTCGACTCAGGTCTTTTAAACAAAAAAAAAATTATGAAAATCGGAAAAGATTTGCCCGAGTTATGGACAAAAAACACGTAGAGCCCTAGCAGAGACTCGATTTTAGTGCCCTAGCTAAGTCCAAGGACTCAAATTCAAAAAAGTTTCTTCCATAAATTGTCGGCTATGACCAGGTCTTTCAAACAAAAAAATTTTGAAAATCAATAAAGATTTACTCGAGTTATGTATGTACACAAAAGACCAAAAATCACTTAAACGGCCCTAGCTTAGTGGCCCTTGGGCCGACAGTGCCCAGATTCAATCCCATAAAAGATATTTTGATTACCTTTCAGGGAAATCGGTTGAGTTTTACCAACACTACCCGTGAGTCGAGGCGGCATTGGAATTCGTAGCTCTCACGATCTTAGCACGCCGGCTTTTCTCGCCTTTGTTTTTGGCGCTAGATCTCTCGTTTCTAACTTACTTAATTCATCGTGAAACGGTATTTCTATCCATCACATGGACGAGGCTTTGCGTCATTGGCAATCATTAAACGTTTCCGACCATCAAAGTGCTCTAGATTCGCAAAGAAACTGGGATTCAATCAACATTGAAAGAATCATTCGCGATAACTTACACCTCCAAACAACGAAGGACGTCGCACGATTCATTGCCTTACAAGAGCCTTTATCAGGTAAATGGCTTCAAGCAATTCCAATTTCAAACAACGGCACCCAAATGGACGACAATACATTGAGAATTTGCATAGGCCTTAGGTTAGGAGGAAATATATGTCATACTCCTGCCGATGTGGTGCCAAGGTCTCGGAGGACGGGACCCATGGCCTAAGCTGTACAATAAACAAGACAAAGTATTCTAGGCACTCAGAACTAAACAACATCCTGCACCGCGCGTTTTCATTAATAAATGTACCGTCAACCTTAGAACCACCAGGGATTATTCAGAAATGACGGCAAGCGTCCGGACGGATTGACGTTGATCCCATGGGCGAGAGGGAAACAATTGTTATGGGACGCAACGTGTAGGGACACTTTAGCGGCCTCCTATGTCAATAAAACAGCGATCAGAGCAGGCGCAGCAGCCGAAATTGGAAGCAATTCGAAGCATAAAAAATACTCCGAATTAAAATCCTCCAACTATCTCTTCGTGCCGGTCGCCTAAGAAGCTGAGGATTTTATAAACGTCGTGGGTTCACGTCTCAACGAAATAACAGGTTCAAACCTTTCAGGCTGCTTCCAAAGTCAACGGATTTCTCTCGCTATCCAACGTTACAACGCTTCTTGCGTTATGGAGACATTCTCGCCATCATCGCCCCTCGACGAAGTCTTTTATCTCTTATCGAAGCGCCCCATCATTACTTGAATTGTTTTTGTTTTCTTCTTTATTAATGAATAGAAACGTATAAAAAAAATCTTTTATTTCCGTTGTGTATTGAGGAATAGTTTTCATGAATGCGGAATAGATTCGATCATCATTATTTTCTACTTATGTCGAAATTGGCGTAAATGAATAGTTTTTTGAAACGTCTTACAGAAATTGCATTAAAAAAGTTTGAAACACTTCTACATCATAAAAGTTGATTTAATGTGTATACACATCATAAATCACTGATGGGTACAGCTGCATCCATTGCCACCTAGAAATCGGCGTGTCTGGAAATGAAAACGTTCAAAACAGTTAACGTTAGATAACTCGTTTTTTTCAGTTATTTGCAAAAAAAATGCTCAAAGTTTCGTATTCAATTTAACTTAATAAATAGAACGCACTTCCACCATGACTTTAAACACATTATCTGCTCGGATAGTCTGTTGGTAAAACCAGGGCTATATTAGTAGATAATGCACCGCTGTCCAGGATGCTCTATTTTGACGATTTGGAGGTTATTTTCCGAGCCGAAGGCGTGGGAAATAATCCAAATCGTCAAAATAAACCATCCTGGACAGCGGTGCATATGCTATTTTATCTGCCGAGAAAAGATATATCGAAAAAAACAATTTTGGCCTAGGGAGAAAAATGCGAGATTATCGTTCTAGGCAGATAAAAATCTTTTCCGATTTTCACCATTTTTTTTAAATCGAAAGGTCTAGGCATTCCCGATAATTCATGGAAGAAACTTTTTTTTATTTTGAGCCTGTGGACTCAACCCGAGCCCTAAAACCAAGTCTCTACTAGGGCCAAACGTGTTTTTTTCTACATAAATCGGGTAAATCTTATCCGATTTTCAAAATATTTATTTTCCTGAAAGATAATTAAGAAAATGATGACGAGATTAAAAATCGATGAAAAACTTTCGAAGTTAATGTCGAAAATAATAGAAAGCCTTGGGTAAAATCCAGAGCAACCATACCTAATGGCGTTGCATAGCATTTTATGCTTAGAACATTAACGAAGATATGTTCGGCACTTTGACATATCATCTAGATGGCACGCCATGGCGAGATTTTGTGAAAAAATTGAACGACAGGTAGAACAAGAGGTAGAAAGGGGTTTTAGTACAATTTCATAGCAATTTTGATATATTTTTTGACGTCTAATGGAAATCTGTCAAAGCTGGAGTGGTATTCTTGACTTTTTAAGAAATCATTTTTTTTACATTACATTATGCTAAAGTAATTTTATTAAAACTTTAGATCTTATGTCAAAAATTTTTTAACAGTACTAGATTTTTGAACACAATGAGCAGTTTTCCATACTGCGGCGACTGTAGCCTAAAAACCGAACTTTTTTAAGCAGAGAAATGATAAATTGGTACGCTTGTGCCTGATGTGGAATACACATGTGAATGACAGTTGGCTTGTATGGGAGAGAATGTGAGAGAATTGCGTACAAAACTGGTTCCATTCTCTCCCATACAGCTCAGCTAGCTGTCATTCACATGTGTGTTCTACCTCGACTCAAGCTTACCAACTTATCGTTTCTCTATTTTCAAGTCACTTTGGTAAAATTCAGTTGTTGCTCCTTGAAAGACGAAAAATTGAAGTGCACTCAAATTTGAGTGCGGAAAAGTTTTTCAGCATTCAAATTTTGAGTTTGAATGCTGAAAAGTTTTTCAGCACTCAAATTTGAGTGCGGAAAAGTTTTTCAGCACTCAAATTTGAGTGCGGAAAAGTTTTTCAGCATTCAAATTTGAGTGCGGAAAAGTTTTTCAGCATTCAAATTTTGAGTTTGAATGCTGAAAAGTTTTTCAGCACTCAAATTTGAGTGCGGAAAAGTTTTTCAGCACTCAAATTTGAGTGCGGAAAAGTTTTTCAGCATTCAAATTTGAGTGCGGAAAAGTTTTTCAGCACTCATTGACAAAAATTGTGATCGAAATAGAAATTTTATTGTTTGGTTTTGTCTATTTCGGCATTGAATTGCAGAAAACGTTGTTCCTACCTCGTTTTGTAACTAGATTTTTTCAGCACACGTCCTAAATAGTGTCCACACTCGCCTCTGGCTCGTGCGAACACTATTTAGGAGTAATGCTGAAAAAACCTTAGTTACAAAACTAGTTAGGAAAATTACTATTTCTTGTCTAGGGCAAAATAGGTCCGACATGCCCAAATTTGTTTTTGAATATAATTCAGCACTCAGTAACCTCCTAAATAGAAAAAGAATTAACAAAATCAGTAAGGGCTTATCCAATTATGCAAACAAACACGTTGGGCCCTAGTAGAAACTAAGTTTTAGGGTCCTGACTGAGTTCTAGGATTTCTAAACATGAAATGTTTTCCATAAAACAGAAACTCGTTTTTAGTGCCCTAGCTAAATCCAAGGGCCCAATCTCAAAAAAGTTTCTTCTACAAATTATTGGGCTTTCGTAGACCTGTCGATTAAAAAAAATCATGAAAATCGGAAAAGGTTTACTCCAAAAAAGTTACTTCCATAAATTGTCGGCCTTGCCCACATCCTTCAAATAAAAAAATATTATAAAAATCGGAAAAGATTTACTTGAGTTATGGGCGAAAAAGACGAGGGCCCTGGCAGCGACTCGTTTTTATTGCCCTAGCTTAGTCCCAGGACTCAAATCCAAAAAAAGTTTTTCCATAAATTGTCGCCCATGCCTAGATCTTTCAAACAAACAAATTTTGTGAAAATCGTAAAAGATTTACTCGAGTTATGTGTAAAAAACACGTAGGGCCTTAGCAGAAACTCTTTTTTAGTGCCCCAGCTAAGTTCAAGGACTCAAATACAAAAAAGTTTCTGCCATAAATTGTCGGCCATGCCCAGATCTTTCAAACAAAACAAATTATGAAAATCGGAAGAGATTTACTCGAGTTATGTACAAAAGAACAAAAACCACTTAAACGACCCTAGCTCGGCGGTCCTTGAGCCAACGGTGCCCAGATTCAATCCCATAAAAGATTTTTCGATTACCTTTCAGGGGAAGAAAAGTTTTACCCCAGTTATGGTGTTGACAGACAGACGGACGTAAATTTTAGTAAGTGACACCCTCATGCTTTATGGATCAGATTTTGAAATCGACAAAAAGTAAAATTCTAGTACAACATGAGGTACATTTGAATTGTTTGTGTGTATGTGTGATGTTAAACGGTGTATAATATTAAATACTCATCACACATCGAATGTATACATCGTATGATGTAAATACGTTTCGTGGAAGAAGGCAGTACGAATTGGATTTAGTTGAGTGGCGATTCGCGGGAACAAAAGTTCTGAAATTTGCGTGCTTGTTGTGAGATAAAAAACTTCCACAGAAAGACAAAATGTTCCATTTGAAATCATTGGCCAAGAGTGCCGCTATCAAGCAAGAAGTCTCTGCATTAGTAGTAAAAGCCTTGCCAACCGGCATTGTAGCCCAATCTCGCAACTATGCTGACCATCAAATACCAGAACGTTTACGTGATGTGCCTACAGCGGCTGATCCGAAATTCTTCGACATGGTCGAATATTTCTTCCATCGAGGTTGTCAAATTGCTGAGGATAAATTGGTTGAAGATATCAAGGGCAATTTGAGTGTTGAGGAGAAGAAAAAACGCGTAAAAGGAATTTTGATGTTGATGCAAGGATGCGATCACATTATTGAAATCTCATTCCCATTGCGCCGTGATTCAGGTGATTACGAAATGATCACTGGCTATCGTGCCCAGCATTGTACACATCGTACACCAACAAAGGGCGGTGAGTTTATATTTCTTGTATTTTTTTTTAACTTAATGTCGAGTGGTTTCGAATTTTATTGATTTGTCTAAATGGAATAACAGTGACACAAGAAATTCTGTAGTTGATTCTCATCAACACATTGTCTACCGACATGAATGAAGTTGTTCTTTACGCATTACATAAACAAAAATGATAACTTTTATCATGAGAATATTTACTGAATTGAATTTTTTGGCATTGTGTGATATAAGAAATTTGTACATTTTGACGTGGTTATATAACTGGTTTTGTTTTTCCTCAAAATTAGTGTTTGCATTATGCCTTCAGAGCAACTGCATATTTCTTACATAAACCCATTCCAATACATCCTCAACCACTTTTAAGTATTTCAGTTCTATTTTCGGCGTTACGATGTATTCGTTCGACTCTAATACACTTATCTAATTTGTAAAAAAAGCGGTGATTCAGTGAAAATGTAAGTCATTTCAGCGGCTTATATAAAGAAAAACAATAAGAAAACATTGAAAATATTTGTCATAAAAACTGGTAATCTTTCCTATAGCAAGTGTTTATGTAATTGTTTTGGAACCTATTTATACCTAGTACAAAGCAAATTACCGAAACGCAGGGTCGACTGGGTGGACTTTTTTTGCCTGAAATACTGTACAAAGTACAACAAATTTAACTTAAATATGTACACTCTCACGTTTCATCAGTTTTGCTGTTGATAAAACAGCTGGAAGACTCGTACATTTTCATTTCCATCTGATGCGAGCCTCAAACAAACTCTTTCTAGATAGCAGCCTGATTTCCCATTACGTGACATGTTAGCGTGAGACGCTTGTTGACCCAGAGTTGTTATGTAGTGACGGTTACGGGTCAGAACATTCCTTTCTTATTGGCGTGACTTCAGGTGCGTACATCTAATGAAAGACTTGCACCAGTGCGCATAATGAATTTTAGATGCTCTTTACCGAACCAGACATAACAAACTGCCGAAGAGGATCTTCTCCGCAGAAGTTCCGGTTGCCAGGCCTCGCTTTGGAAGTCATTGTGAAATAATATTAGGTAAAATGAAACGTTGCACAATCTTGTGATTCCCATCCTCTAATTCCTTCGTTCCACATTTTCAAGAAATCTGGAAATATCGACTTCTTCAAGAGTTTTTTTTGCAATGAATCTTTTCTCATTCGTGTTAGTTAATGTCAGAAGCGATCTCCGTTCCTTACATTTCGATGGTAGAACCATGCACGGCAATTTTTGTTGCATGTTTCTGTTATAAAAATAGATTTCAAAATTGTTATCTTCAGCTATCAACTGCAAAAAGTGTCAAATCGAAAATCATTTGGAACGGTGACGAATCTTGACTTTATCTATTAAAAAATAAAATTGTAAGACAAAAACCGCAAATTTATTAGTTTTGATGAACTTGTCAAACACGATAATAACTTGAGCAATCTAAAAATATTTTAAACGAAACCTTCATCTAATTATTCAAACGCTTATATAACTTTTTCCGAGATTTTGCACAGTAACATGGAACATTCAACTGTGTTAATTTTTTTAATAAATGAAACTATGAATTTCATAAATATTCAAAACATGTTTACCACCATCAGGAGAGACTGATGTGTAAATAAACACCGAAAAACAATTCTCAAATACATTGAATGTGTCAATAAAAAGTTATTTTCTGATCTATTAATGCCAATTAAGGTCTATTAACTGAGCGTCAGACATAATATTCGTGACAAATACTTATCAGCTGATATGAAGATACTCTAGGTTCGGGTGATAAAGCTTATTTTGTTCGATTTAATTTTTTGTCTGTGACTTGACTGTGATTTGTATTTGCATTGAATTGTATCATTTTTATCTTGATAATTGACTTAATAATTTATTGCATTGGTGTTGCTTTAGGGTCCGTTCATAAAGTATGTCATGCTAAAATGTTACTTTTCCGACCCTCCCATTTTCACGCTAAAATCTGTCAAGCTCCTAAAAACATGAATGGTATGTCACGCTAGTCCCGTACATTTCGGTTTGTAGAAAAAACCCCATATACATATAGTATACAACAATACAAGTCGGATTCTGACATCGTAACAAGTTATATACCCAAAAACATTTAATTTCTTTTGCATATTGTCTTCTTGTGTACATAACGACGTCTTATAGCCTTGTTTTGTTTGGCAACCAATTCAATTATGAACCACACAAGCGCATAGTTAAAGCTAGAACTACAGCTCCTTCTTTATGTAAATATTACGTCAAAAGCTAACATGTTACACACATCATACCGATAATATTTTTAATGCATAGCGAGCGGTATTGTTGTGTTACATTGACGGTACATCGCCAATGTATACATAAAATAAATGCCACGAAATTGCACGAAACTGTGTAAACTGCACGAAACCACTTATAAGCTGCACGAAAGCATGTAAATCTAGTTACTGTGTAAGGTATGAAACGCTCTCATCGTACTAAACGAAAAACATGGCCGCTTTGTTGTTGTCAAAGCGAACGTGTGGAAAATATGTGAAATTTTTTGGTGTATTTTCAACATACCGCTCGCTTATGCATTAAAATTTTGAACTGAATTGGCTATGATATGCAGTTGTAACACATCTGCGATTACGACACCTCGCCTTTGGCTCGAATATCGCAAACTTTCGCAGATGTGTTACAACTGAATTACATAGGCAATGCAGTTAATAACTATTATTTATTTATTATTACGTCAACCACTTAATTAAAAGCTACCTGACTACATCTTTATACAATTTTACAAGGAGCTGCGCTAGGCTCAATGCAACATTTCATATAAGAAAAAGTAATACATTAAACAAAAGAGCACAAAAAAAAAAAAACAAATGAATACTTAAACGATCTGTATGGTACTCTCAAATATTTCAAAATCAAAGTCATAATCACTTCAAGGTAGAACAAGAGCGCACTCAAAATCAACGGGAAAACGCAAGATAAAACAGCTGAAACTTCGCTTAGACCTTTTCAACAGATCCAGTGAGAGAAGATAGTTCGAATTGGTCAGCAAAATACGACGGGAGGACCATTGCCCTTACTTTCTTCCGAAAGACTTCCCTAGACACCGTCTCACTATAGAGGTGGGAGAAAACGTTGAACATTCTAAGAATGCTGTTAATAGGCTCATGCTGGACATAGTCAGTTCGATGAAAGTTAACAACAAAAAGCTCGTGACAGCGCGAGCCGGTACATTCAAACCAATTCGTGACATCAGCGCAGAAGCTTTCAGACGATTGCGCAACAAATCGAAGACAAACAAGACGTTTAAGTTAATCCTTCTACGCCAAAGGGGTTCAATTCCAATCGATTTGCAACGCTCAAGGTAAGGAGGCAGACGGAATTCACTATCTCTCCGCACAGACCTCCTCAAAGCGTAAATAAGAAATTTTTTTTGTATTGATTCAATCTTGGCGATATAAGTCGACTGGTGAGGGTGCCACACAACGGAGGCATACTCAAGGTGAGACCTCTCGTGAGCAAAGTACACACTCTTGAGCGCACGGACATTTGTGAACTGCTTACAAATCCTCTTAACAAAACCTAACATCGAATAGGCCTTCGAAGTGATAAAATCAACGTGACGATCAAACGAAAGATGTTCATCTAACCAGACTCCAAGGTCTAGAATCTCAGTCACGCGTGTCAACTTCACCCCGTCAATGTCATAATCGAATCGTACAGGAGACCCGATCCTGTAAAACGACATAACCTTACACTTTCCGACGTTCAGGTCCAACCGGTTTTGTTTACGCCACTCGGAAAGGGCATCTAAGTCTGATTGCAGTCTCATCGCGTCAGTCAGGGAACTAATTTTGCTTAGAAACTTAAGGTCGTCAGCGTATAAGATCTTAATAGATTCAAAAAGTTTGATCACGTCATCCATAAAGAGGATGAAAAGTAGTGGGCCCAAATGACTCCCCTGAGTCACGCCCGAGGTGACCATGAACTTCTGAGACACATGACCTTCACACACTGGTGCCGGCCGATCAGGTACGATCCAATCCAGTCCAGAAGGCAATCGTCAACGCCAATCCTTCTGAGCTTATCTAACAGCAACTCATGAGACACTCTATCGAACGCTTTATGAAAATCGGTAAACACAACATCTAGCTGCGATCCAGATTCGACAATTTCTAACGTATGTACTTCGTTCTTATTGTAAAGACTCGCAGCTTACTGCGGATGCTGTAATCCTAAGAGTCAAAACAAGCATTTAGAAGTAAAGTAAATGTACCGGTAGCTGTCGCTTTAAGGAAAGTTGTATCTTTACGTGGCAGGATTTCAGTTTTTTCACATTTTTGGTTATCATGAGAATATCAGTCCAGATTCAACATTATTTACCAAGTTTTTCCAAAAAACTCCTAAAATTCAAGATTGGTCACAGTGCTCCTGTATCTATCGATTAAAATGTGTGTGTTCCGAAATCTGACTTCTCGTTGCCTATATCTGTTGCTTATGGTGAAAGTTCATAAAAAATGTTACGCTCCGAGGGGGGAAGGCTCGAGCTCGTGTGACAAGGGAGAAGGGGTGTCTCAAAAACATCGATTTGTGCGTGACGTTACATACTCATCGATTCCTTAACTTTCCTTAGTGTAGAAATACAAATCCATTACTTAACCTATAACTTTTTAGGCAGCGGTAGCTACTTTGTGGGAATTCTCTGACTGTCTGTGCACGTTTTCAACTTAGATTAGGCTAAATTTGACTCAATTTTTGCCCAATCTGAGTCAATGCGATTGCTTTGAAAGCCTCTTTCTTGATGGCAACTCCACAACCTAACAAAACCTTCTTTGGTTTACATTATTTTCAGAAATATCAGAAAAACATTCCCAAAGTTTAGTAGTCGACGTGCCATAAATTTAACAATGATTTTTTTTTCTCTTCCACTACCCAAACGAAATGATATTTAGCCCAACAAACACAAAATAAAAATGTGACAGAAATTCGAGTTTAATTCTCATCATGTCGTGTAAAGTACCTAGAGACACCGTTTCGACCAGCTAGTTTTAACAACCCTCAAGGTCCATCAAGATCCAGCTATTTGTGGTCATCTGCAGGTTTTTGAAACTGTCTAAGTTCTACGGTAAAGGCGGGTCAGTCTTTCGTTCAACTGAGAAATTCAAAATAATAAATCTTTCAACAAATGCGAAAACGCAAAAATATTTTGGATATTTTTATTGAAAATTAAATAACATTTTATGAGCTGACCTTTCGATATTCGTCCATCCACAGCTGCATCCATCCAGTTTTAAATTAAACAAAGACACTTTTTAAAATTTAAATTAAATAAATAAAAATACTTTTCACACAAATAAATGCTTTTGGTTTAATAAACTGGCACCGAAATTGCTTTATTGACGTCAAACGTAAAACATTGACTACTAAATCCACAATTTTTCAAGAAAGCACAGATTACTAAATCTGAAAATGAATGTCATTAGAACAAAAAGAAAGTAATGATAAGATCACACTACGGATTGTGTTAGCATGACACCGCTCAATACCTCGGTGCTCATCTTATATTCATGCCAATATTCTCAATCGTGAAACGGATCGGACTGACCAGAGGACACACACGATCTTTTTAAAGGGCTTTGAAGCTGAGTTATGGTTTTGTGAATATTTTTAGAATGAAAGGTTTACGAATTCCATTACAAGGTTAGCGGGTTTTTAAGCGAATTTTGAAAAAAGTTTTTTTTGTGTGTTACATATTAGATAACACCACCTCTAGAATTAGATATATTTTTCCAGATAAAATAAAATCTTGTATTAATTAGTCGACTATAACTCAACGCAGACTGATTCGCTTTTTTTCTCTGCAACACTGCACGAAAAACCCCATCATTATAGAAATATTCACGAAAAAGCACCAAACATCGTGTAGGGTCGCGTAGCGTGAGTTGGTCACACACTGAAGACTCTACAGCCCGTACCACTGAACATGTTTTCAATAATTTAATTTTCGTGATTTACTGATGTTCACGTTTTTCATACAAAACCTTGAAGAGCAATTTCCGTTCTAATTTCGCAGAGATATCAGTGAAAAAGTTCCACCAACCTTCAAAAAACCACCCTTTTGACCACTTTTTCGACCGTTACTTCGAAAGTTTTCTACCGATTTTGCCCAAATTCAATTCCGGTATTAATTTTGTGTTTGTCTTTCACGAAATAGTAAATTATATCACTAGGAGCAAAAGTTTTTAATTTCGACCCAGGTGGTGAAACGTCAGAGGGTGGAGCGTAGCGGAGCCCGAGGACCCTTTCAGCACTGTGGTCGAAATTAAAAACTTTTACTCCGTGTGTTATATACTATTTTATGCGCAAACGGACAAAAAGTCACATTCCGAACAAATTATCAAACAAAATCAAATTCAAAATTTGTGAATGGTCACAGTATACAGTATATGAATTTGAGATTATAGTTGCCTGAATTTTGGAATTTTCCGTTCGTCATTCATCTTTCATTGGTAATATGTTGTTGCATTTTACATTGTTATTGAACTTTCTAAAAATGTTGAAATCAATATAAATTAAAGTAACTTTGAGATAACTTATTGTTTTTATATTAGGACCTGTGTTCTAGTTTAATTTTAGTTATTTTTGAATAGAATGTACTGTTAACTTGAGCATTTTTATCATTTTTGAGTAAGGAAATACAACTGGGCAAAAAAGTACTTTTCGGTCCAGGACCGAAAACGACAGCTGGGTTAAAAAGCAATTTCTAAAAAGTGGTCAGAACAAGCCTACTTTACGCTCTCAATCTTGTGAGGAAATGTGACGTTTTTTGTCCGTCTGCGCATAAAAAAAAGTTTTTGAAAATCGGTTGAGTTTTACTCAAGTTATCGCGGCGACAGACGGACGGACAAAGTTTTTATTGCTGATGCATCATCAAAGGACCATGATCAAAGCTCATTCCCTACTCCCGGCTCGAAATTGGGGTGGTTACAAACGTCGTGGTAAACGCATAAGACCCCTTTTCGAATAATTTCATTCTTCGAACGGGTCTAAACATTATTTATGGACTAGTACAAGAAGCACGAGCCATAATATACCAGCCCTGTAACAATCTGTTCTAGTGTATAAAACACTCATTATTTCCGTGAATTATAGATATCCGTCAAGTTGACAAAAGTTTAAAGGTTGAAAAATTCAATAAAACATTAGGTCATGTAGCATAGATTATTTTATTGGATTTTAGAAATCTTATTTGTCGTCGCATACAATTTCCACTTAATTCACGAAAAGTGTGTTCGAGGCTACACTTCAAATTAGATTACAAACCACGTGCAAATTATACTGTTTTTTAGACATAGAATAACATCATTTTTTTGATTACATAAGCATAAAGATTTCTTTATCAAATTGTTTTTTATTTCATTTCTTATCTTCTAAACCATTAAAATCAACAAAATATCAATGTCGTAACAAACATTTCGCACACCTACTTTTTGTAGCGAATCACAAACTCGTGATTCTCTTTTAAACTTTTGTTGTTTTTCATCGAGATTCTTTCGAATCTGTGCATGAATAGTTGCTGAATATTTATTTCGGGAACAGGTTTCAAATGTGTGCGACGACTACGTTTTCTTAACATGTAAATAGTTATAACAAAAATTTGCACAAAGAATTAGATGACGGTCTGTAATTTTTTTTTCATTTTTTGTGTAAATGATCGAGAAGAGTTGTAGAATGTTGAGGTATTTTCGCTTATTTAGAAAATGATTCTTTCAATGAGCTACTGTTATAAAATAGCATTTTGAAATTTGACTGTTGTTTCATGAGGTAATGTTAGTAGTGAAATATTAAATGCAATTAAAACTTAGAAACAATAACTCCACAGGAAGCATTATTTTGTGAACTGACTAATTTATATTTATTCTTATGGTTAAGGATTATTTGATGTTACACGCTTTATTCAACAAGGAGGAATTAAGATCAAATCAAGCGACCTCCACAAATTTTTCTTGTTTTTTACACCCCTCACACATGTCAGGTTTTTTCGCATTTATTTTTTTCCACCTCCCCCCTCATGTAGACGCCTCATTTTTAATCACACCCGCTCCAGTCGGAGATTTAAAAAACATTTTTTAGCCTTGAAAACATTCTTGTACAACATGTGCAAATGTGCATTGATGTCAAGAAATGAACAATATATAATTGAGTGTGAATGTTACTTAAAGTAAATGTCAAGTTTGCAAACTCTCGCGTGTAAAGTAATAGTATATTACGTAGGTGCTTCCGAATTGGTTATTTTGACTCGTAGGAAGGTTGATACATGAGCCGAAGGCCCTCACACTGCGTAGCCAAAAACTTCCGGCCGATAAGTCTCACCTCTTTTGTATTAAAGACTCTAGAAAAGCTTATAGACTTCTATATCAGAGACGAAGTCCTGTCGAAATTTCCGCTCCATGAGAAGCAATTTGCCTACCAGGCGGGAAGATCGACAGACTCTTCTCTGCATAGACTAGTAGCCAACATAGAGCGATCGTTCGAATTTGAAGAGATAGCTCTTGGATGTTTTATGGACATCGAAGGAGCCTTCGACAACACTAGATTCGAAGTTATCCGGCAGGCGCTGGAAGAAAGAAACGTTGCACCGATGGTAACGAGGTGGATCAACAGCATGCTCAGGAACAGGACTGTGCAGGCAAATGTTTGCGGACACAGAGCCGACTTCTGGGTATCAAAAGGTTGTCCACAAGGAGGAATACTCTCTCCGCTGCTCTGGTGCATCGTTGTCGATTCTCTCATCAGGAAACTAAATGAAGAGGGATTTCATGGGCAGGGTTACTCTGATGACTTGACCGTTTTAATTAGGGGCAAGTTTGAGAGTGCCCTAGGAGATCGCCTGAGAAGCTCACTGAAGATAGTAGAGAAGTGGTGGCAAGAGAAGGGCCTGAAGGTTAATCCCAAAAAGACGGATATCGTGCTCTTCAGCAGAAGAAACAATGGACACGTCTTTGTGGGGAACTTTAGGCTCTTTGGTAAAACCATAGATCTCAGCCCGAATGTAAAGTATTTGGGAGTTATTCTCGACTAAAAGCACAAATGGATCGAGCATGTCAGAAACAAAGCGGAAAAAGCGATGTCTGCTTCCTGGATCTGTCGGAGGGCTTTTGGAAGGGACTGGGGTATACCGTCTAGAGCCATTATGTAGATTTATGAGACGGTCATCAAACCGATTTCGAGCCATGGATGTGTTGTGTGGTGGCCTAGGCTAGACATTGAGTGTGCGAAGAAAGAGTTGAATGAAATTCAGAGGCTTGTATGCATCTGCATTACAGGAGCCATGAAAACCACGGCCACAGCGGCCATGGAAGCGCTTATTGCGTTACCCCCTTGAGACGACCATAAAAGCGAAGGCCTTTGCCGCGGCAGATAGGCTGACGCAAAATGATCTCTGGATGAGGGGCTTCGACTCGGGCCACGGAAGAATCAGACAAATGATAAACAGTCAGGTCTTCCGAATGCCCAGAGATCGAATGGTACCTACAATCAGCTTCGAGAGGCAATACCAAACTGTCATACCGGACGTTGCGTTTTCCGAGTCGCTTGGGACGAGGTAATGAGTTGATGAGTTGAGAGTTGAGTTGGGAAGAGGAATGAGTTGAAATAAGAATGGATTCTCATAATGTGCCCACTGTCAAATGTATGGTCGATGTCCCAATATACCTCCAAAATATGTGGTCCACAAGTACACACTTCAAGAATGTATAACCGTAGCAAATTAGCAGCATCATCATCAAACTTTACAGACCGTTTATACTTTTCGGTGTGAGATCTATACGCCCAGGGATCATGGACCACCCTCATCCATACCCTGCTATCCTGTGCCAAGGAGATGGTTTGTTCGCCCAGAGAGACGGGGATGATCCCTAAAAAGTATGGTATTGAGAGTTAGGCACACTGTTGGTATAGTGGTAATTTTGTCTTCCGTTATGATTCACCTCGAATTGTCTGATACTGCAATTTTTCATACAAAAACTGAAGAGTCTTTGAGAGATAAAACTGTTAAATCATTTTTGTTGGGGAAGAATCTTCATAATTTTCAAGTTTAGCAACCAAATCGGGAGCTCGTTAGAATTTGAAGAGTAGAAACAAACCACTTCATTGTTGTGACACGTTTACATGAGAAATGAGCTATGCCATCTGTTAGTACGTCAAGATCTTTGTAAGTTAATTATCGTTAGGACAATAATTAGAAAAATTATTATAAAGGAAGTAGAATATTTAAGTTTTTGTAATTAATCTTTCCGTATTTTCTTGTTTTTTCCAATAGTATTTTCTGCCTTTTTATCATTATTGTTTACGTTATTTATATGTTAAATGTCATATCGTGCCTCACTCATCACATCAGTAAGTAATAAATTGAATTACAGAAAAATGTATGTTTAATCGTATCGTGTATCTACGTTAGTATTTAATGTTTATTTAATTGAATTTAACCTGTCAGTAGTTTACATAAGATTGTCACCGAGATTGTCACTATACAATTCGTAACTATACGCAAATCCTCACATTTCGCTGATGAATTTATTTAAGTGTTTAAAACGTGAATAATATCTCTGAGTACGCTAAAATTAACCTAAGCCATAGATTCGTAACTTGTCTTCCAAATCGTCTATTTTAAAATTACAACAATTACAATTTCATAATAAAAAACTTCAACTAAAAAAGAAGAAAACTGCGCCTGACAGATTGAGATTAACTAATTATTTTTCCATTTTGTTTTAGTTGCCATGAAAGATAAGCGCACATTTCATTGCGTGTTTATCGTGGTTCAAATAGACTTAACATATTTTTTACTGCATTGAATCTGAAAAAAAAATCAATTGGAGGTTTTATCACTTGAATTCAGAAATCATTTTTTCACTGGATGCTATTTCGATTCGTGCGAAAGGTCTCGATCTATTTTGTAGACTATTCGAGAAAATATTTCTTTCGTTTTCTCTACTGTTAGCATTTTGTGTCCTCTTCTTCGGATAAATATATAAAACATATGCAAAGGACCCGTACGCATCAGAATAGATGTGGCAAACAGAAAAGATGTTACTCTTAAGTGTATGAACTTACGTCCGCATTGAATTGGATTGGAATTGCCGAAAGGGCATTATTAAAAAACCCGTCCGAAGCAACGACGAAAAAAACCTCTCCAAATCACTAAAAAAGCCAAAAATTTATAAAGAAAAAATTAAAAACAAATTTGTTCACACAAAAAAATTTTTTTTTTTGTTTTAGGACCGATTTACGGAGAAGCCTCTGACCCATACAAAAAAGTTGGCCCCTTTTTACTCTTAAACACTTCACAAAAAACCTCTTCATAAAAGAAATATATTCACGAAAAACGACCAAATGAAGTGAGTTTGGCCTACACTAAATACACTACAGCCCGAACAACTTAACACATTTTCTATAATTTAATTTTCGTGCTTTTCTGATGTCCTTTCTAATTTCGCAGAGATATAAGTGAAAAACTTCCACAAACCTTAAAAAAACAGGGTTTTCACCACTTTTTCGACCATAACTTCGAAAGTTCTTAACCAATTTTGCCCAAATTCAATTCCGTAATCAATTTTTTGTTTATCTTTCAGAAAGAAAAGTTTTTGAAAATTGGGTAAGATTAACCCGATTAATGCAGAAAAAACATGTTGGACAATAGTAGAGATTCAGTTTGGGGCCCTGGCTGAGTCCAAAAGGCCAATTAAAAATAAAAATCTTCCACAAGTTGTCAGGCAGGCTCAGATCTTTCAAACTAAAAAAAATCATGAAAATCAGAAAAGATTTGCTCGAGTTATGTACAAAAAACACGTAGGGCCCTAGCAGACATTCGTTTCTAGTGCCCTAGCTAAGTCCAAGGACTCAAATTCATAGCTCATTGGCCCAGATTTAATCCAAAAAAAGATTTTTCAATTACCTTTTAGGGAAAAAAGCTTTTGAAAATCGGTTAAGTTTTACTCAAGTTATCGTGTTGACAGACGGACGGACGGACATTTTTTTTATTGCTGATTCGTCATCTAAGGACCATGATCGATCCTCCCCCCTACTCCCTACAAATGTCGTGGTAAACGCATAAGACCCCTTTTCGAAGAACTTCTTTCTTCATACGGGTCTAAAAAGAAAACTTCTTTCGTGTGTGTTAAAACTACATTCATATGTAGCTTGTATCAAAAAGTACTATTGTGTATCTGTTTTAGGCAATTTCGCGAGTTGTAGACCGAGCAAAGCGAGATCTACATACGAAAATGCCATACAAAACTTAGTACGTCACTTTCTTCTCTTTCCTTGCGACGTAAATAACTAATTCTTCCAAAATTTGAATAAAAAAATATAAAATACTTTTCGTCTTCTAGGTATTCGTTATTCTCTTGATGTCTCCCGTGACGAAGTGAAAGCATTGTCTGCTTTGATGACCTTCAAATGTGCTTGGTAAGTTTAATTAAGACCATGCCAGATACATTAAAATTTAAAAAAATTCTTTGTGCAACAGTGTCGATGTTCCATTTGGAGGTGCTAAAGCTGGAGTGAAAATCAATCCAAAGGAATACAGCGAACATGAGTTGGAAAAAATTACTCGCCGCTTCGCATTGGAATTGTCAAAGAAGGGATTCATTGGACCGGGTATCGATGTACCAGCTCCAGATATGGGAACAGGAGAACGTGAAATGGCCTGGATTGCTGATACGTATGCAAAGACAATTGGACACTTGGATATTAACGCGCACGCTTGCGTTACGGGTAAACCAATCAACCAAGGAGGTATTCATGGTCGTGTTTCTGCTACTGGACGTGGTGTATTCCACGGTTTAGAAAACTTCATCAATGAAGCCAACTACATGAGTATGATCGGTAGGGTTGTTTGTTTTTATTAAGAACTTCAACTGATGGACTTAAATGAATCCGGCATTAAAGGTACCACACCTGGTTGGGGAGGAAAGACATTTATCGTTCAAGGTTTCGGTAATGTCGGTCTTCACACTTGCAGATATTTAACACGCGCAGGTGCGACATGTATTGGTATCATCGAGCACGATGGGTCAATATTCAATCCCGATGGTATCGATCCAAAAGTGAGACATTTGTTTATTCGCTATTCGAATTGAGATAAATTTACAAATTGTCTTTTTTAGCAATTGGAAGATTATCGAAATGAAAAAGGAACAATCAATGGTTTCCCTGGAGCGCAACCGTATCAAGGTGAAAATTTGATGTTCGAGAAATGTGACATTTTCGTACCAGCTGCTGTAGAGAAGGTCATAACCAGCGAAAATGCCGGCAAGATTCAAGCTAAAGTAAGCTATGCGAATTTCTTGAGCTATATATCTATCGATTTATCAATGTTTTTACAAAGATCGTTGCGGAGGCAGCTAATGGGCCTACAACTCCAGCTGCCGATCGAATTCTCATCGATCGTAATATTTTGGTCATTCCTGATCTCTACATAAACGCTGGTGGTGTAACCGTTTCATTCTTTGAATGGCTTAAGAACCTCAATCACGTGTCATATGGTCGCTTGACTTTCAAGTATGAAAGAGAATCCAACTACCACCTTTTAGGTAAGTGATTTCGATAACTCATTTTGACATACAATCGAGCCGAAACCGCTAAAATTGCGCAAAATCGTAGAAAATTTACATTTAGCTGGACGCTATTACCAAAAATTGTTGAGTACAACTTAATTCTTGTATTTTGTTTCTCCTTCGTATAGCTTCTGTGCAGCAGTCTATAGAAAAGGCTATAATTGATGATGGTCAGTTTGATTTTTTTTTGTAATCAATCCCCGTGATTCATTATTAAGAAAAGGCTTTTGGCTTTTTTTGCATAGACTTGTGTTTTATGTTTTTCTCGATGTGCTAATTTTTATTTCAGGTTTTTTTTAATTAACGAAACAACTTTAGATGTTATTTTAGTAATTAACAAATTAGTATGTTACTTGCGATCGTCTCGCTTCCATCTTTTCAAAGAACAAAACTTTCGACTTTATTCGTGCCCTTTTTCACAATTTTTCTTTTAAAGTGAGGAAAATATGATCATGATGATGAAAGTAATCACTGAAATAGCTGATTCATAAATAACAAAATTGAGGTAATTCTAACACCGAAGCTCGGAAGATTTAGATCGCTCGGATGTAATTCATGTCAGATCAGATCATAGAGCAGAACGTAACCTGAATTTGATGTTGATCTAATTGAAGCACGAGATCGTTGTTTGCGTTTTAAGATGTTTATAGTCAGATTAACGCAGGTCGTATAAAATCTGATAAATGGAGCTCAGTGCAACTCAAGTTAAGTGAATTCCAGTCACGTTTCAAGTCGTAAATTCCGATGATGCTCCGGATAAACAGTCGAATAAAACACTCTTTGACTTGTTTAACGAAAATAAAACAAAAAAAAAACGCACTTCACTTTATTCTCTTTCAATGTTGAGAGTTTTGATGAAAACTTGAACAAAAACACATGGTTGGTTGGTTTACAAAATACACTTAAATACTATGAAGCTAAATTAATTGTACCTCCTGTCTGTTTAACGTCCTGAATTACAGCACTGAGAACATTTTTGTTGGGCCTATTGAGCTGCATCTCCTTCTCTATTAAGTTTAAACTCCCCTTTCGGGTTCCATCAGTCTCCTGCTCCTTGTGATAAAGGCGAGCACGATGACTAATTTTAGTTTCAGCTGCTCTTCGGGGGTCAGATAGAAGTCTCCTAAGAGCTTCGTTCTGAGACCCTTTAAAGCCGGACAAGTGCCTCACCGTTTCTGGTTCTAGTCCGCAGCCCCTGTATGTCGGATCTGCAATGATTCCCATCTTGTTGAGATGGTAATTCAAACTGTTGTGATCTGTTAAGATTCCTACAAGTTTTCTTTTTTCACTCCTGTTGAGACTCAACAGAAATTTTGTGTTCTCGGCATTGCATCCGATCAAAAATTCGTTAGATTGCCTACAGGTTGGGAGCGTTTCCCTTCTATCCTGGTGGCACCGATTCATTTTCGCCTTCACTAAGGACTTAATTAAGCCTGCATGTCTGCTGACAGCAGGCTCTGGCCCAATGAATGTGGAACTGCTTCCCTATCTGGCGATCAGTTGGCCAGAGCTTTTTCGTTCCCCTGCACTCCTGAGTGACTTGGTACCCATTTCAATGTGACTTTATTGCCTCATGACAGAGTTTTCAGAGTCTCGACGAAATCTTGACCGATGACGGCGCCTCTATGGACGATTCAAGATTTTCTTATTTCTGATGCCATCTCGCTGCATCATATCTGAACTTTCACAGATGGCGACCATCTCTGGTTGAAAAACGGTGGTGTATGAACCCAGAGCCATGGATAGATCGTATTCCAAGTCCACTGAGTGCACACACAAACACAAAAACACATGGTTTGATCGTCTAGATAAAGTCCCCTAACTTCTGAATGCAATTTATTTGAGTCGAACATCCGTAACTAGTTCAGGCGGCCCGACGACGTGGCATTCCCAGATCTTTTATCTTTACAAATGTAACGGAATTTCCACACCGAATTGAAATTATGTTTGTTTTTTGCTTCTTTTGTGTCGTTAAGTGCTACATTCGATTCGCACTGCACACACTTGCGCTTTCGAGAATTAAAAATTATTATTTGGTTCGTTTAACTTTGCGGTAACGTACTGACTTTCCACCAAGAATATCCGGGTTCAATCCTGGTGAGGACAAATTCTGCATAGGATTTTCCTTCAACGTGTAGCATGAAAGTAACGTTCCTATGCACACCCAAGCTTCATAAAATGTGTAGTTAGGACTGTGATGTCCCAGCAAATCGTCGAAAAAATGTGAACTGTCAAATTTTCGATGTTTTTTTTTAGAACAGAGTCCTGCGTGTGCTGTGAGTTTGAGTATGAAGGTACAAATTTGCTCTGAAATAACATCGCAAATGAACTTGGAATGCAATAATATTTCTCGGCAACTTTCGTCCTTCATACCCAAACTTTTTGAATTCTGATCCATCTATCATTCGTGTAAGAGTCTTCCCCTCACAGTGCATGAGATATAGTTTTGAATAACTTTTTATTTACTCAGAATTCTCTTCTAAAAAAGCATCGCAAATTTGACAGTCCACATTTTTGCAATGTGCTGTTAAGGCATGTGTAAATAAATGAAGTGTAAAGCGTCGAAAACACAAAGACAAAATTCCATACAGATACGGCTGTGAATCGAATCGGTTCGATGCGCGTTTAGGTGTTGCCAGATGTACTAGCGCGCGAAAAAGAGAATAATCCCTTAAGTTGAAGGCGTGGTTCGGAATAAAAGTTAAACATGTGGACCCTAACGTGCTTTACCTGCACTAGCTCTTCACAAGTGCTGCTCCCGACTAAGCAATGCCATTGGAATTATTTTGATTACTACCCTTCTCGATCCATCAAGAGGCGCTCCTATCACATATACGAAAAAAAAACCCTGATGCCAACGTTGTGGATTTTTAGTCACCCGCATTTCTGATCATTCTGATTTTATCATTTATATTCGTTTAGAGATTTTGGTATGATGAAATTTCGACGAAAATATTTGATCATCCTGGAATTTTCATTTCTGGTGTGTGGTTCACCCAAAAAACAGGCAATATTTGCCTCTCTATTGAAATATTTTTTCTGGCCACAACATGATCGGGATGACACAAAATATTAATGAGCGGCCAAGTCTGTGTTTCAGTTAGAAGAATTATTTTGGTCACTCCAAATTGATCATTATACTGGACGCGTTGCGAATCGCATCGAGTAAGGTTGTGTGAAAGCTCAACTTGTCAAAAAAACATTTATTTTTATCAAGTTGAGCTTTCACACAAACCTTACATGATGCGATTCGCATCGCGTCCAATATAATGAGCCCTTAAATAAGACTTACAATTGCCGAAAGCGAGGAATTTATCACAATGTAGGTGTTTATCTTGTTGCTGCATCCGTTGATTCAATTACAAAGACATTATGTTGTAATATTGAAGCAAAAAATCATTAAAATCTCAGTTAAATTCAGTGAAGCATGCGTTCAATCCGTATTTTCGTAGATTAATTTAAATGAAATACTTTTCTAAACATAAGCAGATGTTACTGTTCTTTATTTATTGTTTTGAGGTTTTGGATCACAATTAGGAAAAGTTATTGTTAATCTATTAACTAAAAACACTTCAAAGATCTTTTAAGTTACAAAATTAACAAATGTAAGTGAAGAAAATCCTACTGTAAATGTAAACGTCTCCTCTTTTAAAGTGTCGAATATCGTTTAACACGAAACTAACATTTGAATCATATGTTTTGTTGACAGAATCCGTACAAGAATCGTTGGAACGTCGTTTTGGCAAAGTCGGTGGCCGTATTCCAGTCACACCATCTGAATCCTTCCAGAAGCGTATATCTGGTGCTTCCGAAAAAGATATCGTCCACTCCGGTCTCGATTATACCATGGAACGATCAGCGCGCGCTATCATGAAAACTGCCATGAAATACAATTTGGGATTGGACTTAAGAACTGCCGCATACATTAACTCTATTGAGAAAATATTCACCACTTATAGAGATGCTGGTCTGGCATTTTAGGTTTAAAAATATTTTGAATATTTTGCCTGAAGATAATAATTATCAAATTCACATTTGCAAAACAGTCTCAAGCTACTTAAACCTTGATATTTTAATATTATCAACTTATACAATGCTTCTTATACAGTATTTCGTCCGATGCGGTCGAATCATAAATATTGAATAACAGAATCAAATATTTATAATTGCATTTGAACCGATAACATTTTTTTGATTTTGCGTTCACATTCATATTTTTTATTCAATCTTTTGTTTTTATTTTTACTTTTATTTTTATTGTTGAATCAACGACTTAATTTTCTGTAGGCCTTCATTTCAAGTGTAAATTTGTTAAATTTTTCTTCGATATGATTGTATTAGCAAAATTTCAATTTGAGAGTAAATAGGCATACTATTGAAACCATTTGTATTTGATTTCTGTGACAACACGAACCATAGAACAACAACCTGACAACGACGCATTCCTACAAGGAGGAGGAAACTGCTTATAATTAGGTCCCAAAATATGTGCTGTTCTAGGAGCCGAGTATTAATCGATTAAACATTTTACTATCTCGTGTTTTCTGTATTTTTACTTCTATGGGCAATTCCACGGACTTCGTCGTTCCCACTCATGAAATTGTCAGTAGTTACAAAATGATATTCATGGGAAAGTAACTAACCTCAAGTTGAAGGACCAGTCTTTATGGTACATAAATACCATTTTATAACAACTGAGCATTTCGAGCGAGGGAAGGACGTTTTCGTGGAATGGCCCATATACACACCTCTAGTCCTCAACATCAACAACTACGGAGGAATTTTAGGGTGGAGCATCAAAAAAAATTTCACCAGTCTACTCGGCTATGTAAGCACTTTCTTTTTGCAAAGCAAAACGAGCTTATTAGCATGTGTTTATGCTGTGGCAGATGAAATTGTAGCCGGTACCTACACTGACTTTGCTAAGGCATTTGATAGAGTTGATCGCAGGATTCTTTTGTAGAATGTAGTGACGTTCGAAATTCAAAGAATACATCGCGCAAAGCTAAATTTTTGTTGTGTGAAATCTGAAAGCACAAAAGAATTTTTTCAGTCAGTTGTTTTGGAAGAACAGACGAGGACTTGCGTCACATTTCCCTTTTAAAAGAGGTTTTTATTGTGATATCCGTTCTTTTGGAAGTAGAAAAATTGTTTTTGACGAATTATATATAGAATTCTATACGGCCGCCGCCCGCCAAACCGAAGCACGGCGGCTACTACTTTACGAATATGACCCTTACAACTTACTTTACAACATATCAAAGGATTTTTTGCGCGGATTTTCGAAGCGCGGCGGCTACATTTATCAGTTCGGGCGATCATGTCAATGATCTTGGAATACAGATCTTGCGATCCTTTGTTTCCAACCCAACCATCATTTAAATCACGCATAGAGGTGTGCGCCGCATGCTGGAAGCTCTTAGCTGAGTGGCGCCGCTGATAAAAGAATGTTAGCAGCCGCCGAGTGTTTTTGTCGGCTTAAAGAAATAAACAAATTCCGAAAAGATTTCTCAAATTTGTCGTTGAGTCGTTGATTTTTAGTTACTTATTTCGTCGGGAATACTAATGTCAATAACGTGCAATCTACGTCTTAGTAAGTCATTGACGAACAATTAATTCATTTAGAGATTTCAGACAATCGATAGAAAAACAGAGTACCGCATAAGAACAGATAGTTGATAGTTTTCATAATGCAGCCCCACATGCCCACATGGTCAATACCAAAATCTGCCACCTGATAGCATTCGAAAAATCGAAACATAAATTTTGATCGCGAGCCGAAAAAGTAAGCAGTTTTTACTGGAAATATCTGTTGCACATTTGATCACCGGTTTCATCTATCTGACATTCAAATTATAGCAGCTCTGTTGGATCCACGATCGCAAGCTATAAGTATTTTATTATGCTGTTGAATTCATTCAAAAGTATGTGAATGAATGTTGCAAAATTGACGCAAAGAAAAGCGTATCAGTCAATAGCACTTGTAAAGAAATCACACATCGATCATATTCTTCCTAAGAGAAAAGTTTCGCACAAAACAAACGTTGTGGATAGATTTGGTGTCAAACTATGTGGAAATGGTGTGTTAGCTAACGAGTTGGTGTACAAACTACTTCCAATACCAATTTGATTGTTCGCACACCAATTCCTTAGTTTTCACACAATTTCTAGAAATCTGACACAAGTTTGCTCACACTTCATAGTCTTGTTGTACTTACGGAAATATATTTTTGCATCAAATAGAATTTTGTACTTCTGCGCAAGTTTTTGCAGTGTTAAAAAGCTGCGCAGAAGTACAAAATTCTATTTGATGCAAAAATATATTTCCGTAAGTGTACTAGAAATTCAATTTGTGCGAAATCCCCCTGATTTTGCGCGGAATTCCCAGTACTCTCTAAAAAAGCGTGAAACATTTAAGCGCTAACATTTAATTCTCTATAAATTTGTCTTTGGTAGTAAATCTCTATCTCATACTTAACTGAATATTTACAAAAATTACTTCTTATCGTATGACTAAATTTCGTCCACTCCGTGGGCTACAGTGCCCAAAATACTCAACCGATTTACACAGAAAAAGTTTCCTCAGTTTTATGAGGTCAGAAACTTCAATGTCACACCGAAATTAACAATATCTGTACTTGTCGTGATATTAGTGAAAGAGTTTTAAAGACCCTCGAAAATCCGGAAGTACTTGAGTGATTTTATTCTTCCTTTAACTGACGTCATAGGATGCATGCACCTTTCAGGGAAAAAAAGTTTGGCTGAATTGGTGCAGCTGTTTAGAAAAAAAAGTGGAAAAGGACACACGGACATTTCTTTTGCTGATTCATCATCACTAGACGGTAAAAAATATATTTCCCTAACTCTAGCCTCGATAAACCCCATGTTACAACGAAGTGTGTTGTACTAAAAGTATAGAACTTGTACTTCGTACGGGTCCAGAAAACATTTTTTATTCACTTAATAAATGAAATATGAGTTTAGAAATGGAAAAAAAATCAATTTAGTATTTTACGTCGGCTCAGCCACGGCTAAGCCGATCCGCCGAGAAAAATTCTCATCGGCGCGCCGCCGCCGACACTAGCTCACTCGGCTTGCCGCCGCCGAGCTTTTTCAATCAGCGCACACCTCTAATCACGCACACCGTCCTTTTGACTTCAAGAACCTGTCCAAAATACCAGGTCCAAGTTGGACAACATCTGATGGTTGCACGCCGTAGCCTCCTAACAGCCTGCGTCTCAGTTGAAAGAACTTGGAGCATTCGCATATACGTTTCTTCTTCTGATCCGCAAGCGCGGCGGCTACTACTTTCATCGGCGAAAATGATCCCCTCAACTCAAAAGTTTTTTTTTTTGAGCCGCCGCCGCCAAAACGAAGTTCGGCGACCACTACTTCCATGGGCGAAAATGATCCTCTCAACTTCCTCTACAACATATCAAAATTTTTTTTGAACCCGCGCCTATTTTCCGCCATTTTGGCGGTCACTCTGATGCACCACACGTCCAACCCAAAATGTCTACCATACACAAACATATACAAAATATGCTTTTATATGGGCTTTGTATGGCGCTTTCTTAGAGCCCTGGCGCCCAAACTAGGCTGGGAGGTACTCCAATATCAAAGCTCGAAGAATCCCCAGCTGAAGCTCTGTGAAAAATTTCAGGAAAAGTTATCGAGCCGTTTTCGAGCAGCAGTCAAAAAGGTCGTTTTTCATACAAGTTCCGATGGAAACCAGCAACTAACTAAGTAAGTAACTAAATAACGTAGGATGTTTTCATAAACTTTGGATTCTATGAAAATGCACTTTTGTATTGAAAATGATCGTTTTCTAAAGTTCATATCTACTGATCCATTGAACCGATTTTAATGAGTGAAAAGACACTTCGTCTTAAAATTAAATGTCGCAAGGGGGGGGGGGGGAAGTCAAAACTTAGCTGTATGGTCCCGCAGTCTACGAAAAAAATGTTTCTTTATTTTTTGTTCGTATGTGGAGTTTCCTCATTGCCGCATTGCTACCGCTCCCCCATGATGTGGAAACCATTGACTTTATTTTGCTCTAGTTGCTAAACATCAGGATGGATCGGTTCGAAGTTTTTGTTTTTTATTCAATTTCGACATAGTTCCTAGTGTGACTGTTATGGTCCCAGGAAAATTTTGTAGAAGAACATTTTTTTTATTTTTGCAGTTTACTTATGCCAGTAGTCGATTTTTCGAGTAGAGAAATTTCTTCGTGTAGAGGGGTTTTGAAGCGATTATTGCACGAAGGGTTCACCAGATGTATGAAAAAAAAATCAATTATGTGAGAAGTACAGGTCGTCAAAGAACTTTGGTTCACAGCTATGAGTGAGCTGAACAGCCCCTCACCATTTTTTGGTTATTTCCAAAATTTGGTCATTTCTTTTTTGTCAGTTCTTCCGGGCAATTGGTCCCACCACAGACCCAATTTCCACAAAAAAATTTTCTTAGTTTTGTGAGATCAAATGCGTTTATTGGACACCAAAATGAACAATTTCCATGCTGTACTTGCTGAGATATTTGTGAAAAAGTTTCAGCGACCCTCGAAAGACTATGTTTTTGGTCACTTTTTCGACCATATCTCCGAAACCACTCAACCCATTTTGCTCATCAATAAACTTGAATCATGGGACAATGTACCTTTCAGGGAGAAACAGTTTAGAGTGCTTACAAAAAAATGTCGCGACGGACTCACTCCCGCCTCAATCTACCCCATGTTACAATAAAATTGTTCGTAGTAAACGTATAGGACCTTCGTACTACGTACGGGTCCAATGAAAATTTTCAATCGATCCGCCTTAAAACATACGTAAGCTTCCCGACATATTGAGTGTGTTCTCAACGTTTCAATGATCTCCAACTCTAAGCTTACATAATTCAAATGTAACTCCACAGTCGGTACTTTTCTCTCGCTCATCGAAGGTGTGTCAAAAAGAGACAACTATAGCAGGCTGTGGAGTTACACATGGATGACATAATCCAAATGTAAGTCCACACTCGATACTTTTCTCTCGCTCATAGGAGTTACATATATAACTGCGGTGGTACCAAATGTTTCACTGGTAGTTGGTAAAGTATTTTGAAATAAATTGTGTAAGATACAATCTGCTTATATTTTGAATATTTGAGCTTATCCATTAAAATTAATTTGTTATTATTTCAGCAAGTCAATCTCTCAGAAAACTCCAAATTTAAATTCACTTTTAGGAGTCCCATATCCATTATCCATACTTTTCGCTTTGAATTTGTAGCCTCTACATTTTTTGTGTCTGGATGCTGTAACTTCTTTTTGAGCTTTGTTATTTATTATGAGCGGCTTCAATTTGTCTGGAGTTTTATTGGACGAATGCCATTGTCAAATCATTCAATCAAAAAATTGATGAGAGCGATTGTTCACTAAACAAATAAAATGACCTCCTCCTCCTCTTTGCGCCAGAATTGGCCAAAATTTTACTAATATGGTTACTAACTCATTATTATTTTCGATTTGCTATTCTAATGATTCCAAGAACCTTCAAGTCAGAAACCAGCAAGTACACTAGATAACCGCAGTCTTTCTAACCCACACTGCCGTACAAAATTGTTGGTACAAATATTGGTCTGGAGATTGATTTTGCTCAAGACATTACTACAAAAGCGGTGAATCAATTCAAGCTTTCTATTAGCTTTTTAGTCCGTGATAGTACCGTGGAAAAGTTTAATTATACCGTGAAAACTTATAGTCCATGGTACAAAACATACAACAAGAATAATCATGCGCATTAGAAAAAACCGACCACCCTCAAATACATTTACTTTGCGTTCGTGACAGTCTAATAGAAAAGCTTGACTCGAAAAGCGCTCTTTGTTGAATAACGCGAGCTTGTTTTCCCTTGAAACAACCATCTTTGGCAGACAAAAAAAATTGTTGTGTGTTGTGTTGTATTTAAAGTTTTCTATCCCACAATTGTTGGTGTATAATTAGTTTTGTGTTTTCTATTCATCAAATTATATAAAAAGGTAATAGAACAATGGAAATTGAGTCAATTCAAAATAAAGAGAAATATTAAAACGACTTTATGCCAAATTTTGAAGTGAAAAACAATGAAAATTTCTTTGTCGTGTTTTTTGTCTATGCGGAGTGCGCACGACAATTTATATTTACAGAAAAAAGCATTGAATTTTTTTCATTTACGGAGGTAAAACTTACCAAATACCATTTGCGAGGATCATCGTTACGGATAACTATAGATAGGTTACAATCACATCAAATCAATTGTTATGAATATTTGATAATTCGTCGATGGACAAATTGTGAAATCTCGTGCACGTTTAATATTATTCAAAAATGTATGTAATGTTTAGGTGACCCGATGAATGGTTAACTGAAAAATGGTTGACCCCATTTTCGGGGTGGTTAGTTTTCCGTCCTTTTAAAGTCTACTCGAAAATTTAATTTCATGTTTTACGAAAATGTACACAATATATAATGATTTCATGGTCATGTGTTGAAATTGCATATTACCTTAATAAAGAACCTATAAATAGCTCCAACGATTAATGGTTTAATTGAGTTTAATAAATTAAATGGATCTCACTTTGTAAACACAAAATGAAATATTGAGAATATTTTGCAACGGCAGTGATAAGATTGTAATAACATCAACAAGAACGATCCTTTCCAATCCAAAATACGGTATATTGATTTCTTCTACCAAAAAGTAGCGATAAATGACGTCCGAAAATGCACAATAACAACTTAATGTTTGTTGGCGAGAGGATTTTAGAAGTTGAAATTGCCATTATAGAAAAGGAATGTGGTATATGTTACGAAATGTGAGGTGTTGGAGGGCAAATTACACATTTAATGTATCACTGACAAAGACCCGTCGGGGGATTCTCAATCTTTTTGTTCAAAGCTCTCCAGGCAACGTTCTCTTTCACGAATTATTGTGTCTATCAAAACTTAAAAAAATTTTCGTTTCGGTTGCTTCTCATCACAGAAATAATTTTTGGACACGGCCAGGAATTATACGTTTTTCAAGGTTTCACGACAACATACAGTTTCGTAATGTTTTTAATCGTTTTTTAGTGCAAAATAGTAATTTTTGATACAAGTTAGGTATAAAGGTAGTTTAACGCACTAGATGAGAGATTGCCGATACGAGCCGAAGGCGTTAAACTACCAGCATACGTAATGTGTATCAAACAACGTTTTTTGGAACACACCGACACAAACGATATTTTCTTTTAATATAAAAATTCAATTCAAGTAGTGCGTAAAAAAAGCTTAATCGCACTAGTGTGCAAAAAAACCGTCGTCGCGCTAGTAGTAGTGCGCAAAAAACCGTCATCGCGCTAGTAGTAATGCGTAAAAAAACCGTTATCGCACTAGTGTGGTAAAATGACTTCATGCGACACTGAAATGACGCACAAAAAAGCGAGTTTTTGTCGGTGAATTGCAAAAATACTGTGAAAATCTAGTTTGCCAACTTTTTGTTGTCACTACAAGATGGAAGCATACAAGAGGATACAGTTGCTTGATCTTTCATAGACTATCAAAATTCACAGTGCAGCCTTAGACTTGTACTTCCATAGTTTTGCTATAAAGCATTCACTTCCTCTTTGGTATAAAGAATTTTCTGGCACTAGGCTGCCCCAATCTACTAAGAGACAGGGAAAACGTTATAAGGACTCTTAATCCATATGAGTCTCAGATTGACCTTCATCAGGGATCTGATTTTCGAAAAAAACAGGGAAGACCAGAGCTTTCATTTAAGAGAGAGTAGAAGGGGCAACGTGGGCTCTCTCTCAGATTAGATGGGAACTCCTGATGAACTTAAAATTTAATATAGGACAATCTTCGACGTTCAATTTTCAACATGCTCAACACTGATAGATTACACTTTCCAATATTTACTCGAATTGAAAGACGCTGATCACCACCTCCAGATTTACTAAGGAGTGTGAGAACTACAAAATGTAGGATGACTGAGTGATCTTGTCACTCTTATTTGTATTTGAGAAAACAAGAGAGCTAATGACTTAGTTACGTCGACATATATTCATAATCTGTTCATCCTGTTCCAAAGGAGGATCCATTAATTGATTTCTTAATCTCAAACCCAAACATTAAGCCCTGGTTTGCACTTAAAAAAATATCACTCCGTTTCGAAACTACGTATGCGAATAGAGCAAAATTCCCTCTATGCGCATGCGCAGTTTCAAAACGGGATGATATTTTTTTAAGTGCAAGTCCACCCTAACCTGCAATTATGGAGAGAAGAGAAAAGTGAGTGTCTGAATTTTAGAATTTAGATAGAGATTCCAACATATTGAGTTTCATGTAAAATAAAACAAAATTTAATAACAAAAACATGTAATCATCAATCATTTCAAGTTATCATAATTTAGTTTAGATAGTTTCCGTGTTTGTTCTATTGAGGAATCATATTACAAAAAAGGCTGCCGATTGGAATATTGAATTCTTTTAGATGAATTGTTGGTTTTCGCATCCTTGAACAAACCAACACTTGAGAACAAACGAAAAAATAAGTGTCGGCAATAACATTAAGCATTCGATAAGTGGTTTCAAGAAGACTGACAGATCCTATAATGAGATATTTTCTCCGCTTTATGAACATTCACAGCGCAAGAAGCGTTAGCGTGAGATAAGCAAAACTAATTGTGGAATCGAATCAATGAATTATCAATACGTTGTTCATTGTAAATTTTGTTGTTTTGAGGAGTGGGTGGCCCGAGCCGATATTAGAATATTCTTCTAATCAAACATTTACATTTACATTAGTGTAAACAGCGTAAATATCAAGAAAATGACCTGAGACTGAAGGTTCTTGGTGTAAAATGATGGGACAGATTTCATTTGCCTTTTCATTGCCATTTGCGTAAATATTTTGCTTATTTAGGCAAACGCCAATGGTGTGTAATAGTTCAAATCTCTTTATCAATTAGTTTGAGAAAAAAATTGAAAAGATTTTGCATTTTACAGAACATATACGGTGAAGTTGACAATGTGACATACAATGAAGCAATTTTTCTCTACTTATGTCTTGATATTGTTATAACAATGACACAAAAGCTAAAAGTAATGTGCAAATTCTAAATTTCTTCGTAAAATGTTGCAATCAAGAATTCTGCAATAAAATCACTTTAATAAAATCACTTTTGCTCAAAAATCACCAAATTTTGCCCTTATAGCGTAAGAGTGTCGAAATGGCCAACATAAATTCGACTTAGCATGTGGTCGTTAATTTGAAAATGCATTTTTCGGTGAAAACATATCCGCATGTCGATATCCGCCGAAAAAACTTTTTTTTAGTAATGACTAATGGTAAACTTTCAAAGGCCATCATTAGTTAAAACACAAATGACAATAATTTTTCCGAAAAAACTTTTCTTTTTTTACAACAAAAGGTTTTTCTCGATAATGTCTAATATTCGAAAAGTGTTAGTCACGGGATAAACATATTAGCCATACAAAAAATTTGGAAAACATAAACGGTTTTGTTTAATAAGCGAGGATGTAATGAAAGGGCGGCTGATTTATATCAAAACAAAAATCGTATGAAGAAATTTGTCTTTGTATGGTGACGAAGTCAAAATGATGACGAGAGTTATGGCGAAATATAATGAATTTTCCCACATTTTAAGTCTATCTGAATGTAATTTTAACGTAATTTTTCAAGAGATTGCCTAATTAGAATAAAACTTCATTTAGATTGATTTGATACTTTTCGAATCGTAACTTTTGTTTAAAAACATAATTCATTCGTGTTTGAAAAATGATGATAAATTAAGAAGATTTTATTTGGTTGTGGTAGATTAGTTTCCGTCGACGATCTCTGCTGCTTTGAATGTTCAGTGGAGAGTGATTCATGACACATTATTCTTGTATACATAATTTTGATCTTAATAATAATAATCGGCCGTTACAACTTGTCCAGGACAGAGGCTAGATCATTTTATTTACTATTTCCGCATTTTGTGAACTTTTTTTGCTCACATGGATCTTTCTTAGATCCTTTCGTTACCGACGTTTTTACTGCGTCAGTGGTAAATTGCACACAAACCTAGTGCCATCTATGATGTGCTAGGGCAGAAACCAGTACGGCTTAGAGCGCCGGTTTGCCCCATCAATGTGTTTTACCGGCAGGCATTTTTTGGACCACATGCTTAACTTGAATTCCGAACCACGCCTAACGGTAGCTAGCATTTTACCATTAGGATTTCTTCTGGTGCTAATTATATCTCCGTCTAAAGTTAGATAAAGTAAGATATAGTTAGATAAAGATAAAAATAGATATAGTTAGATAAAGTCAGATATTTGTTCACAGTATTCGTGGAATATGGGTGACGTCATATTTGTCATTCTTCTGTGTACGATTCGTTGCGGCACCAAATTCACAACTACCCATACTAAGAGGCCTGGGTGTGCCTAGGAACAACTTACTTTCATGCTATACGTTGAAGAAAAATCCTATACACAATTTGTCCCCACCAGGATTGAATCCGGATATTCTTCGTGGAACACCAGTACGTTACCACTGAGCAGCTAGCCCGTTCCCTTTATCTTATCATACACATATTCAAAACTAGAAACAGAAAATCTTTCTCACCGGGTTACTATCTTTATCGTGTTATTTGCAAAAGTAAGCATCATAGCACCGGGTGCTATAAATCGTATAAATAAAATATTGAAATTATCCGAAAAATGAAATTTTAAACAAATTCGTATGAAAAGAATAATGCGACGGATGGAAAAAAGTCAATGTAATAAAGTTGGAGGTAGAATGCCTCAACATTTTTCTGACTCAAACTTTGTGATGCACAGGTAGATGGACTTAGGCTCAATTTAAAACCGGGCTAAATCGGTCTCGATTAAAATTTCGATAGGAATGCATTTGCTCTAAAGTTCGACCGTAACATAATTGCGCCATTAAGAAATACATGGCACAATTATACTACGGTGCAACTTTAGAGCGAATGCTAAAATTTGTATATGATTCAAGGAAATTGGTGAGAAACATTCATTCACACCCGCAAAACGATATAATGCGTAAAGAATTTCATCACTTGTTACAAGCTTAGTAACGAAAAATCAATAATCTAGCTTAGCATATAATATGCATGAACTTATACTGTAGAAGCTTGTAGATAGGGGTCGTGTATATCCTGTGGTATATTTTACTTATGAGAGGGTGTCGTGTCGTTCATGAAACGAAATCGAAGTGTTTGCTCTTGAAGTACAAATGCTCATGTAGCAAACGATTTACGACTTTACCGTTAAAAATCATGGCAAATGTACAACAAAATAGCTCAATTATTACATTAGACCGTGAGTCGAAATCCTAAATTGGTTATAATAACAAATTAGAAGATTCATTGTCTTGTTATATTCATTTAGTTAAGTCGGTTTTCAAAATATTTCTTTTTAGAATGCCGTCAGCACAACCCCCCGTAGAAAATGGAGCTGGTCCACCAAAATCAGAACTGGAAGAATTACAAATACGAGCGAACCAAGTGACAGATGAGGTAAAACCAATTATCATGTTCCATGTTCCTAGTTGTATTTACTCATATAAAAATTATATTTTCAGTCACTGGAGAGTACTCGACGTATGTTGGCCCTTTGTGAAGAGGTAAGCATTCCGTCCTCGTTAGTGAAAACAATTATTTTATTATTCCCATTAATTTCTGATATGGTAAAAGAAAATTGTGTGTTTTAGGTAAAAGTACATTACTCTTGCTGCTTTTTGAATTATTGATTTAATATATTGTTTTAAGTGTGTATTCTATTTTCCTTTGTTTATTTTTAATTTAAACGAGAATCCCCTTTACGAAAATTATCTATTGACTATTCTTTATTATATTTTTGCATCGATATGTATGTACATTGTACACGAGACTTAATGATTTCAAGTTGAAATGTGGTTGTATATAATTTTGCGCTTAGTTAGAGGGTTTTCAGTAAACGGTAAAAAACGATTGACCTTCATCGCAAATTTACTATTGTTGAACAACGTAAAATATCAAACCAAACCAAATTCCTTATATTTCTCGCAGCGTGAGAAATTGTAATGAAAAATCCAGGTTTTCGATCTGCGGCTAGCAATTCTCTTTTTCGAATTATAAAGCTTGAAAGAAAATTCAATGAAAATTTCTGTCATGGGAAACGAACCCGGATAATTTTGGTGGAGCTGATCCCGTCTCGTGATTAGATATTAATAGTAGATTACAGTGGGGGGTGCGAAAATAAGTCATTACATGAGAGATCAATTTTGTGAAATGAGCCAAACTCAAGCAAAAACAGTTTTTAAAGCGAGTTGTTTAATACACGAATGAGTTTGCGAGTGTCACGAAATGATTCAGAATGGATGACTTACTAAGCACCCCCCACTGTATACTGTCTTAATCGGTGTCCCATCCGAAAACGCGTCATTACATGCAGATATACATGTAATGAATAATTTCCGTGGGGTGAACATATGCATGTAATGACAAGTTTTTGGTGGGACATCGACTAAAAAACTAAAACTTTCGCTAAATCACGTTACAGTTTAGTTAATTTTGAAACTTTACGCTTCTCGACGTTTTTAAAACGTAAATTTACATTGACATAAATCAAAGTGTAATATTTAGAAATGTAATCTCATTTACATTTTGAATTTTGGTTGCTTATTATGCATTTGCTCTACAATACACATAATTGCGCCATTAATAAATACATGGCGCAATTATACTACGGTCCAACATTAGAGCGAATGCACCAATATTATCATTTGTTTTATGTTTTCAATCAATTCAGGTTATAATTTTGATAAGGTAATTGTTCCAGAATGTGTCTCGATTATTCGCCATTTTTAAAAAATCTCCCAAGACAGCCCGGAAATTAACTCAAAATTGAAGATAGCTCATAACACTAATACGCAATAGAAAACTATAACAACTGCGGTGACCAACAAGCTATGCATGTAATAAAATCGGAACTTTTTTTCTAATGGTTAATGTTTCGAAACGTATGAACAGATATAAATAGGTTCAAAGGGAAAGACAGTCTGCGTCGCATTTTCAAGCTCACATTTTTAACTACTTACTAAAACGAGAAGGTGAACTGGCTAAACGCTAAGAGTTCTTTTGTTCTATAAGTACACAAGTTAACGCGACAAAAACATCTCAAAACACAAGTTACGCAGAGCCGTGTGATACCCTATAAAGCTACCTACAACACTCACAAGGAATGTGAGATGAATGAAATTTTATTAGGTGACTATCGCGTCTCTGAATAAGCTAAGGTTACGGAGCTCTACGATAGTTACGAGCTTCATATTAATCCTTTTTTTTTTGTTCAATTTCGAGAACAAAGACAATACTGTCGTAATTTGCATAAGAAACTTAATGACGTCATTTTGAGAGAGAAAGTATATGAAATTCTCTCTCAAAATGTCATCACTAAGTTTCTTATGCAAATTAGGGCAGAATAATTAAAGTATTTTTACAGGTTCGTAACCAGTTTTTTTCACTTACAATAGTATTTTATTGCCATTTGAGGGGAACAATCGAGGCTTGCCGAGACTTCCCCTCAAATGGCAAACTAAGCTTTATTGCATAAGCGAAAAAGAGAAAACGAATATAGGAGAATGACAAATGTCATTGTCAGCGATCTAATATTTCAACTAGATTAAAAATGATTAAGGGGAAACACAATGCAATAATATATATATTTACTGTCATCGACAGAAAATCGAACATTACCGTTCAAGTGTACACTACGCGCGAGCGAATAGTGTTGATCATCACATCACACGCACATTGTACTAAAATGAACATTGTAGGAGGCGTGGCATCCATTGTTTAGTCCGATTTATCCGTCTAGCCACTGGAATTAATCCCTTTGGCCGAATAAGTGCAGACGGTAGTTACTCATTTATTGTCAGTGCCGTATCTTCACACGGACCAAGTGGACCATGGTTCAGGGCGCTGAAAAATCGAATCTTGAAAAATGATACAACTGCTACTGCACCATAAAAGTCATAAAATTCACTTTGCGTTATAAGTTCTCTTATGTTGGCAAAACTTAATTCTCTCGTATTGTATTGATAGTACCAATGCAGATCAGAAAAACGTGGAGTACACTTTTCGCGTAGTTGGTTCACTTTCGTTTCTACAACTCTTCAAAGTTGCACAACAATAGGTTGTTTTTATAATTCAGGATTTATTATCACTTCTCATTCCTAAGTCATGAAGGTTAATGCTTTTATCAATTCTAAGACCAACGTAGAACGGCAAATAGTTTGGCAATTTGTTCTCAGAGTTAGATTTAATCACCAAAATTATTTTACACCTAAAAGTAAAATCACTCAGAAAAAATAAAAATTTTTAAAAACAAGCTCAACATTGTTATTGAAAGCATCCATAATAAAAAGTCTGAGTTTATCTCTGCTAGCAAATGTATATGATTTCCTTATTCTATGCAAATTATAAAGGAATTCAAAATTATTGATTTTTTGACGTCACGTTTTAGTTGACCCCCCCCCCCCCCCACCCCCCGTCACACTACCGTCACGATTTTCCAGACCCCCCTCCCTCTTAGAGCGTGACGTCATTTGTAAACAGCTCCAAAGAGTTCCAAATTAGTTCCGAGAAAATATTTGTGATTTGAAATCGATTTAGAATTCTTGGTCATACTTAACTTGCCACTTTACTTGACACCAAAAATAATAAAAAGTCGCTCGCTACGCTCGCGCTTCTTCTAGTATTTTATACTTTCCTTCACAGGCGTAAAGTATTATCATGTCTAATGTAACTAGGGTGCCTACAAAAACTTTGGTCGTCTTAACTGTACTGTTGGTCGTTTCAAATGTACTTTTGGTTTTATCACGTGTTCCTGTCAGTGTGTGATCCGTACGCTTTTCGAAAAGTTCTATCGCAGTTGATAGATGATGGATTGCGACTGAAAATTACGGAAATTGAAAAAAATATTGGAATCACGGTTCCATTCAAATCCGGAATCTAGAAAACAACCCGTTTGCCGTCTCAAAACAGACTGAATTTTATTGGGATATTATATTCGACCGATAAAGCAATTCAACTTTACCGATAAAAAGTAATAAATGACCAATAACTTATTACCGATACCTTCTTTTCAGCTACTTCTCTAAGGAATTTTTCCTTTTACAAAATGTTATGAGGTCTTTTGGGCAGTACCCCAAATATTCGCGCTTTAAATTTATCGATAAATAATTATCGGTCGTTTATTATTTTTTATCGGTAAAGTTGAATTGTTTTATCGGTCGTTTATTACCATCCAATTTAATTCACCAAATAATTCATATTTATACAATTTGTGATCTTCACTGAGGCTACTATAAACTACTAATTCAATTTGACTACTACGAGAAATCACTGTATATGTATAAGTTATTCTTTTTTCTATTCTCTAAATTTCTGTGCGGTCGAGTTAGTGCACTTTGTGTGACTTTCGCCTTCGTTGCCAGTATACTGACCGAACTAGCATAAAGTTCGGTAGCGTTAGAAAGGTGGGATCCCTTGCAACGATATAGAGTTAATGTCCACGAGACGCTCCGTTTCATTGGTCCAGGGCGCTAAATATGCATAGATACGGAACTGTTTATCGTTACGAATACAATCAAAGAAAAGACAGTAAATATCTACTTATCAACACGTACACTATTAATAATATTTGCTTTTATTTCCTCTGGCTCACCAGCTGACATTGAAATACTCTAAGTGTAATAAAACAATTTATATATCTCTCTACTGTAAAGTCCACTTTGCACTCTGGGGTATAATATGCATATTTAGTCCAAGCTGTCAAAGTTTAAGGCCCTTGTACAACAAAGTAGTTTCATACCTCATATCACTGTGAGTAAAATTAACTCGGGTTGATACTTTTACTCTCCTGGATACGAGATATGAAATTACATCTACTGAACAATATTTTTTTATTGCCATGCGGAAAGGAAATCGTTCATTTCATCGACTTTCATGAACTGTCCATAGATAAACAGTTATCGCAGCCCCCTGTGATATGTGAACACTTAAAGTGAGACTTTTATGATTAATCGTAAAGCTAATAACACTTTTAGTCCCTCTATTGTTACTAAATTAAAAAAATTCTTGGTATCCATAACAACACATTGAACATTTTTGCTGGATTTCGATTAGAATTTTTTTACGCATTTAATTTAACATCTAGAATGAAACATAATGACACAAAAATATTGTTTACGTGCTGCATTGTAGGGCAAGGAAGCTGGTATTAGAACCCTGGTTGCTCTTGATGATCAGGGAGGTGAGTCCACTATACGTTTACTTAATATACATTAAATACTACAGTTTTATTCACATAAGATTTGCTACTCAAATTATTTTTTGAAATATACTTTGATATTCGTTACAATTTTAGTTAAGGCCATCTCAGTAATTTATCGTAATTTTTTGAATGAAAATTTTGAATATACACGCATCAAATGTTTATTATTCACATATTTCACGTTTAAAATTCACATCTTCTTAATCACGGTATCATATTTTGAAGTTTGCATATTTTATTTTTCCTCCATTTATCATAGTTTTTCACTTTTACCTTCTGGAACTGTATGAATTTTACAGTCCTGCAACAAAATTCACTAACTACATGCAATTATAAGAAGTAATTTCGAGATAGACTAAAGTGACTAGAAAAACATTCTTCTAATCAAGTAAAAGTATCCTCATCCATCATGAGAGGCTAGAAAAAACGAATTCCTATCGATGCGATGAATAGATTTTTCACATCCATTTTTTGAAGAAATTTTCAAAATAACTTGTAACAACCTAAGTTACCGACAGATGGCAGCACAATATCATTGAAAGTGTGCAGCACAAAATGTGTACATTGCGACGATCAAGGCCTAAAATTAGGAAAAGTTAATGCTTCAATAGGCTGCCATATAAAGTCACATTTGATTTGACCATAAAAGCGTTTTGTGCTGCGGTCACAGGGTCAGCACACAATTATAGCCCAAGTAAACCGCAGCTCGAAATCGTGGGTGTGCCAACGGTTTCACCTAGTTTTTCATATGAAAGTCGTATTGCGTTTATTTTCACATTAAGAAACGCAAAACAAGTAAGCAATTACATAAGTCTTTATCACAAAAATTCATAAAAGTTTTTGTCACTTCTTAAGTATTTTCCATAATTACATAAATAAAACATAGAAACAAAAACGATGATTTCTCTCTGGTGCCCTGAAAACTTCTTGTTGACAAATGAAAATTAAGGTACGATATCTGTCATACATATTAAAAAAGACGAAACTGATCGAGATATTCATTACGCCTCGACTATAATAAATTACGCGTGTTATACCATCTAACTGACAAAAGCTCATTAAAGGTTCGGCGCCGTACCTAAATGCGTTGATCAACAAAATTATAATTGTGTAAAACTTTTATGAGAATAAGCCGTACGTTGCTATTTTCATCCCTTAGGAACGAAAAAGTTTTTAAATACGTTGAGGACTGTCCTGTATATAGACCAATGATTCCAATTGTTTATCGAGTACGATTCGGCGAAACTTTGAAATTAATCATAACGTTCTGAATATGAATTAAATTGAATGTTCTTTCGACCCTTTACAATTACAATTGATTTGCTCGATAATTATTCTAATGTACCAAGTTTATGTCTACGATGCATTGAAGAATGACGAAACAAAGGGTGCTATAACAGAATCTGTATGGAAATTGCAGAGTTGTTAATTTTACCTTTACGAAGTCTTCGCTCTTGTGCGGCTCTCCTTAGTTAGAGCGTACTATCAAAATATGAATTATGAATTTTTTCGTCTAAAATTTTTTATTGGCGCTTAAAACGGTCGCCATACAAGAAAGAAAAATTGGAAAAATTTTTTGTCTGTTCCTTGGAAATATTTTTCGAGTTGTGTGGAACGACTTTGTATCAAAGCATGTAAGTGGAAGGGGCAAAATGCCAGAAAGATAAATTTTAGTTCGAGGAATAGAATAGAAAGTGGCATATGTTTTAAGAAAATCTTGTTTGAATCAATTTTTTTGATTTTAAGGATTACAATAATATTTCTACTGTTATTCAACTAATCAAATAGCCCTGATCGCAAAAATAGTATATTCCAATATACCCCCCGCGCGTAGCTCAAGCGAAAGTACACATCGAGTGTGTATTGGGGTATAATTGAAAGATATTTTGCTGTATGTGCGAGAGTGTGTTGGTGCACATGCAGCGAAATTAAGCTCTAGGTAGCGAACACACCAATATACTCTCGCTTTTACAGCAAAAAATATTTTCCTTACACAAAGTGACATCGTCCTTATACTAAATGGGACAAAATTCACTTTTATGTTACATTTTGTAAAAGAAAGCTAATCCTGGGAATTTTCGTCGCATTTCGTATAAGGAACATCTCAAGGAAAACATTTTTCTGTATACGTGAGAGTGTATTGGTTGTGATGGAAAATATTTTCCCATCACTTGGGACGAAAAGTTGCTTTGCGCGGTATGCGCACCAACACACTCTCACTATTACAGAAAAATTTCTTTCCAAATACCACAATACACACTCGATGTGTATTTTTCGCTTGGACATCTCGTGTGTATTGGGGTATGTTGAAATATATTATTTTTGACGGTATTCGACTGTTTCTCATCTCATCTCACCTCATGAAGCATTGCTCTAGCTGTACAGAATCGATCGATTCACTTGAGAGAATTCTGAAATGTACCAACGAAGAGAGCGGAATGTACGGCAATGGTTTTTCTATTGATGCGTTTGTACGGCAAGATGATAGAAAATCTGGGAAACCGTTCGAAATTCTTTCTTTGAATCGGTCTAAAGTGTTAAAGCATGTTCGGTTGATCTATTTCGATAATGTTTTTTTGCTATGTTTGTTTAAGATGTATAAGAGCCGAAATAAGAGAAACATCAACATGAACTGTTGACGTCAGTAGTATTTTAAATGGTGTGAATCATGCGGCTGTCTAATTCTACAATTTTGAAGCTGCATAAAATTATGTAGATACAGTATGTTGAAGTCCACAAATTTCAATGAGATCCTGTACTTTTCCAGTCGATATTTGTAGTAAATTATCTCCATTACGAGTGCCACTGATCGATCAAATAACATTTTTGAAAAATGTTTTGTGCTTAACCTGGCTTTTGTAGAAATTTGTACAAAATAGTCCGTATAAACGAAACTCTAGACTCGAGGAATATAAGTCCTTAGCTTGCGGCCTTGGACACTATTAAAATAAACAAAATCAACCAAATTACATTTTCAGCTTTTTGTTAATTAAAGCTGATAAAGGTAGCAATTAAATACAAAAATGTGAATTGTCAAGTAAGTGTATCCAACAGATTTTTTAAAAAGAGTAAAGAGCATAAGGGTAAACCTTCAAACTAATATCTCACTAAACTCAAATTAGTCATTCCGTATTTATTATGAAATTTCAATTGCGTTACAGATGGTGTATTCATAAGTAATTGATCAATTATCAATTGAATTAAATCTTTTGTCCCGTTCTCTTTGTCCCGGCACCATTCCATTGCTATTTTCAAGGCATGCCTCCAGTGATTTCCGAGGGTGCTCTCGTTGTTCAAATTTTCGACAATACACCACAGTATTGGTCGAGTATACTCAGTTCACTTACAAAAGAAAGTAGAATCCAGGGACAGGCCATCTGTAATGCAATTGGCGGCGATATTAGTCAAACATGAATTCTTCTCTTTTGACAGATATTTTATCTGTTAGTATACTGCATTCAATATTACCTTTCATCTTACTTTGATTTCAAAATTTCATGTAGATAAATATTTCGAATGTATTCAAGTAGTAAAAATATAGTAGACTTAAGCATATTTAAATAATTTATAATTTACAACAATAATTACAATTTATTCTAGGCGAATGTGTACTTACTTACGATTGATTTTTTAAAAGGAAGTTGTACAAAGAAAAAATGAAACGTTTTGTAAGTTTAAATAAAATGTAATTTCCTCTAGGTGTGTTTGCATGATTGTTTGTTGCAAACAAAAAATAAGATACACACAAAAATAATAAGAATCGATACGCTGATTTATAATATGATCTTTTCAAGTATATGTAAATGTCGCTATGACGAGTAAAACTAAAAACAATCATCTTGCCATTTAAACTCAAAATAAATCAAATATTTCTCTTATTCATTTAAACTTTCCACCCTTTACTTTTGTTAGTTTTCAATCTTCGAATTTCTTGTTCCTTCCGGTCTTCCAATGCCTTCACTCAACTACGAAAAGCAAATAAAACAAATAATTGAATTTGCTGGCTACCTCATCCTAACGTTTAGCACGTTTAGCGTTAGATGTTTATTTACCCCTCCTTTACGAATCATCAAATTACATGATTTTAGGATATTTGTTACTTTAGAAGGTAGCTAAAAAATATCCAAAATAACCCTCATGTAATGAACGACTTCCTTAGGGGTAGTGGGAAAATATATAGTAATACTTAACTTCTGAACGAGGTAAAAATAAATTTTTCTGTATGTGTAGAGTGTATAGACAGAAAATATTTTCTCATTACTTGGGACGAAAAGTTGCTTTTCGCGGTATGTGCGCCAACACACTCTCACTGTTACAGAAAAATTTCTTTCAAAATATCCCAATACACACTCGATGCGTACTTTTCGCTTGGGCTTCGAGCGCGCGTTCGTACACACCTCGTGTGTATTGAGGTATGTTTAAATATACTATTTCATTCCTAGGACGCAAAACTGCTGTTTTCCGTCCTATTTTAAAACAGAAAAGCAGTTTTTTGAACCCTCGGAATGAAAAATATTGTAAGAAACTCGGAAAAATATACGTTTTTGACTATTGTGAACCTCACACTCGTCAAAATAGTAGATTACAGTGGGGGATGCGGAAATAAGTCATTACATGAGGAATTAATTTTTTGAAATGAGTCAAACTCAAGAGGGTGTTTTTAAAGCGAGTTGCTTAAAAATGCACGAATGAGTTTGCGAGTGTCACGAAATTATCCAGAATGGATGACTTATTAAGCATTCCCCACTGTATGCTGTTTTACTCGGTGTCCCAACCGAAAACGCGTCATGACATGCAGATATACATGTAATGAGAAGTTTCCGGTGGGGGCTAAATGTAATGAATAGCATGTAATGAATGACATGTAATGAATAATTTCCGTGGGGTGCACATATACATGTAATGACAAGTTTTCGGTAAACATTATATTTTTCCTAGTTACGTTAATAACTATTTTTACACAAATATACGTAAACTATTCAAAAAAAATGTTCTTATTATCAAAGAGGAGAACTAACTACAGGACAACTCACGAAACAGTTCTAACAACAAATATAACAAAAATTATTAATAAGTTAAAACAGATGGATCTTTCAGCTTAATGAAAAAGATTTTTTGTTTGTTTAAAAGTCGAACTATGATATATCTCAAAGTAGGTAAGTAGTAGGTAGGTCTGTATGTTGGAGGAGCTCGGCTTCTTTTACAGTCAGTCGAAATTTTTTGATCTGATGGAGTTATTCGCTATCAGCCGTGAAACGGCTGAAAAACGCAAATTTTTAGTCGTTTTTCGGCTAATAAGGAATAATTCGAATAATAAGAAATTTCGACTGACGGAAGTTGAGCTCCACCAAAATGCACTTTTATAGAGCATCATAATTACTTACAATGAACACACTCTTTGTAAATAACTGAAACATGTGACGTCTAGCATCCAGCCGATTTCTCGGCTCTCATGTCTGGTCTATGCTCCAAAATGCCGTCATGTTGTGAAATACGCGCAAAGTCAGGTGGTGCCGCACTATTTTCATGTAAGAACTGACGAAGCAAAGATTTTTCTACATAAGTTTTCTAACGACATACGGTAAATGCACCAGTTACCGGCCATCTAGAAGTCTCCGGCCAAACCATGGTTTTTTTTGGAATATACAACTTATTTATTTAAATAAACTCGTTTCATCATTTTTATGAACTTTTTATTTCTGCGCAGGCTATTAACACCGCAAAAACCTGCGCAGAAGTAAAAAGTTTATAAAAATACAAAAGCAAAATTAGCAAAATTAGTTGAAACGAATTACAAATTATTACGTGAAAAAATTAAAATTTTGTCCGTCTTCATAAGTATCTCGGATACATATTATACTGTCCCTTTGAATGGCTATGGAAACACGCTGAAGAAGAAAATCCAGAGATCGAGTTTCGCCCGTGTCTTCAATAGTTTGCTCAGCTTCTTCGGGAAGATCGATGTTTCAGGTCCAATTGCACCGAGGATTTCAAACGCGAGTGGCGTGAAATTGTAATTATTCTTCAAGTCATGTGCTTTCAACTTTCGTCATTTTCATTAGAATTCTTTTGTATTCTTTTGTTTAAAATTGTGCCAGCTAAAATTTTGTTTGAAAGTTCTTCCGACTGGTAAAGTGATGAGAAATAAGCGGGCTGAGGCAAGTCAACTGTTCTCCTTATGCCAAGACCAGCCAAGGGCATCGGAAGAATAGCCTGGGTCCAAGAAGTATCGTTGAATTTATTGCTAGTAATTGCTTCCAGTGTGTTTCGTAAAAATCGTCGATCTCGGTCAATTTCTCGGTGTGTGAAAAAGCTGGTGTTGTACGCAGTAGGTATTCAAATCTCGGAGACGCCAGGGAGCTTCGCAATATTCGCAAGGACGGTTGAATGTCTAACTGTGGAAGTAGCCTGCACAGTGCTTTTACAGTCTCTAAGCAATTGGTCAGAGAATCGCTGATACCCGCTTCGACGGTTGGGGCACCCAGAAGCTTGAATGATGAGTCATCAAGGCCCTTAATGCTCGGAAGTAAAGAATTCAATTCTACAAGCATTCGTTCTTTGGCTTCGGGTGGAGTGTTAATAAAGTAGACCTCACACTTAGCCGGGTTTAGTGATAATCCAGATTCCGCAGAAAATGCTAACACTCTATGTATATCCGCCAAAATGTCCTTAAAACAATCGCAAATTATTCCTTCCGTCCAAAAACCAGCTGACTTCAACGAATGTGTCAAGCGCTTTTGGCCTATGCTGAAGGCTGCTGGAGCACATGGATCACCCTGTTGGGTTCCTCGTTTCGATAGAATAATTACGTCTCCGAAGAAAAGATTACTTGGGCAGCGGTAAGCTTGTTATACCATGGGGTGCATCGATGGACAAGTGAATTTGATTTCATTTAGCAAAAATCTTCTGAATATTTCGTTGAAGGCGTTCCGATAGTCGAATTTGATCAGGGCTACTATTAATCGGCCACTTTTTGCATTGAAATATGGCCCCCGTTACTGGGACTGGCCGGAGACTACTACAATGGCCTTTAACTACTGCGTTTGCCCTACTTTAGAATTTTAGAACCTTACCCCGGTCTCTAAATGAACTAAATTTCCCCTTTACGAAATTTTGCAAAATTGAAATTGCGCGCGAGATTGAAAGATTACTTTTATATTGATAGAGAACATATCAAACATGATATCCTTAGCAGCCAACAAAAAATTTCTTTGGAAAATGTGTTTCTGACTTATTTTTCTGAAGTAATTGAGACAATTTGCATCGCTAGTAACAATTCGTTAACTCAATAAATCATCAATGAATCGTCATGTTTATGTTCGAACAAATAGACGACAAACAAAATATTATTCTAAATGTATTTAAAAAAAAGTTTCAATTTCATTGCTTATTAGTTATTAATTTGATATTTTTTATTTGTTTTTATTTAAAATGTAAAAATTGTGAGAAATCCACCTGCTAGATACACCTGTGTAATTTAACCGAAAACTTCCGTATTCATAATCATGATTTTCCTAGTAAATATTTTATTTCAATTCGTCAAAAACATTTTATGTGTTATTCAGCACAGTAACGTTAATGGGAATAACATGAATTAATGATGAAAGGTCTGTGTAAAATAACTAACAATATCCGTAAACTGAGAGCGAGGGAATAATTATGGAGATATTATGAAATACCCCCCGTCAACTTTCAATTTAAAAACTAAGACAATTGTTTCATAAAATTCCATAAAAACTCATAAAATTTGCTTTTTTCATTCAACTAAATGCAATTTCATCTTAAATAGTTCCCACAAAAGCTTTTACCCCCGAGTCTACTTCGACAAGTCTATAACAACATTTTCATACCCATTATGCCCATTATACCATACTTCACACAGTGTGCTACGCCACAAATCGTATATACCTAAATAATTTTTATAAAGTCAAGTTGAAATGAAAGTGGGGCAAAGGGTGTCACTTAGTTTAATTACATCTTTTTTACAAAGTTTTTTTTTCGTGATTTTGAATTCGTCAACACAGAAAAATTTATGTTACATGGTCGAATCCGAGAGGCAGATAACCGTGTGGTTTAAACGCAAAAGGATTTTCTTAAAGAAAATCCGCAAAATCCTCAAAAGTTATTTTCATGACAAGGGAGAAAATAGAAAATTGCTTGACAAGGTTGACGTCTGTGGCCAAAGCAGCGAAAGTAAGGTTTGTGGCACAAGCAGAGAAAATTACAACGAGAGTGAAGTGGGTCGAGGGCCGCAATTCACTCAAGTTGCAATTTTCTCTGCGAGGGTCACAAGCTTTACTCAAGTCGCAATTTTCTCTGCGAGGGCCACAGATAACTTAACACATTTAAGCATATAAAAGACGAATTTCACAGAAAACATAGAAAGTAACTCAAAAACACATTCGACTGTGTTGTCTTTCCAAACTCTTACATCTCGAGAAATATTTGCCAGATTAGCTAATGAATTACTTTAGAGTAATCCTGTGATCCTAAAGTATGTGCTGGCATTTTGTTTAGCTCGTATCCGTCGAGTCGAAAATTTATTATTTTTTGTTTACTTTCTTCATCGCAAAAAAAATTCATATGAACAGATCGGCCATGATACTTCATGGTAAGTATTTATTTTCTCACCTCAAATGAGGTGCGAAAATTTACTTTTCATCCCGCTACAAACTACCCATGCAAAATTCAATTTTCGCACCTCATTTGAGGTGAGAAAATATCAATTTTCGCCTAACAAATGTGAAAAGGATTTTTTTTAATGATTTTCTACCGTTTTCTTTGTCAGTTTCTGAGAATTTTCTAGCATTTTAACACGATTTTTAGGAATTTTCTTTTGATTTTCAGGGATTTCCATTGATTTTCTTGCAATTCAAAGGATTTTTTTGAAGATTTTCAATGAATTTGAGGATTTGAGGAACAATTTATTTTCTTTTGAGTGCAAAAGGATTTTCTACGTTTATCTGCCCCTAGGTCGACTCGAGTGACGAAACGATTCGTTCGGCAATAAGAAACTTTCGAATTAATATTATACATACATTTTATAAGTGACATCAATGATATCATTAAACTAAATTAGGGCAATTTACGTTATCTTAATTGTTGTGTTGTTTTACCCCAACAAGTTATCTGATGAAAGTTGGATTAAGACTTAAATTACTTCAAAATAAATTCAAAGCGGATGAGTCGGTTATTTTATTGTACATTTTGCTTCCAGAACTTACGATTTCACAAGCACAAACGTGTAGAAATCGAAATTTACAAGAAATCTTAAGCCTATCAACATCTTGATATATAAATGAACTAGATAAAAAGCGATTAAAGGTTTGATCCGACTCCCTTTCGAAACTTCGATTCGATCTTATACGTCGGACCAGGTTTTTGTACGACATGTTCATCGATATTTAGACATTTGCGACAATTCGGAACAAATAAATTTAGCGAAGATATGTTGCACACAACAAAGAACAAAAGAATGGATCATATTATATTTTGCAAAATTCCAAAACGAATTGAAAATGCGAACACTCCAGTTAAAATATTTCGAAAACAAACTTACATTCACGCATATTATTCGTCATAATTAATTGTGAATTAATAAATAAAACTTTAACATAAAACTTTCCCACGATACTAAATCGAACTTTACGATACTGCAAAAAGTTATTGCAATCATTTGCATTTAAAAATCAATTAAAACTTATTACAACTTCGCTTATAGGTGTCATAATTAAAATCGTGTACATATTTGTGTTTAATGTAAACTCGTCATTACTGACCACCTCTGAGGTTCTTTTTCGTTTTTACATTCCACAAACATGTAATAGTACAAGCACGTTGCATGCTTCCAAACTTTTTATTTTAACGAGCAACGGCCCGAACCGAAGGGTCACTCGTCTGCTGTTTTCAGTCCTATTTTAAAACAGAAAAGCAGTTTTCTGAACTCTCGGAATGAAAAATATTGTACGAAACTCGGAAAAATATATGTTTTTGACTAGTGTGATTGCAGCCCTTGACTTCGCCGCGGGCTGCAAACCTCACACTCGTCAAAAACATTATATTTTTCCTAGTTACGAAATAACTATAACGTGTTGTAAAATCGCATTTACATTGCTGAAACACGTAAGATATAAAACATTGTTGCCTGTATGTTAAGTTTTTGTGTTGACGAATAGGATTATGGACGATTCTCTTCCGCTCCACCTACTCGTCAAAACAACTTTATAAACTTACGAGGAAGAACTGCAATCCTTAAGAATATTATTTATTTAGTTTTTATTTGCATGAATTCGAATGCATTTGGAAATCATCGCTTTTATTTATAATCATAAGTTCATCCTATTGCATCTTGTTTATTTTTAGGTACAAGTAGTGAACATTTTTAGTTTAGCTTTGTTTAGTTATTGACTGCAAGAGGCAAATGGAGATTTACTTAATTACTTTTTTCAACTTAGAACAACTGGAAAGAATCGAAGAAAATATGGACAAGATTCGAGAAGACATGATGGACGCTGAAAAAGCATTGAGCGGAATGGAAAAATGTTGTGGTATATGCGTTCTACCCTGGAAAAAGTAGGTTGTTTGTTTGTGACGAAGCCTATATCCTATTTCGTAAATAATAGATTGCTCCAACTACCGAATTGTGAACCTCTGAAAACGTAACTAAGAAAATTAAAACAGAGAGAAACTTTTTATTGAAAAAGCTGTCGAGTTAAACGCTTTTTTGGAGTCGTACCAAACTTTCATTTCTTGAACAGTTTCGAAACAAATTCATTTGTGTTTGAATTTAGTCTTTTTCAATACATTACAATGAAAACAGTTTGTTGAAATCTATGAACTCCAACTGTGAGTATTTTTCAAGATACCATTCTTATGGTTGAAACTTGGGAAAAATAATTGTAGCGACTGTTTTTCTTTTGTTTATTTTACGGTTGCAATAGCATAAACAAGCTGGTTCCCTTTTTCTAAAGAATTACAAAAACAGCGAGCGAACACACCTTGATGCTTTAGAATTAAAGATCTCTAAATAAGTGGCATTTATGTTTTCCGGAGTTGATTTTGATTTAGAACATGAATTTATTTTAGAAATAATGCCTTTAAAGAGGATGAAGGTGCGTGGAAAGGAGAAGGGGATGGTAAAGTTGTTAATAATCAACCGCAAAGAGTGATGATGGATGGACAACAAATGATGCCGTCTGGTTATATCGGAAGGTAAGTCCATCTATCCGTTTTATACGTTGCATCCAAAAATGTGTCGTTTGTTTTAGAATACAAAAAGACGATGCTAGAGAAGATGAAATGGAAGAAAACATGGGCCAAGTAAATACTATGATTGGCAATTTAAGGAATATGGCTCTGGATATGGGATCAGAACTCGAAAATCAAAATAGAATGATTGAACGAATTAATGCAAAGGTAATTTATAATTTTAGAATTCAATGATCTTCCGTGGTGAGAAATTTATTAAATACCTTGTTGGGAAAGCTCTGAAGTATGTAGAAGTATGTAGTTGAGTGTACGTGTACAGGTTCGATGTATGTAGCTGTGTGTACAGGTTCAAAATTAAGTAAAGTCAGGGTGCTATGGGTCCATAGTTATTTTTATATCATTCGGGCATATAATTAGCCATTTATATACCTGAAATATATATACCTGACTATATTATAGTCGAGTTTCATACAAACTGGGAGGTATATAATAAGCATATTATGATCGACTCGACTATAATTTTCATTATAATCCGACAATAATTTTCGATTCGACTATAATTTTCATTATATCCCGACTATAATATCATGCCGTTAAACCTCAAAGGAAATCAAAAAAAATGCCCCACACCTGACCCGCAATTTTAGCGGGTCACTCGAAATCCGCCTCTTCATGTTACAATACTCTCTCAGCTCACACATACACCTCTAATTTTTAATAATCGTTTTTCGACATTTGTAATTTAAAAGACTATCAACCACTTCCAAAACGAAAAATCAAATTATGTAAATGTTTTTTATCACATTCGAGCCTATAATAACCCAATTGCTGCACTAATAATCGGCCTATTATAGTCGACTTTCTTGTTAAAAGTAGGGTTGTAATGACGCTATTATAACCCAGTTCTTGAATGATGACGTAGGCTACACTGAAACAATACGAATGAATGAGAATGAAACGTGTGTTGTTATGACAACCGCATACTAAATCGAAAAATCAATCTAGACGACATTTTTTGCAACAAATTCGATGAGTTTTGATTTTTGATTTATGTTAATTTTGTTATCATGTCTTGTACATATTTGGCAATTACAGGCTCAAATGTGATAAACTATCGTATAATACAAGGGGAACAATCGCGCAATTATAGTCTCAGTGGGTGAAAATTCTCGGGGCTAACGCCCCTTGAAATTTCACCCCACCTCGACTATAATTACGCAATTATTCCCCTTGTATTATAATATACTATTAATTTGGAGTGTAAATAATGTTCGTATAATGTAGCAAAAGCCATAAATGTTACATTAACTAGGTCAGCTCAGTGGTAACGTACTGGCTTTCCACCAAGAATACCCAGGTTCAATCCCGGCGAGGATAAAATTCTGTATAGGATTTTTCTTGTAGCATGAAAATAACGTTCCTAAGCATACCCAAGCTTCTAAAAATGGGTAGTTGTGTTGTTTGGTGTCCACAACGAACCGTACACAGAAAAACGACATGTATGACGTCTCCCATTTGCTATGAACTCTATGTACAGATATCTGAGTCTATCTTAAGGCGGAGATATAATGAACACGCGTGGTTCGGAATTCACGTTACGCATGTGGTCCAACAAACAGATTAATTGTTGCTCACACAAATGCCATAAGAAAAGGTATTTCAGTTGTGTGTGATACACTGCATTTACGGGCTCGTTTAGAATAGGCATAGTTTCGACGGAGGCTAGAAGATGTATTGCAATGTCCGGGCCCAAACAGCGAGCTTCATTTGGCGTGTACGGCTTGTGCCGGAGGCCAGAAGAGGAACCGTAGTACGTGTGCTCAGACGACGAGGCTCATTCGGCGTACCGGTTACAACTATGCGTTCTGAAATGGAAACATTTAATGTGGGAATCCAACTAAGATAGAATACATGACTAGGTGGAATGATAGCAAAGTAAGGGGGAAGGAACAAATGATTATAGTTTCTGTGTTTCAAAGCCAGTTGGCCGACTCGACCAGAAATCTAATCTATATGTTTTACATAAATTTTACATTATTGGACCCGTACGAAGTACGAAGGTCCTATACGTTTACTACAAACAATTTTAATGTAGCATGGGGTAGATCGAGGTGGCAGTTGGGGGGATGCATTTGTTATCGTCTAAATATGACGAATCAAAAATAAAAAAAATGTCCGTCCGTCCGTCTCCACTCTTTTTCCAAACGGCTCAACCGATAACCCTAAACTTTTTTTCCCATAATTCAAGTTCGAAGATAAGCAAAATCGGTCAAATGGTTCTGGAGATATGGTCGAGAAAGTGACCAAAAACATGGTTTTTCGAGGGTCGGTGAAGCTTTTTCGCAAATATCTCAGCAAGTATAGCACGGAAATCGCTCAATAGCACGGAAATCGCTCATGTTGGTGTCAAATGAAAGGATTTGATGTCAGAAAAATGGGAAATTTTTTTTGTGGGAATCGGGTACGGGGTCGGGACACAGAGACCAATGGAATCGACGAAATTGAGTTTCTTGGCGATATACGAAAACAGTTTTTCGTGTTTATTTCCTTAACTATGCAATATGGATGCAATATAGAGATTCACTGTAAAAGGCAAAATTGTAGAGAATGTAGTTTTAGGATACACGTGTTTCAGGGCTTTGGGTAAAAAATCCCTCAATCCTGGGATATGACCACTTCTAGAATTGGGAGGGATGATCCATATCTCTAGAACTATAAGAGGTAGAAAGTTGCTTCCAAAGGAAAAGTTGTAGAGAATAAAATTTTAGTGAACACGTTTCTCAAGGTTTTGGGTACAATTGCCCTAATCCTGGGATATGACCACTCCTAGAATTAGGAGGGATGATCCATATCTCTAGAACTGTAAGAGTTAGAAACTTGCTTCAAAAGGCAAAGTTGTAGAGAAAAAAATGTTAGCGAACACGTGTCTCAGAGTTTTGGGTAAAAATGCCACAATCCTGGGATATGACCACTTCTAGAATTGGGAGGGATGATGAATATCTCTAGAACTATAAGAGGTAGAAGGTTGCTTCCAAAGGCAAAGTTGTATAGAACAAAATTTTAGAGAACACGTGTTTCAGGGTTTTAGGGGAAAATTGCCCAATCCTTGGATATAACCATTTCTAGATTTGAATGGTCTGAGATGTACTTCGGTAGGGTCTTTGACATTACCTTGGGTAATTTCTATGGATCTTTGAAAT
>CM055406.1:12259438-12312809 GCA_029228625.1 Pseudolycoriella hygida | reverse complement strand
AACAAACATAGGGGAATGGAGAATGTCATTGTCACAGATTAATAATTTCTATTTATAATCACTAGAATAATAATTTTTAAGGGGAAACAGTGCGCGTATGCAATAAAGAGTATTAATGACCTCGTCTAATAAAGACAAATGAATAATTAAAAATTTTTATTCTTTAGGGCGAATCCAACGAAACAAGGATAGCACTTGCAAATGAAAGAGCCCATCAACTCCTTAAATAAACAAGTTATTTTCAAAAACGGAGAACAATACAACCCTATATTGCCGCTCATTGTTATTATTAATTTTTATGATTATAACTGTATGTTGAAACATGTTGAGGTATATGGTGCTTAGTTTTTTATCCGCGTATGAAAAAAAAATATTCAACACATTTTTTTTAATTACATGGAACAATAATAATGAGATATTATTACATCTTGCTTGTTGGAAAAATTGAAAATTTAACAAAAAAATGTTGGGTCTCATTTGACCGTAAGTGCATTAAAATTTAGATTATTTTAAAATCAGCATTTAATGTCACAGTTGATTTTAGAAAATTTTACGATTTTCGTTTCAATGGCTTCCATCAATAATGGCATAAAAAACTTTGCGAATATTTTAATCTTAGTTGCAGTGGTTTCGGTAGGGAACATATTTTTTGTTCGTTTGAATTGAAAAACTTAATCTTAAATCGTTACGAAACTAATTTATTAAAAAAAAACGTTGTTAAATACAAATATTGTACACTATGAAATATAAATACATATATTGGGAGCTTCCTTGGCAGCAATATTTATATGCATTAAGCAAGACAAATGAGAGAGGAACATTACAATAAATTGATAATTACACAAAATAAATTTATTTATTTCGAAAAAGAAATCGTAGTTGAACCAAAATTAATTTTGTCTCTTTGTGTGTTTAACATAATTTAAATTTGGAAAAAGGAAATTAAAAGTTAAATTACATGTTATCATTCATAAAGCTTGATTCATTCTCACCAATTCGAACATCGAAATAGGTTTAATTTGAATTTTAAAAATTCTGTAGTTTTTAGTTGTAGGATGGTAAGGAATTGTTAAAAGAAATTAAAGGAATATTTTCTTACTTTCGTGAATATGTCGATATTAAGAAAATAATTGATAATTGTTCACATTAAATTACTAAATTTTTCGTACATTTATTAACAAAAAATAAAAGAAACCTTAAATTTGTAACTTGCAATACGGTGAGTAAATATCTAAAAAGGGCGAGTTTGTTCATTTCAACGTTTATTTGGGAAAGATGCCGAAGTGTTGTTCGTTTCATTCGTCGCGTGCGGCTGCTAGGAATTTCGCGCCCATACGGCGTGAAATTCCTACCTTAAGATTGATGTGGAACTTCGCGCCGCGTCATTCACAATACGATATTTCGTATAAGTATAATGTTCTATTGTGAACCGCGCTGGCGCGAACTTACCCGTTACCGCGTTTACATATCGTGTATATTCTTTGCTCGCGCATGTGCATATACGAAAACGGGATGACAGTTCACAATAGTAAAACTTCATTTTTAATGCACTTTTTCGCATGTTGGGTTCATACTATGAGTTTTTTTTAATCTATTTACGATGAACTTTTTCAAAACGCATCAAAATTTATCAAAATTTTCGTCAACTCCGGACATCTTTAAAATTTGTGCGTGGTGTGTTTTGAATTACAGTAAAATTTCCGAATACATTCATAACTTTGATACGAAATTACAATCATAAGAAAAGAATAAACTGCCGTAATTTGCATAAGAAACTTAATGACGTCATTTTGAGATGGAAAATATATGAAACTCTCTCTCAAAAATTCATCACTAAGTTTCTTATGCAAATTACGGCAGAAAGCCAGCTTTGGCACAAATTTTACTGAAATGTTGCCACATCGGGTAATATAGATTTCTGGTAATTAAGAAGAATATTACCCGGGTGACAGTTTCAATGTCGAAATCTACTTTTGAAGTCAGCGTTAACTTCACTGACATTTGAACAATGAGAACAAAAATAATTGATCAAGAAAGACGTCCACCAACTGACAGCTGAGGGCGAGAAAAAAAGTCGGTGACAAAACATTAAATTTGCATGGAAGAACGGGGTTTTTTGTACATAATTCATTTCACATTGTGTATTAAGCGCACCAAATGAGTGTTTTATAAAATAATGTTAAATGAACTTCTTTCATTACTCATTTGGTCCACTGAAATAAAAGGAAAAATTGAATAATTCGCAAAAAACGATGTTCGCACATACAAATTTAAAGTTATGTCACCGACGGAACAGTTGAAACTCTAGTAGTATTGCCTGATCAGACGCTGTGCTGACCTTGATCTATTGGTTTTTGCTAACCAAAAAGTGAAGATCTGTTTTATACGCCGTGTTATTATTACATATAAAAATATTAATTTTCAAGTTTTGTACGTGTCCGACCGTCAAAATTTTATATGCCACATTACGAAAGAGGGTAAGTCTCTGATATCAGTTTTTCAATTCCACATTTTGACATAAACTACTCACCTATTTTGGGTTCTGAAATGCCAAGAAATTCTCACTTATTGAATTTTTAGACAGCGGCGCCGTTTTGGGCGAATTCTTTCATTTTGTGAATGACCTGGCAACCAAAGCTGATGCCTCTCTTAAATCCCGTAATGTTATAATCCCTTTTGGAACTTACATTTAGAGCTTGTCTTCCCGGAACTGCTAATTGATTTGCAACTTTACGTGACTGCCCTGGGTTCAATGCTAGAAACGCTGATCGGAAGTGACCAGCCCTGTGTGAAAATACCGCATGAATTTGGGGAAATGTATCAATCAATTGATAATTCAAATTTAGTCTTTTAATTGTAAAAAAAAATCCGAAAAGTAAAACAATTTTACTTGCAGCACTCCACGAAAGTGAGTCATTACTTGATGACAGTTGCGGTAATTTTCATTTTCGCGGGGCTTAGCAAGTAAAGTAACTTACAATATGGTTTGGACTCATGTAGCTGCATCCCGCGCCTTCGGCTTGGGATGCAAACTACACACTCGTTCCAAAATGCGGAATAAGAAGCAGTTCATAATCATGAGGTCCTTTTTCTTTTTATAAGAAATCAAGAATCAATCTTATAAACGAGAACGACTATTGTGTCTCTATTTTTTTTTTCGATATTCTGTATCGGCTGATTTGCTTTAAAAGTAGAAATGAAAAATTTGGTTGTAGTTTATTTTGAAGAGTTCGCTTTTATATCAACGCGCCGAAGGAGAGAAAGAGATAGATATAACAATACATTCTTAGTTTACTATATATGCATCGCGTCGATCGTATATTCGCATTTGGAGCATTTTCAACCGCAATCACAATACCCCAGCAAAAGTCGGCGTCTCTCTGGTTGGTATCTCTCTCACATTGATCTCATGCGTCTCATGACTTTATGATGTAAGGGAGAAGAAAGCAACGGAAGCACTAATACAGGGGATCGTATATACTTCTGTCGTATGATTTGTTCGGAGAATGTACGATAACTTTTTGGACTCCAAGTACGTAAATCACTTTGCACGGTTGTGCCGTGCCCATCGAGAGGCGAAATTCTTAATTCATCGTTAAAACGAAGCGGTAGATTTCGTATGACGTTGAGATTTTTAAAGTTTTTTACGTCACTGAAGGTGAAGGCAATTACCAATGGTATAGTTGTTTGCATCACACGTTTTCAATTTTATTCAGTTCAAACTTTGCTACTCTTTCTTTCGTTAGAAACATATCACTTCATCATAAAACAGACGTTACACACGATATTGGATGATATTACTTTTTAAGCCAATTTGAATGTGTGAAGAATGGCCTGAAATTAATTTGTGTTTCTCCCAGAATGGATTGCTTATTGCTTTAAGTTGAACGGGTAGAAGAAATTTATTTATGAAGAAGAAAAAGTGATGTAAATTAAGTCAAACATTTGTCGCATAATAATAATATTATTCCAAGGTTACAACCCGTCCGGTTCAGAGGCTAGATCATTTTTTATTTACTATTTCCGCTATTTTTTGTGAGCTTTTGCTCACATGGATTCTCTTAGAGATCCTTTCGTTGCCGACGTTTTTACTGTGTCAGTAGTAAATTGCAAAAAACCTAGTGTCATCTATGATGTACTAGGGCGGAATCGAGTGATCATTATAGTCTTACATTTATTTGTGATGTGGCAGCTAGTCATAGGGGTCCATGCCAGGGATCAGATTCCTCAAACAGCTTTTCCGACTTAAACTTTGAAAATTAATACAAAATATTTAAGAATTTAAATTCGATTTTTAACTTTTTGCCAATATGTTGGCTCGATTTTTCAGAATAATTAATTTGTCACAAATTCATATCGTGTGTACGCGACTAAGATGTTGTCGCGTTAGCACGCTACCATCAAAAAAGACGTTTAGCTAGATTTGAGTATCAAAACAATTTTTTTGTGATGTTACTAGTACTTTTCCATTGAAAATAAAACAAGTTGTATCAATGCCCGGAAGATATACAGAGAGTTAGGACCACGAAATACAACATTTTTCGGAAAATAAATGGAAAAGTCAAACTTTCTATAGATTCTCGTCAAAACTTTAGCCATTAGTCTCCCGAAAGTAAATGCTATTTTAGTCTAGAGAGATATAATGCATTTGAATGAAATAAATGTCCGGCATTTCAGTATTCTAAAGTGCATAACCTATGAAAAAGACGGACAAATTAAAGTGAAATCTCCGTGGTAGAGGGAAATGGTCAAATTTATCTTAACTCTCAAAAGTTACAATACACGACGTAAAAAAAATCTATGTGGTTTCGAATCGATGATCAATGATGCAAAATTTATCAAAAAAATATATATCTAGATAATGTATTAATAGCAAACTATACTATAATATTTACTTAAATCATAAAAAATTTAACACTTTTACTCTATATTAAAAATGAATAAACAAAATTCATAATAAAACGTCATTAAGCAACCTATAACCTTGTTCACTTAATAAAAAAGACAACCAAAGTAATAATAAAAATTGTTCAATGATTATATTTAAATAGAAACTTAAATAAAAAATTTTGTGCTTTCAATTCTAGGACCTAAAAAAGCAAAATTGTTAAAAATTTAATTATCTTATTAGTAGGCTAGAATAAAATAAAAATTAATTTTTAGAAGCCAATTCGGATATAAATATACCATATGGGATAACATTTTTTTATTTGACAAGAACTGAGTAAATAAGATATGGCAACATTTCCAACTTATGCGTAATTTTCTCGTATTTTCTGAAGATAACCGTTACACCGGTCACACGTTACTTGTTACTTGTGCAAAGCACTTGACAGCGGCGAAAAACCTATATTTATTTATCTAGATCGGTGATTTTACTGACAAAGAGCGAAGAAGCTTTTCTAAAAGTTCGCAAAAAAAAATTTTGTTTTGAATTTTGAAACAAAAACACAACCAAAACCACAGAATCATCAACCCACTTAAGGGTTTTTCTGTATACGTGAGAGCGTATTGGTTGTGACGGAAAATATTTTCCCACCACTTGGGACAGAAAGTTGCTTTCCGCAGTATGTGCAGTATGTACCCAAATACATACTCGATGTGTACTTTTCGCTTGGGCTTCGCCCGCGCGTACGTACACATCTCGTGTGTATTGGGGTATGTTGAAATATACTATTGCTACATTCGTCCACACGAAAATGCTTTTTTCAATGCTTTCGGATCATGTGATCATGATCATACATTGGTTGGTTCGGAGAAATTCCCTCATTTTTTGTAGTGTTGCCTGATTAAAATCAATTTGGTGTGGTAATAGAGTGAATACTCAGCATTTAATGATGATATGTATCGATGGTCGAATATCAAATTGCACAGAAGTGTGAAACATGACATCTGCGCTCCACAGCGCGAGAATATAATGAATTTGGTTTTCGGCTGATTTATGTTTACTGCTATTGTTAATTGTTAATTTATGCTTATGATTTTTTTCTTTTTTCGTTGTTTATCTTTTTTCTTTCATTATAGAGAAATCAAAGAAACAATAAGAGCAGAAGAAATTCATAACGTTAAATTAAAACATGCATAACGCTGGATTTGCACTTCAAAAAATATCACTCCGTTTTGAAACTGCGCATGCGCATAGAGAGAATTTTGCTCTGTGCGCAGAGTTTCAAAACGGAGTGATATTTTTCAAAATGCAAACTAGGGCTAAGGCAGGATTTGCACTAAAAAATAGTTGCCTGTCTCTCATATGGATTCAAAACGGAGAACTCTTTTTTTTTACTGTAAATCCAGCCTAAAGCTTTTAAATTGTACCAAAGGTTTTTTTATCATAATTCTTTACCAACCGTAGGACGTCTGTAATCAACTAAACTTTGATCATTTGAGCAAATTTACATTACAAAAGTTCATAATAAAAACATCTCTTAATTTTAATACTCTCGGAGTTCATACGTTGCTTCTGTAATACTGTTAAGGTTCATGTGAATAGTTCTGTATGATAAATCTGGTATGAAGGCTAAGTGGAAAGACTCTAAAAAAGGTGTATTTTGCACAGTTTTCCAAATATTTATTCAATATATCCGAATCTGGTAAACAATGTTATAATGCTCATCAAGGAGCATCAGTTACTGATTGATTTTTCGTTATTTTACTACTTATTTACCAAATATTGAAAAATAAAATCATGCGAAAAATTCAAATTTCACCAAATTATATAAAAATAAAAAAAAAATTGAATTAGTCGGACACACACGTCATGTGTAAAAAATGCGATTAATAGTTGTAAATATGTTAAAATTGTTAAACCCCAGTCTTAATTTATATTTTTATTTGGCAAAAACATATCAAATACAACCCCCTTTTTTAAAATCATTGTTTGTTAACTTTATTCGGTAGTTACACTATTTTCAGAAAGCGTAGTCACATTTTAACGAAAGGTTGTAATGTTCAATGAATCGGTACTCTTGTTTCGATCTTTTTCTTTGCTGATTTTCATGATATGTGTTGACAATTCATAAAAAACATACTAAATGAATGAATGTAGAAAATTTCAAATTTTATAATAATTAAAGAAACAAAAAAAAAAAATGTTCAAATTTCATATTAGTTTTTCACTTTTACTTGTATATTAGCTGCTGAAAAAGTGATACATTACAAAATATTTTAAACTATTTTAGAATTGTTTCTTTTACCTCTTGAAAAGGATATTTTGATTGAATTTTATATGCTTAATAGCGTAAACAAAAGATTCTACATTAGGTGCTTTAACTTGTGCGAAAGGGGGCTGTCCACTGTCCATGTATTACGTACACTTCTTAGACCCTCCTCCTCCCTGTACGCATCCGTACGACTTGACCGACCCCCTCCCACCTGTACGTACGCAAAAAAGCTAAAAATTCAAATAAAAAATAATTAATTTTGAAGCGGTTTTGCGAAGTTCCGTAACATTTGTTTGAGCTTGTAGTTCCAAGGCTGTACACTAGCAGGTTGGATCACTAGGGCAGCAACGCAATAGTTATTTACGCAACTCGGAAAACTATAATGTTTTTGACGGGTGTGAGGCTTGCAGCCCGCGGTGACACTATAGTCAAAAAAGTATATTTTTCCGAGTTTCGTACAATATTTTTCATTACATCGAATACGAAACTTGTATATTTATCTTCCCAAATGAGACGCGAAAATTAAAAAATGCAACTCTCAGTAGGCCTTGGAATGCTATGGGAAGCGAAAGTATTTTCGGCCCGCTAAACAGAGGTGCGAAAGTAAACAGAGGGGCGAAAGTACTTTCAGTCCTCTAAACAGAGATGCGAATAGTTATTTGTGTGTCTGTTTTTGACGATTGATTTTAGGCAATTTCGCGTGTTGTAGACCGAGCAGACACAACAAAAAAACTTCGACACTTCATTAAGTTTACTTCGATCAAAGTGTAACAAATCTGTGTGCCGCGCCGGTGCTACCAAGACCTTTTATGCGGAATTAAACATGATATTGTTGACGAAGGAAATATTCTTTTTTTTTAATAAGTCTTGTCTTTCTAGTTTTGTAAGGAAAACTGCAATATTCTCGTCGTTCTTGTTATGTGAATCACATAGTTTTGGATGTGTATCATGAGTTTTGGATGTGTATCATTAGTTTTGGATGTGGATCATTTCGCATGAGAATCACAATGGTTATTTGTGTACGTGCTATGGACGATTGATTTTAGACAATTTTGCGAACTAAGCAGGTGTACATATACAACTTTTCATTAATTCGGCATAAATTACAGAATTTTTCTTGTAATTTAGGCGCTCGGCATGAAAAATAACGTTCATGTCTGTTAGGGCTACAACACGCGAAAATGCCTAAAACCGCCAGCTAAGACAGACATGAAAATTACATGCAATGAGCCGAAATCCCAATAGTTATTTACGTGTCTGTTTTGGACGATGATTTGAGGCAATTTAGCGAGTTGTAGACCGAACGAAGTGAGACGGTTGCAAACGCCATTTTATCTAAAGTCATCTTGACGTCGTAAAGTAGGCCATGGAAAATATTTTTTATTTCAATTAGAAATTCTATTATGAGATGCATTTCTCCAATTGGAGCCATCAGGAATCGTGTTAAGTAAGATTAGCTCCACAAAATGGCGTAAAATATTTTATTTATAAAAATTATATCTTTCCTAAAGTCAATGAGAAACATTTTGAGATGAGTTTTAAAGGGTGACCATAAGCACTATCAGAATAATCTCACGCTAATGTACTATGTTTTTAGTCCACCTGAAGTTTAATTATAAACGTAAGTATTTGTTGATATCGTCACACAAAAATGCTATGAGTTATTGTATGTATGGCCAAAGCCTCGAACTTAGAAGCGGAATTTCTCTGGGTCCATCGCATCAACTTGATAAGTTTTCGCATCAAATTTTCGGCATTAAAGAGAACATTTTATGTTTAACTCCATATTTATAAAAATTATCGACTTTCGTGATTTAGTGATTTGACAGCGAATGACTCTAGTGCTTGCTGTTTTCGTTTTCATTTTCATTATAAAACAAATGAAGGGACCCGTACGTATCAGAATAGATGCGGCAAACAGAGCTGATGTTACGAAAACGCTCGAACGTATTTAAGTAAATATTGCCTTACCTCTTAAATGTATGAAATTGCGTACGTACACATTAAGTTGTATTGGAAATTGCCGAGAGAGCAATATTGAAAAACCTGTTCGAAGAAACGGTGTAAAAAAACCTTCCCGAAAGCACAAAATTGACTCCCAAACAGACAAAAACGTTCATCTCGGCCTCGGACAAATACTTGCATAGACAAAAATATTTCCCTTCATTTTCTCTACAACATAGTGAAAAACTATTTTTTTGTCTAGGGCAGACCTTATGACCGACCTAGGGCCATAAGGAAATGCCTCGACACATAATTCCACAGACAAAAATGTTTCCCTCGATTTGCAATTTGCAACATAGTAAAAAAAAGTTTTTTTTGGTTAGGGCCGACCTTAGGAGAGACATGAGGCCCACTTCAGCCCAGGCACCGGTACTCGATTACCTCTCAAATAAAAAAAGAATCAACGAAATTGGTTTGGATAAATCAATTTATGTAAACAAACATGTTGGGTCCTAGTAGAAACTCAGTTTCAGGGTCATGACTGAATCCAAGAGTTTCTAATCAAAAAGTTTTCTTCCATAAAACGGGAGACAATCCTAGTCCTTTCTCTTGATCGAATTTGAAAATTGGAAGATATTTACTCGAGTAAAAAAAACATGTAGAGCGCTAGCAGAAGCTCGTTTTTAGTGCCCCAGCTATATCCTAGGGCCCACCCTCAAAAAAATTTCTTCTACAAATTGTTGGGCTTTCATAGACCTGTCGATTAAAAATATAATTATGACAACCGGAAAAGATTTACTCGAGTTATGTACAAAAACACGTATGGCACCTGCATAGACTCGTTCTTAGCGCCCTAGCCAAGTCCAAGGACTCAAATTTAAAAAAGTTTCTTCCATAAATTGTCGGCCATGCCCAGATCTTTCAAACAAAAAAAAATTATGAAAATCGGATGTGCCCAGATTCAATCCCATAAACGATATTTCGATTACCTTTCACGGAAAAATAAGTTTTTGAAAATCGGTTGAGTTTTACTCAAGTTATCGCGGTGACAGACGGCCGGACGGACAACGATTTTATTGTTGATTCGTCATCTAAGTACTAAGATCGATGCTCCCCAATTACTCCCAGGTCGAAATTGGGGTGGTTACAAACGTCGTGGCAAACGCATCAGACCCGTTTTCGAAGAACTTCGTTCTTCGTACGGGTCTAATTAATAAATCATCATTTTCATATAATAAAGAATGACGATGAGCAGGGGTTACTACCTGCTCCGACGGGTCGAATGCGCTCTGGTCGGTCTATAACACGCGAAATTGCCTAAAATCAGTCGTCAAAAACAGACACACAAATAACTATTGGATGCTTGAATATGTAAACGAAAAAATAATTAATTTTCGACTCGGCCGATTCGAGCCAAACAAAAATTGAATCTTTTTTTCCTAACTAATTTTTTCCCCAATCCGACCGATGCATTGTAGCAACCGTTGCTTGCAACGCCACCTCTTATCAATTCTCTGAAAATATACGAACTGCTTGTCTTTCTTACCTTCTTATGACCATATGGCTTCGATATTATTACCAACATTATCTATCTACGAAAATAAGAACATCGAAAAGTTTTATGACATTTTCTAACACTCTCTGGATGACTTGCCGCTGTCAAATCGAGTGAAATGATTATGTATGTTTTCCGGAAGCACAAACATTGAAACATAACCTCAACAATCAAGTTTTGTTTGTTGTCTGCACTAGAATTGTTGACTATTTTCTCCAATTGATTGTATTTTTTCAATTTTTTTTTTTTTTTATTTTACGGGCAACATTCGTTCGGCTACCAAGCCACCACATCAACATCAGTTATCTAGTTCAATCTTGGCGTGTTGTGTCCAAGGAACCAATCCTTTCATTTGGATATCCTTTTTTTTGTTACTTGGTGCGCTTGGAGAATACAATGAGCCAAGAGAATGAAGGCGAGGAGCTTGAAGAAATGGAAGAGGACATAGCAATCCATATCGAATTTGAGGACGAAGAGGAATTAATAACACAATTTAATGAACTGATGACAGATCCCAACAATTTGGAAACAGCAGCCAATTATTTGTATGAATCATTGCTGGACGAAGCAATACTCGGCTCAGTATTTGAGGTGCACAATTTGACGAAAACCGGTTTAATGAAAGCATTGGAAGGTGAACCCGAAGACCCAACCCAATTTTTATTAGTGAACGCTCCAGATGTGGATGTGTTTGGTTCTAGTAAATCAGCTAAAATTAACATGGACTGCACATGTCCGAAGTGCGAAAAACTGGTAGCTACTGCAAGATTTGCTCCTCATTTGGAAAAGTGCATGGGTTCGACAGAGTTGAATTAAAATTCGAATTGAAATATTTATTTTGTAATTTGTTACAGGAATGGGACGAAATTCATCGCGAATTGCTAGTCATCGGATTGCTTCACGAGAAGGAGGTAACTATTTTGGTACAGCTCAAAGTGATGACGAGGACGATGCAGACTGGTCAGGCGAAAAGCGTAGGAAAAAAATTCAGCAAATTAGAACGAATGGGACGAAGAAAAATGGTAAATCATCATGAAAATAGTAGACCAGAGTTTGGAAAATGTAAAAAATTCCATGAAAGGGTTCAGTATACTAGAAAAGTTTCATGTCAAAACATTCGAGTACATCGCGAGTTACACAATATTGTGTTTGTGGAATTTCTTATTTTTTCAAAGTGCGCTTTTTGCACGTCATTTACTATATGAAATTGTTAAGCGAATTTTTGTTCAATAACAATTTGAAATCACAATTGTTGATGCATTACAATTTTACAAAAATAGAAAATGGAATGAAAATATTTTTTTTTGTAAAATTATTACGAAAACGAAACACGAAGTCTTGTTTTTGTTTGTCCTTGAATTTCTGTAACAAAGAAGTATAAGAACCAACACTTTAGCTGCGTGGTAATGAGGAAATAATTCTTTTCATTTTGTGAAATGCAGGAAGTAACATTAATGATACGATGTGTGTGAACGGTTGATAGAATATACAGATTTGTTAAACAAATTTCCGAACGTAACGTTATTTAATTTGTAAATAAATTTAAAATAAACAAAAACCAAAACAAAATCTATTTCCGTACTGAACTAACCTTCATAAGCCCTAATCAATCAATCAATCAGGTAACGTGGTAGCTTCTGCTCTTTCTACCTTCTTCTTTATGCTTTCTACTTGGAAACCGGTGTTGCGCTCACGGGTGGACACCGCTGGTTGAACAGAATAATTCTATTTCAGGAGGCCCACACCAAGATTTCAAGACAATGTTTGTAAAAGCCCTGTTGCTGAACTGGTAACCAGAACCGATGAAAGCCCATCGAGGGGTTATCAACTAGAGGAATTGGAAGGGAAAGCACCTAATTCCAATCGACCGATTACGTGGTCGATTGGTAAATAATTCGTCAATTAGGAGGATAGGAAAGGAAATAGGAAGAAAATGCAAGAGACTAGGTAAATGTACGGTCGAATACAGAGCGAATACGATCAATTGAGTAAATAGTCAACAGAGCTGTGTCTGTTAGGAGCTCCTATCATGGAATCATCCGTCGAAACCGAAATCAAAAAAAACTATTTTTGGAACGATTACAGTTTGTAGATACCGTGATTGTCGTATCTTCTCCGATGCGCACAGCTCTTCAAGTTTAAGGATATCCTGGCCAATTTAGACTTGAAAGTAAGACAAGTTCTTGAATTAAACCTAAACCTGGAATTTACAGACCAAACATGGCTTCAATGCTCATTGCCGGTTAAATTTGGCAAAAAATCTAGGGACACTCCTGGACAAAACGTCACTCCGAATCGATGCGAATAGGTGGAAAAATCTGCCAAGAACATCTTTGTGTGTGCGAATCGATCGTCAAAAGCAACGGTGTGCGCGTGTGTAAACTATGTTTTTTTCTCGGTATCCAAATTCGATTTCCCGATTTTTCCCGGTATCCGCTAAATTCAAGCTGAATTTCCCGATTTTGGTCACCAAATTTCCCGATTTCGAAGATAGGACGTAACTTCCTCGTTTAGTTGTGGATTAAGGCATTCAGCGCAAATTTAATCGCTTATCGTATAACTATTTACGCGAGCGTAGCGAGCGAAATTTTTTAAAGCGTTTCTTCCAATTTTTTTGCTTGATGCGTGGGAATGCAAGGATTGTCTTTAATTTCCTTAAATTTATTTCAACAATAGAAAAATTCCTCAAAATATAGTTTGGAAAGGAGCTAACTTAGTTGTGAACAGAAAAGATAGCGCCGCAGGCGGAAATTTCATTTTTTTAATATCAGTAGATTATGCAAGAAAAACTGATTTTTACAGGGCGGAGCGAGCGATTTTTTTTAAACTTTCTTTGCAATTGTAATATTTTTCAAGCGCTCTCCACAGCAGATCGCTAACCCCAAACGAAGAGGAATAAAGTTAAATTGAAACATGCATCTATATCATTTGCAAAGTAACATCGTCGCGTTGTAGGCAAAATTGAGCTTTTTGCCAAGTTTGTAGCGCCGCAGGTGAAAACTTTGAAATTTTTTTTTTTTTCATAATTTCTGGGACCATAAAATCACTCGGGACCCAAAAAAGGTTCTGAGCCCCAGGAAAATGCTCCGCTTTCGCTTTCTATATTCGGTCGTTACCCGGGGCAGTAAGATCTTATTAGCGAACACAATTAATTCGGTAAATAAAACTTGCGAGCGGAGCGAGCGGAATTTCTTTTTAGAATTTTTACTTTTTCTCTGATTTTTAACTATTTCAACCTTTTAGCTATTTTCCGTTTTTAGTGACTTTAGTAATTTCCCGATTTTCAGCCATTTTCAGTAATTTCCCGATTTTTATTCATTTCCCTATTTTTGGTCATTTCCCGATTTTTAGTCATTTCCCGATTTTTAGTAATATCGCGATTTTGAGTCATTTCCCGGTTTTTAGTCATTTCCCGATTTTGAGTCATTTCCCGATTTTGAAACATTTCCCGATTGTTAGTCATTTCCCAATTTTTAGTCATTTCCCGATTTTCAGTAATTTCCCGATTTTTGTCATTTCCCGATTTTTATTCATTTCCCGGTTTTTAGTAGTTTCGCGATTTTTAGTGATTTTCCTATTTTTAGTCATTTTCCGACTTTTAGTCATTTCCCGATTTTTGGTCATTTCCCGATTTTTAGTACTTTCGCGATTTTTAGTAATTTCCCGATTTTTATTAATTTTGCGATTTTAAGTCATTTCCCGATTTTGAGTCATTTCCCGATTTTTAGTAATTTCCCGATAAGTGATTTCCCGATTTTTAGTAATTTCCCGATTTTTAGTCAATTTACCGATTTTTAGTCAATTCCCGATTTTTAGTAATTTCCCGATTTTTAGGAATTTCCCGATTTTTAGTAATATAGTGATTTTTAGTCATTTTCCGGTTTTTAGTACTTTCGCGATTTTTGGTAATTTCCCGATTTTTAGTTATTTCCCGATTTTTAGTAATTTCCCGATTTTTAGTCAGTTTACCGATTTTTAGTCAATTCCCGATTTCTTGTATTTTCCGGATTTTTAGGAATTTCCCGATTTTTAGTAATATCACGATTTTTAGTAATTTCCCGGTTTTTAGTATTTTCGCGATTTTTAGTAATTTCTCGATTTTTAGTAGTTTCCCGATTTTTAGTAATTTTGCGTTTTTTAGTCATTACCCGATTTTTAGTAATTTATCGATTTTTAGTAATTTCCCGATTTTTAGTAATTTCCCGATTTTTAGTCAATTTACCGATTTTTAGTCAATTCCCGATTTTTAGTAATATCGCGATTTTTAGTCATTTCCCATTTATGAGCCATTTCTCGACTTTTAGTCATTTCCCGATTTTTATTAATTTCCTATTCTCGATTTTCGACGCGTCTTGTTTTTAAAATTTTCTTGATGTGGAAATCTTGAGCTAACTTCTCGGTCATTGATATTAAGCTATAAACGAAATGCTTATTTAGATTATTAGCTTCACGAACATTTCAGAGTAAATTGTCAGGTAAATTAAGTAAATTGTTAGGTAAATTGAGTAAACTCTCAGGAAAATTTTCAGGTAAATTAAGCTACATAGGTGGTGAATAGGGTCAATTGAGGATGATTAGGGAGAGAATGATTAGGTGAATATAAATTAGATATTTATTAGGTCGATTGTCATTTACTTCAGGGTAATTAGAAGCGAATGGAATTGGATGGAACACTACTTTATCTAGCTGATAACCTCTGGAAGCCCATCCCGAAAGTTGAATTGCTACCGAGAGGCTGCGGAGCTCCAATCAGGAAGCGTATAAGTCTTCCACTGAAACGCAGACTGCTTCCTCTCCTCGAAAGGATGATCTCTGAGTGATTATTAAATTTCAAATTTTTGCTGCGAATTTACTTCCTCCGGCGTGTGTGCCTTCTAATGTGTAGTATACTGTCTATATGTAGTATGTATGACAGTCTTCAGGCTACCTACGTAGGGACAGACACTGGACCGCAGACGATTGAAAGGTGTGCCATGGCTTTCTGGGGTCTGATCTCAAGGAACGTTTCGGGGAGACTGACATGCCAGGAGACGCAGCAGACGCTATGCCGGCAACTTTTTGTTTCGAAAGAAGTTGCAGCTAACACACACAAATCTTAAGATTTTAAAAAATAATATAAAACATATGCAGGGGACCCTTACGCATCAGAATAGATGTGGCATTCAGAGTAGATGTTGCAAAAAGAATTGAACGTATCTATGCAATTGTATCTATATGCCATTAAGTCCTCACTAAATTGAACTGGAAGTTGCCGAAAGGGCAATATTGAAAAACCCGTGCGAAGCAGCGGCGCTAAAAACCTCTCTAATCCCTTAAAATTAGGCCAGAATTTAGAACTGACCTAGAGCGCTTAGGAGAGGCCTCTGACCCATACTTTCATAGACTTAAAAGTCTCCTCTTTTTTATCTACAACACTGCATGAAAAGCCTAATCAATAAAGGAATATTCACGAAATATCACCAAATATCGTGTAGGGTCGTGATTTTCTGATGTCTACATCTTTCATTCTAAACCTTGAAGAGCAATTTCCGTTCTTATTTCGCAGAGATATAAGTCCACGTTTTTGACCCTTTTTTCGACCGTAACTTTGCTTAAATTCATTTCCGTAATCAACTTTTTGATAATCTTTCAGGAAAAAAAAAGTTCTAGAAAATCGGATAAGATTTACCCGAATTATGTGGAAAAAACATGTTAGGCCCTAGTGGAGACTCAGTTTTAGGGCCCTGGCTGAGTCCAAAAGCTCAAAAAATCAAAAAAGTTTTTTTTTTATTGCTGATTCGTCATCTACGGACCATGATCGATGATCCACCTCTACTCAAGGTCCAAATTGGGGTGGTTACAAACGTGTTGGTAAACGCATAAGACCCGTTTTCGAAGAACTTCATTTTTCGTACGGGTCTAACAACTAAAGCGACTAATTTTTTTGAATATTATAGATGTTAAAAACCTATAGAATCATATGGAACAATAAATAACAACGAAATTGATATCGAAGAAACTAGAGGCTTCAATTTGTAAGATTTCATGGATTTCATCCTGCGAACCGTATTCAAATTCAAACATTTCCCCAAAATCAAACTTTTTTTTCACTGACGGCGCTGATGTAGCTGTCAAAACAGCGGACATTTGAAATTTCACCTGTTTGTTTTGTAATTCTCTATTGTCATTATATATTTTAATTTAAAAATGACGCTTTTAACCGAGCCGGCGTTCCATAAGTTATTTTCTGTTGAAATCAATGGAATTCAAACCGATATTGTGTTTCATAAATTCGTAAATAAGATTTTCCTCATAATAAATCAATACGAGAAGATAAACAACATTTTCGTTATCCGGAATGAGCAAACGTTCAATGGTCTGATTCAAAATAAATCAGTGGATATTCAACACAAATTTGGTAAGGACACCGATGAGATTCAAAGCGCGATGATGTATTTGGTACCACGGATCCCGGTTTTAAGAGATTCCGAATTAGAAATAGTAGTTAATGTTGGACTAAAAGAGGTGAATAAAGATGTCCTTACGGCACTGGAAAAAACGTTAAATGAATTGTTATAAACTTGGAAATAAAAGAATTTGAAAAAGAAAGGTTTTTTATAGACTCAGACTCGGAATGCAGAGATGCCTAAGCCAAATTAAACACCGCACTCCCACATGAACAACCCAATTTAAAATATAAACAAAACTTCTCCGTCAATCTAACTATCATTTTTTAACCGGAAGATCGGTTGCCGTATACGTCTTTCAATACCCGAGCAGCTTATGTACTGAGATTATTATTTGACGTAAACCGGCCAAAGTTATTTTAATGTTGATCAACATTCGATGATTTCATATCTCCGTCGTCTACATATCGATAACAAAACGTGGTTTTGAACAGATGGCTAATCGGTCGCTACCATGTCACCATGAACGAATGTGTTTTGTCTCATGTTAATGTAAATCACATTAAAAGAGTGAAAGAGATGATGAAATGGATGAGAGATGAATTCGTTATGCCCTGAATATTTTTCTATTTGACTTTAACAAAGGAACAGGCTAATTTATGATACCCCATACTTACAGAGATCGAACTTCATTGTATACGTGACCTTTGCTGCGCATGATCATTATCTTGCAGCCATTTTCGTTTCCATAATTTTGACATTTCTTGCGCGAACTTTGACGTTTTTGTACTGGTATTCGTAAAAAAAGTTAAATAAAAAACTGTGTCACAAGAGGAAACCAACCAACCAACTTCAAACTCGAAACTCCTTCTTCAAAGTCCAAAAACCTCTCGTCGGTGTTGTGTTGTGTGCGTGTTCATATCTAATATTTTGGTGTGACTTTATTTTTTTAACTAAAAATAGAAGGAATAAAGTGTCCAAAACTATACGGCTAAACAAAATAGCAAGGAACGTTTTTTTAAGCCTACAATACAGAAAACAATAAGGTAGGTCGAATAGAAACACTATTTCATCTTACGGTAGAGTCGTAGAAAATTCGAAGTCTCATTCATTTTGATTCATCGATGATTTTTTTCTACAATAATTGAATGAGAATGCGTCATTATGTTTTCGGTGGTGATGTGTTCATATTTTTTTTTCATTTTTCGGAAAAAAATTTTCAGTGTTAACTTTAAAGAAAATTCTGTCAATGATTCTGTACCACTATACTATAGGAATTATAAACTTAAATTAACCTCTGACTGTGTATTGTTACCAAGAAGTTGCCATTAAATGGTTACCTCTTTCAATTTTTCTATGAAGGCAGTAATGTGCGGAAACAGTTGTTTCTTGCTACAGACGTTGTTTTTAAGATGATCGAAAATTGTCAGTTTTTACAGAAATGACGTATTGCAAACGGAATCGGAAAATTACGAAATCGTCAATTCGCTATAAAGATATTTTAGATTGAAGCTGAAATGAGCAACTCACGTTTTTGGAAGACGTAATATCAATCTGCTGCAATTCATGTTTCATTTTTCTTGATTTAGAATCTAAAAATAAAAACAAATTTTATCACGATGATGATTGAGGCGAATTTTAATTTTTCTGAAAGTGCTACAGTCAGGAATTAACATTGTTCCTCGGTTATGCGAAGATGTGGAAAATTAAAATTGATTTTCATTTTTCTTTAAATATTATGGATCAAGCTTTCCAATACACTAACTTTTGTGAAACATCCCGTTTTTTGGTCACCTGACACAGTTGAGCTCTGAAAAATAAATAGATGCCGCCACTGACTATAAGGACCTCCGGGATGGATTGCCTGTTGAAAACTGTGGTATATTAAATAAAAAGTAACGGCAAAAATAAAAACATGTTCCAAATCTAGCTATCAAAATACTATTTAGACCCGTACGATGATCAAAGTTCTTCGAAAAGGGGTCTTATGCGTTCACCACGACGTTTGTAACCAGTCGAATTTCAAGTAATCGAAACATTTTTTTTTGGGATTGAGTCTGGGCACTGTCGGCCCAAGTGCCAATGATCTAGGGCCGTTTAAGTGGTTTTTGGTCTTTTGTACATAACTCGAGTAAATCTTTTCCGATTTTTTTTCCTTGAAAGTTCATAGCATGCCTGACAATTTATGGAAGAAGCATTTTTTAGTTTTGAGCTTTCGGACTCAGACAGGGCCCTAAAACTGAATCTCTACTGAGGCCCAACGTGTTTTTTCTACATAACTCGGGTAAATCTTATTCGGTTTTCAAAATCTCTTTTTTTCCTGAAAGAATCAGAAAGTTTATTACGGGATGGAATTTGGACAAAGTCGTTTGAAAACTTTCGAAGTTACGGTCGAAAAAGTGGTGAAAAACTTGATTTTTCTAAGGTTGGGGGAAGCAAAAGGGGGGAGCAAAATTAGAACGGAAATCGCTCTTCAAGATTTTGAATGAAAGATACGGACATCAGAAAATCACGAAAATTAAATTAGCGAAAATCTGTCAAGTGGTTCGGGTTATCGCGACCCAACTCGATATTTGGTTTTTTTTCGTGAATATTCCTTTGTTAATGAGGTTTTTTGTGCAGTGTGGTAGAGAAAAAAGAGGCGAACTTTTTTGTCCATGGAGCTATAGGTCAGAGGCCTCTGCTAAGTGCTCTAAGTCGGTTCTAAAGTGAGCTTATTTTAAGGGCTTGGGGCGAGTTTTTGCGCCGTTGCTTCGGACGGATTCTTCAATATTGCCCATTCGGCAATTTCCAGTGCAACTTAATGTGGACGTCATTTCATACAGTTAAGAGTTAAGGCAACATTTACTTATATACGTTCGAGTCTTTTTGTAACATCAACTCTGTTTGCCGCATCTATTCTGATACGTACGGTTCCCTTCATATGTTTTTTTCAATTTCATGTTCAATGAAAATATCTAAACTCAGCCCGAAGTAACAGATTGAATAAAAATCTCGAATGAAACCGAACCTTCGTACCTAGGTGTCGGACCAAATAGAGTTTGAACATCTCGATTTCGACCCATCTTTGGAACGACTAGACCACTTTAGATCAAAGTTGAAGTTAGACTAGGACTTGAATGCTTACACTTTTAGGTCTTGGTAATATTCGATAAATATTTTTCGATTTTTTCTAAATACAAAAATTTAAAAAAAAGTAAAATCTAGCCCCCAACCCGCCAAGGGTTGTTAAGGCAAGTTCATGTATATATCATATATAATATGCGCGGATTCTTACATTTACGTCACTGAATTGTTGATTTAAGACTGCCAGCACCGATAAGGGATAAGATAAGTGAAGTAAGTTACTTGTGTGGTGTTGAAAGGGGGAATAAGTGAGAGGTTGGGTGGGGATTTTGGTGGAAAGTTCGGAGTGTAAGGAAACATTTTTGAGTAGAATGTTTTTCAAATATTTTTAGACAATTTCAAATGCAATTCAATAAGGAACTAATCAAATAATTTGATACCATTATTCCTCCAAATTCATTAAAAAAGTCATAAAGTTAGGACTCACGAAATTTCACGAAGAGTTTGAGACGCTGCAGCTTTTTACGAGATCGTACGAGTATTAGCACATGTTTTGTTTCGCTTTCATGGTTTTGATATATTTCTTCGATTAGTGTAAATGTGTGTTGTCACTGATAAGAAAGTAAATAACGATACACCTACATCGCAATCAGTTCTATGGCAATTCATTGAAATCATTGTAGTCATCAAGACCAGATCACATATTTAGTATAACTTTAGTGTTACTGGCTGTGTGAACTGCAATTTGCTAATTTGTCTAAATGGAGTGTAATACGATAAGAACCGAAAGTGACAAATTGCTGCCCAAGGATTGGAGGTAAATTTGTATCTAATTTTTCAATCCACTATTGTTTAATGTTGTAATTTAATTATTCTCTAATACTCAAAATTGAAGTTATCACTTGCCATTTTACTTTCAATGTGTTTTTGATGACAATCTTTAGCATCTCATATAACAATCGCGGTGTTTGTCGACTCAATTTCATTTCATTGTTTCTCAACATTAGCCACAGGCAAGGAGAAAAGAAAACCTTTTACCGTTTCCCATCATTCTCATACATTTTCTGGCTAACAGCAAACAAGAACACTTATTTATGTTTTATCAAAGAGATAAAAAAGGATTTTTTACCGTATTTTTTTACGTTTCATATTTGGTGTTATCTCCTATGTTGTAGAACATGTTGGTATATTTCACCATTATGTTGCATCGCTTTATTCTTATTCTAAAAAAATTGTATGTACACATGTTTCATTTGGGGCGAATAACGTAAAAAAGCAATATGAGAATCATTTGAAATTTTTTTTTGTGAATATTTATAATTGGAGTTGCTGAAAGGTGAAAATTTATGGCACAGAGCTGAACTGTTTCAACTGATTCTTTCTCATTTAGACTATTAGATAAAAATCAACTCCAATGAGCGTTTTCTTAACAATTAATACATAAGATGGTATGTTTCGGACTCAAACTCACCGCATAAACATATGAAAGGACCCGTAGGTATCAGAATAGAAGGGGCAAACAGAGTTGATGTTACGAAAAGACTCGAACGTATCTAAGTAAATATTGCCTTACGTGCGCATTAAATTGTATTAGAAATTGCCGATAGGGCAATATTGAATCAGCGGTGTAAAAAACCGTTCTGAAAGCACAAAATTTATTCCCAAATATACGAAAATGTTCACCTCAATTTTCTCTACGACCGATCTAGGGCCCTCAGGAGAGGCCTAGTACAGATACTTCCATAGACAAAAATCTTTCTTTCGATTTTCTCCACAACATAGCAAAAAACCATTTTTTTTGTCTAGGACCGACCTTGGCCCTAAGTAGAAGCCTCAGACACATAACTTCATAGATTGATAAATGTTTCCCTTAATTTGCTCTGCAACATAGCAAAATAATTTTTTTTTGTTAGGGCCGAACTTAGGACCGACGACATGATGCCCCCTTGAGCTCTAAGCACAGGCCAAACTTTCTTTTACAAATTGTCGGCCATGCCTAGATCTTTCAAATAATAAAAAAATTATGAAAAGCGGAAAAGATTTACTCGAGTTATGTATAAAAAACTCATAGAGCCCTAGCAGAGACTCGTTTTTAGTGCCTTAGGTAAGTCCAAGGACTCAAATTCAAAAATGTTTCTTCCATAAATTGTCGGCTATGCCCAGATCTTTAAAAAAAATTTGAAAATCGGATAAGATTTACCCGATTTAAGTGGTAAAAACACGTTTGGCCCTAGTAGAGACTCAGTTTTAGGACTCTGGCTGAGTCAACGAATTCAAAATCAAAAATCTAAATTTTTAGGCATGCCCAGACCTTTCAAACAAAAAAAAATTCTGAAAATCGGAAAAGATTTACTCGAGTTATGTACAAAAGACCAAAAGGCACTTAAACGGCCCTAACTCGGCGGCCCTTGGGCCGACGGCGCTTAGATTCAATCCCCATAAAGGATTTTTCGATTACCTTTCAGGGAAAAAATGTTTTTATAAATCTAGTTTTTGTTTGGCTCAAACCTTATATGTTCTAGATTATTAATATTGACGCGTACTTATAACACGTAAATAAATAAACATTAAACACTAATATCTAACACCAAACTGTTACAACTCCCGTGGATGAGATCGTTGGTCTCGAAAACGTTAGAGTTTAGTATTTAATGTTTATTTATTTACGTGTTAAAAGTGCGCGTCAATATTAATAATGTGGAACATACAAGGTTTGAACCAAAGAAAAACTAGATTATTGTTAGTTCCATAGTGCTCAAAATTAGCGTTTATGTTCGTACAGTTGTTGTTTTGTAAAATGGAAGTGTACGCCATAAATAACGACGTTGATATTAAAACGGTTGAGTTTTACTCGAGTCGTTATAAACGCAATAGACCTCTTTTCGAAGCACAACGTTCTTCCTACTGGTCTAAAAATACATCGTGAATTTTGAAAAGGAGCAGAAACATTTACAGCTATAGAGGAATCTTTAACACTAAATTTGTATACATTAACTTCCGTTGCATTCTAAAAACAAAAGAGTGCAAAGACCCGTACGTATCGGAATAGATGATTGCAAAGACGCACTTGTACGTCAAGTTTGAAAATGAGCAAAGAATTTAAAGTCTTAATGTCGAAGGCCCTCAACATCCTCTATCAAGCAATTCCATGACTAACAAAACTTTAAACTCAAATATCAGACTTTTTTTACCACATTTTTTGGGCACTGATGGGTCCACTCCATGGACCCAACACCCGGAACCACTCACTCAACCGATTATTAGTTTTCTTAGATCTATCTCTTTCATTTAAAACCTTCAACAAACAATTTTTTTTGCTTGTTTCATGGAGACATAGACGAAAAAGCTTCAAATTATTTATAATTTTGTATCGCTTGCGATGACCAAATTTGTTGACAGGGGAGAAAAGAAAAAGTGGAAAAGTTTCACCCACCCTCTGAAACCCGAAAGCCACCTTTTTCACTACCTTTTCCATCGTATCTTTGAAAGTTTTTACTGATATTGTCCAAAATCCGGACGAGAGATCCAGATGCGTCCAAATCCGGAGGCCTCCTAATCCGGAAGATCCGGACGAAATTTGAACGAAGTTGTATTTCTCCCATCAGCGGCAGTTTCCTTATACGAATCACGTTTTTATTTGTACTGCTGCGCCACAGGCCGTGGACATAATGGAAAAATAAAAAAGCGGTGTCGTGAGGCGGCAGGAGGTCAAGGGGGAATATCCCCCTTGCGGGGTCTAAAGGGCAGATCCACTTGAGGGGTCAAAGGGCAGAGCCCCTAGCGGGGTGTAAGCCAGAGCTCCATACACGTACAGCCGCCTGCAGGGCGTATCCAGACTCGCTGCAGGCGCGGGGATCAATATAGTTAAGACCGCTGTCACAGGATTACAATCCTTAATTAACTTTCCAAAGAAGTCACAAAACAAATGCCGAACAAGAATTATCATGATGCAGCATAGAAGTAAAGTTCAACTGAATTTCGAAACAATATCAATTTATAATACGTGGCCACAATTCTACAGTTAGTATCACTAAAAATACGGAGGATACAAAATCCGGACGCTCCTCTGGGTTTGGATGCCTCAGGATTTTGACGCCTCCGGATTTTGAAATCTCCGGATTTTGACGCCTCCTGATTTTTCGTCCGGATTTTGTCTTCTCCGAAAGTCAATACCATAATCAATCATTCAATCATTCGGGGAAAGCGTTTGAAGATCCGTCAAAATAAACCCGACTCATCGTGATGACGGAAGGACGCACGGACAGACAAACGGTAAATTATTTTTTCAATTTTCTTCAGACCGCAAAAGGAAAGTCTCAGCAACTCCGGAGTTGAAATTGCGCATGTTACAAAAGTTGTGATAGACGGTGGTCTTCGTACGGGTCTAATCACTTCTATTTACATCAAACACAGATTTAGAGAATTCTTTAATGAAATATGCGCTTTTAACTGAAAGCATACAAAATTACTTCTCAAATTCAAAAAACATGAAATTTTGATTTCAATACGGAAAGCTTCTTTCTGTTTTGTGTCTTTTCTTCATTCTCCCTCATACAATATAAATCTATAAGGTATGTTTCCACCATCTAGATTTCGGTACACGACTGGTGCATATTGCAAAGTTGAGAAATTCACTGCTAAACATGCAACATTTCACGAAAATATATACATTACATTATTATATCTTTGCATGAAAGCGAATGTATAATGTAGTAGGCACACAATTTAATAAAGCATATCAAGAAGAAGAACTTAAAAACTTTTCTTTGCAAGTTGTTCCACACTATATGTTTTTTCCTCAATTTTTCTGGTAGGAATAATCATCATATCGTATAACTATATACCTCATGACATGGAAAGAAAACTTTAGAAAATCTGTCGGTTATTTGTTGTTGAATTATTAAAATAATTCATCGTTGTACGATTCTCGAGGTGTTATGCGGTATAAGAAATTGAGGAAAGAGTTGAATTATTGTGTTATCATATGATGCATAATTTACCCTCGTAAGTGAAGACAATAATGCTTATATCACAGGACAACATAATTTATTTTCAAACTTGTAAATCTTTTTTTTTGCAATTTGCACATGTAAAACGCATCATTTCTATGGTGTTTGAAAGTAAGGCTCAACTTTGATCACGCAGTTAAAAGTGCGGAAACGAAAATATGAAAGATTTCTGCTTTAATGAATGATTTGCAAGAAAACATAAATTAGGTTCTCACAATTTGAGTTTCCTATTACGTTTATCACCATTCGAATTTCAATTGGCGAGTTTTTTGTTTTGAAGACTAAAAATAGAAATCTGCAAAAAAAATTATCTATTTGTCTGTAGACACGATGACTCGAGATCTTGACCTATTCGAAAACTTTTTGTTCTCATCTTCGAACTTGAAAGTGATCAAAAACGTGACTTTATTATACATCCGTATGAAGATATGAAGTTCTTCGAAAACGGGAATTATGCGTTTACCACGACGTTTGTAACCAGTAAAAATTCGAGCCGGGAGTAAGGGGTCCTTGGATGATTGAGTCGGCACTTTCGGTCCGAGTGGCGGCAAGCTAGGACCGTTTTAGTGGTTTTTGGACTTTTGTACATTACTCGATTACCGATTTTCATACTTTTTTTTTCTTTTAATGGTCTGGGCATGTCTGACAATTTATGGAAGAAACTTTTTTGATTTTGAGCTTTTGTAATCAGTCAGAGGCCTAAAACTGAGTCTCTACTAAGTAAGTCGAGTAAGTCTTATCTGATTTTCAAAATCCTTTTTGTCCTGAAAGATAATCCAAAAAATTGATTACGAGATTGAATATGAGCAAAATCGGTAAAAACTTTCGAAGTTACGGTCAAAAAAGTGGTGAAAAAAGTAGTTTTCAGAACGTCGGTGAAGCTTTTTGACTTATATTAGCACGGCTCTTCAAGACTTTGAATGGAAGATATGGACTTCCAGAAATAAAAAAAAAACATTAGTGATAATTGGTTGAGTGAGCCGTTAGGTTTGACCCAACTCACACTACACAACATTACATCATATTTGGTGGTGAGTCCAACTTTTTTGTCCATGAAAGTATGGGTCCGAGGCCTCTCCTTAGGGCCTTATGTTGGTCCTAAGGTCGACACCAGGCCAAAAAACTTTTTTTGCTATGTTGTGGAGTAAATTGATGTAAACTTTTTTTGTATATGAATTTTTTGAAATTTTTTTTTACACAGTGGCTTTGGACGGGTTTTTCAATATTGCCTTTTCGGCAATTTCCAATACAATGTCGCGATAATTTCATAAGGCAATATTTATTTAGATTTAGTTCGAGTCTTTTCGTAACATTTGTTCTCTTTTCCACATCTATTCTTCTTCCATTCTTCCTGGTTAGACAATACAATTGCTTTCCGAGGTTCTAAATGAACCATGTGGACTAAAATAACAAAAACACAAAAACAATTTGGGAGACGGATCGGTGCATTGTGAAATTCTTTTCTTAACTTATGTTTTTCGATCGAAATTAATAAATATATCCATTTCATATCCATTAATCATTTTTCAAGTGTAGAAATGTGTACGAATGTGGCGTTATACAGCAGACTCTATAGTTTATGATTTTCTGCTAGAAGATTTTTAGACCCGTACGAAGAACGAATTTCTATTGAGTCTATTGGTATATTGAGTTTACCACGACGTTTGTGACCAGTCGAATTTCGACCCAGGAGTAGGGGGAGAGCACCGATCATGGTCCTTAGATGACGAATCAGCAATAAAAAAATGTCCGTCCGTCTGTCTATCAACAAGATAACTCGAGTAAAACTCACTGCACTGTCGAGGCAATGAGCTAGGGCCGTTTGAGTGGTTTTTGGTCTTTTGTACATAACTCGAGTAAACCTTCTTTTCCATAATTTTGTTATCGTTTGTGTTTTGTCTGGGCATGCCTCACAACTTACATAAGAAACTTTCTTGATTTTGAGCTTTTGGACTCAGCCAGGGTTCGAAAACTGAGTCTCTACTAGGGCCCAACGTGTTTTTTGTACATAAATCTTATCCGATTTTCAAAATCTTTTTTTCCTCTGAAACATGATCAGAAAAATTGATTACGAATTAGAATTTGGGCAAAATCAGTTGAAAACTTTCGAAGTTACGGTCGAAAAATAGTGAAAAACGTGGTTTTTTGAAGGTTGGTGGAACTTTTGCAGTGTTGTAGAGAAGAAAGAGGCAACCTGTTTTCTCCATGGAGGTATGGGTCTGAGACCTCTGCTAAGTGCTCTAGTTCGGTTCTAAACTCTGGGCTTATTTTAGGGCTTGAGGAGAGTTTTGCGTCGTTGCTTCGGACGGGTTTTTCAATATTGCCCTTTCGGCAATTTCTAATCCAATTTAATGAGGACGTAATTGCACATACTTAAGAGTTAAGGCAACATTTACTTAGATACGTTCGAGACTTTTTTTACATCAATTCTGTTTGAAACATCTATTCTGATACGTACGGGTCCCTTGCATATGTTTAATTTACTTATCAATATGAGTTGTTGAAAAACCGTCGAAATGAAGTGAAGGTATGAAGAAGTTAGGATAAATTTCGAAAAGTAAACACAGGTCAGACCTTCCGGACAAACCGAACGCCTGAATTCACTTTCAACTTAGTGGGAGCTGAAAGGCAGTCAGCTGCTACTAGTATCACATTTATGCTACAAAACATGTTGAGAGTACATGGACAATCTCCAAAACTTTTATTTGAATCACAAGGTAATGTTTGCAGACACGCTATTAATGAAAACAGAGAATGTTTGAGTATATAAAGTGATATGAAAAATCAAACAAAAAATCTAGCGCATACTCTAAACATTCGTTGTTTTTACGCGATGGGGTCTTGTTCTGTTGACTACGAAAAAAATTTATTTTTCACTATTGATCAATATTGATTTTCTTTGTGTAGGTTTTTCTTAACCGCTGACTCATAGTGTTTTATTATGTCAGTGGGACCAATCTTGCATTTACTACATAGAGAACACAACCATTTTTGTTGTCATTGTTAAAGGAATCTTTCGATCACCGTTGCACTAGTATAAAGTAGTATTTCTATGGGGGAACAAAATTGTCTCAGTAGCAATCAGCAATAGACCGCGGCTACAACATCTATATTTGCAGGCAGCTTCCACGTGAGACGTTTACCTTTGTTTTGAGCTTGAGTGGAGAGGGAACCTGTCGACTAGATTATTAACTAAACCATCATCAATCGTCTGAAGTTTTAAATATTCCATCAAGTTAGCGTTCGTACATAACCGCTTTGAGATATGCTCAAAGGTTTACTTGTAGAAAAGGTCATTCGGTGTTCTGAAACCAACCGAATTACAGAGTTATATATTTTGAATAAGCAAAGAAATATGAGATACATAAAAATTGCCACTTTCACACTTACTGCGTAGTTCAGATTCACTTTGTTTCAATCATTAGATAGCATAATTACTAATCAGAATTTGCTTTTGATCAGGTTTGCAAGCCATTATATAAAAGGAAGTTAAATGAAATCGGTTGCAAACCTTTAAAAGGCAATATGCATTCGACCGAAAACGAAATTTATGCGACAACGGAACGAATTTATCGATCAGGTGAATATATGCATGAATATGTGGACCGAACCAACCAAACAAAGTCGTATATAAATAGTGTGATAAAATGTAAAAAATTTAATCTGAAAAGCGATTACAGTTTGTGAAACTAATTACAACGGTTTTGAAATTTACATCATCTATAATGGAGTGTTTTTTTATTTCTTTTTTGCGACTTTCCACTTAGTAAGCAATGTTACGAGAAAAAGGATTAGTCATTCGAGAGATATAGCTGAAACTGCTTTTTGCATTTCCAACATAATTGTAGAAAAACGTTGTATTGCTGGCATGGAAAAATTTTATTATTGTCGTGGCTGATAAAGTTCTTCCTGGTGATGACCATGGACACAGTTCGAAACGTCAAAGACAGCAATGTGTTTTAAATCTTTTTAAACCATTTTTAACTTGACATATCAACCCCGGCAATACAACAATCCAAATATTCCAACATAATTTTTCTACGCAACACTTCTTTCATGTTACTTTTCCCAAATTAAAAACAGAGCAAGATGGTGAGCAGGTGGCTGGAAAGTTTTGGCTAACCTACGGCGGACACCGGGCGAGCAAAAAAATTATTAAAAAATAATCAAGAGCTAGATTTATTTAAACATTCGTTCGTACACATACAAAAGAATAATTTTTAGACTAGGGAAAATAATATGATATGAAATAAGTCTAATTTTGCAGCATACCCAGAATAGCAATATGTTAAAGAAAATGCAGACAATAACAAATGCCATTGTTGGTGTAGTAAATGTATAAAAGGAAATGAATCAATTTATAGTGAAGTTTAATATTCGTTTTCAACAACGAAAACGCCCTGAGTAAAGCAAGAAATTGTGTTTTCTATTAATAACACTTAGTGGCACTGAACGCTAGTTTGAATTCGATGATAATAACTACCCCTCAGTTATAGTTAGAAGATCCATTTGGGTAAATAAAATGTGGAGTTGAAGGTCGAACCCATCTTAAGTTTCTCAAATGCCTTCGAGATTTACACAGGTTCAAACTCTTGCGGTCGTTTCTTGAGCGACGTCATTTTCTCCTTCTTGTTCAGCCTTTTATATCCACTGGTGGATGTAGACCTGTCCTTTCTCCTTCCACTTCGAACGGTCCATTCCCTATTGTTACCAATTCGTGTCTGCTGATCTCCTAATGCTATTGGCCCATCTCTCTGGTGGTCTGCCCATAGGTCGTGTTGTCGATGGTCTCCAGTTCATGATGGTTTTGGTCATTCTCGCAATATGTCCTGCCCAGTTCCACTTAAGAGACGCCATCCTTTCCATTACATCAACGACTCTTGTTTGTTTTCGAATCCATTGATTCGTCATTTTGTCTCTGAGCGAAATTCCAAGCCTACTTCGTTCCATGGCTCTGCAACCCTTAATTTGTTTTCTGATGCTTCGGTGAGGGTCATAGTTTCCGCTCCATAAGTCATTACTGGAAGAATACACGAATCGAATACTTTCTCTTTCAGGCTGTTATTCAGTTTGCTTTTGAAGATTAGTTTGAGCTTTCCGAATGCAGCCCAGCCTAGTTCAATTCTACGTCGTACTTCTGCAGTTTGATTGTGCAAACCCAGTTTCAGCTTGTGGCCCAGGTACACATAACTGTCGACTCTTTCGATGACGGTGTCTCCGATCTTTAGATCTCTGTCGTCGTCTATGTTTGTCATGATTTTAGTCTTTGATAGATTCAATTTGGGACCTATTTTGCCGACTCTTCATTCAACTTTTGTAGCATGACTTGGGCTTGGTCTAGATCAATTGCGATTAGAACGATGTCGTCAGCAAAACGAAGGTGACTCAGGTACTTTCCATTGATGTTAATCCCCAACTTACTCCAGTTTAATTTTTTAAAAACATTTTCTAGATCTGAAGTGAATAACTTCAGAGATATTGTCTCGTCTTGCCTCACACCTCGTCCGATTTTGAATTTAGCCGTGTTTTCACCAAGCCTTATACATGACGTTGCATTCTCGTACACATATCTAATCATATTGGAGTATCTCGAGTCCACTCTGCATTCGTCTAGAAAGTTCAATATCGACAATGTCTCCACTGAGTCGAAAGCTTTTTCGTAGCCTATAAATATTAAGAGTATTCCAATCTTGTACTCATTACACTTCTCGATCAAGATTGTCATCAACTGCAAATGGTCGTTTGTACTGAAACTGGATCGAAATATAGCCTGTTATACAGGTTGGTAGAAGTGCGAGAATTTTCATGAACAATTTGTAGAGTGTTGGTCAATAATTCTCCAGCCTTTTTTATGCAGCAATATGATTAATGCATTTTCCCATGCTTCTGGTATTTTTTCTAAGTCAAGGCATTCATTGAACAGAGTCGTTATTGCAATCCACAGCTTTCACCACCCAATTTGATTGCTTCTATAGGGACTCCATCTTAACCGGGAAATTTTCTATTTTTCATTTCTGTTGCTGCAGTAGTGACTACTTCCACTGTTATTTCTGGTATCTCTTCCGATTCTACATTCACAATCACTGGTCTTTCCCTTTGAATTTGAGTTTCTATGGTCACGGTTGATGGTTTCTGCTTTACTGATTTAAATAAATCATCATAAAATTCCTTCGCGATATCTAGTATTGTATTTTGGTTCGATTGGATCGTTCCAGTTTTGTCTCGTAGCTTGTAGATTTCTTTCTTTGCATTCATCATTTTGGACTTGAGGACTTTCATGTTGCAGTTCGCTTCAATTATATTCTGGGCCAGTTGAACGTTATATTTCCTTAGATCTGTTTTCATTGCCTTATTGATGGCCTTTGTCAAGCTTCCGTACTCTATGGAATCTCTTTTCCCGTCTTTTATTAGTCATTTCCCCCTGAATCACCTTAATTAATGTTGTTATGTCATCCCTTGTTTTAGAAGAAGATATCAACTCGTTTTGCATATTACACAACTTTTTTGTCGACAATCCTATAAAACTGTCGCAGCACGAATACGCAGTCCTACGTATCCTACGTAACATAATCGTTATTGAAGTGCTGAACGTACTTTATAGAACAGTTTCCTACAAAAATATTTGTTGCTATCAAAATATTGTTTAAAATGTACACATTAGATCCGCTGGTAATCCCAAACACCGCAGGATCGTAAACTCCTTTTCAATAAAATATTGTATGCATGAATATTTTTCGTGTTTCGTTGGTCTACACTGGGAAGGAAACCACATTTGCAATTTTAATTTATTTTGTATAAAATTTAATTTCATTATTAAAACTCCAATACAGCAACACAATATGGACTGAATATTTTATCTTACATACCTTATCTTTTACCAGTTCATATACAGATGCTTTTTTTTAAAACTGCTCACTTTTCAGCGAAACAACTCAAACAAGCCAAGCTAGACATTCTGTAATTTATAATCACCGACCGGTTGTGTTCTTTTACGCGCGCTTTTTAAAATTCAAATACGTTCGTTTAGTTCGACATACCCGTACGTTTACTATGTCAATTAGATGAATTTTCAAGTGAATTTGTTTATTCTTCTAGTTAATGAAATTAACAATAAAATGATTGAAAAGAGCTAAATGTGCGAATACTGCATAAGAGTCTGAAAAATGTTTGCTACTTGCGAATTGATTGAAAAGTCAGAAAATTTCAAAATGTTGGGAAATGTGAGATTTGTTTGAAATGTTTGAAATTTGCGATGTGTGAAATGTTTGAAAAGTGAAAAATGGGGGAAATGTTTGAAATGTAGGAAATGTCGTAACATTTCAAAATGTTGTCAAATTGCAAAGTGTGGTAAATGTGAGATTTATGTGAAATGTGTGAAATGTTTGAAATTTGCCAGATGTGTGAAATGTTTGAAAAGAGAAAAATGTAGGAAATGTTTGAAATTCGGGGAATGTTTGAAATGTAGTAAAAGTCGCAAAATTTCAAAAATTTTGAATTTCGTGAAATGTGGTAAATGTTTACAAATCCCGAAATGTGGAAATTGTTTAAAAAGTGCAAAATTTTTATATTTTCTAAAAATTTTGGAAAATTTGAAAATGGCGAAAGATTTGAATTGTAGCAAATCTTTGAAAAGTGAAAAACGTGGCTAATGGTGGCTAATGTAGGAAATATTGGAAGGCTTTAATATGTTCGAACATTGCCCTGTGTCAGTAAAATGCGAAATATAGAAAATGTGAGATATGTTTGAAATATGGAAAAGTTTGAAAGCTAGGAAATGTTTGAAATGTTGTACCCAACCCATCTTTCGCCATTTTGGAATTTTTCAAAATTTTTATAAAATATAAAAATTTTGCACTTTTTAAACAATTTCCACATTTCGGGATTTGTAATCATTTCCCACATTTCACGAAGTTCAAAAATTTTGAAATTTTACGACTTTTTCCCTACATTTAAAACATTGCCCAAATTTCAATTTGCCACATTTTTCACTTTTCAAACATTTCACACATCTCGCAAATTTCAAACAAATCTCACATTTATCACATTATGCAATTTGCCAACATTTTGAGATTTTACGACGTTTCCTAGATTTCAAACATTTCGCACATCTCGCAAATTTCAAACATTTCAAACAAATCTCACAGTTCCCAACATTTTGAAATTTTCTGACTCTTTTTCGGCTTAAAAATGCAGACATAGATTTACGCGAACTTAGCAAAACTTAGATTCAAAATCACAACTTCACAAAATGCTATTCGGATCGGAATGAAACTTGTCCGGACTATCACGTACGTCTCCTTCACAGAGCTATCGCCGAATTTTGATGAATATTTCAAAACAAGAAAAAAACGGCATGTACCCTGGCTAACATTCTGAAACTAATTCATTAAATTCATGAATGTGGAACCAATTAAATAAAACATTTTTCTTTCAGAATGCCAGCCCAACCTTCCGAAAATGGAGCACCCCGATCCGAGCTGCAGGAGTTGCAGCTCAAATCCCAACAAGTTACAGATGAAGTACTCACAAACCATTGCTTTCCTGCTGTTAAATTGGTTATGTAATTTTTTTTAAATCTTTTTTAGTCGTTGGAAAGTACGCGACGAATGATGGCATTGTGTGAAGAGGTAAATTGTTAACATATAATAGCTTTTAACGAGTGACAGAATTTTTAAAACTTAGAAGAACAAGATTGTTCAGATCTGAGGAACAGTTTATGGATTATTAATTAATTCATGTCAGCTGTTTATAGCATTTAAAAAAAATATGAAACTTTGCGTAGAATCGACATGTAATAATGTGAGAATTTTTTATTCAACTGCTAGGTGTATTTTCAAAATTCAGGGAAACTAAAATGTCGGTAAATGAAGACAAGTGAAAGAGAAATTAGTTCTCTAGAACAAAGTCTAACTTAAAGTGTCTTGCCAATGGGACTTCATTGAGATGCCCTGAGTATTGTGCAAATTGTTACAAACAGTAAGGGGCCATCCATAAATGACATACTTTTTTTGTCCCTTTTTTAATCCCCTCCCCCCGGCATCCTATATTTTCTTATACTGATAACATTGCGTGTCACGTTTTACTGCGCCCCCCTCCCCTCCGAAGTATAGAACGTCACTAATTGATGGCCCCTAAGATGATAGTGAAAATATATCATTGAAATGGATATACCAAAGTAGCGATAGAGCGAAGTCAAAGAAGTTGTTTCACTTGGTTCAGCTTTCAGCTGGTTGCAGGTATAACTTTTAACTTTCTCCGTCGGAAATACAACTCAGGTCATCCCAATGAAGAGTTTTCCAAAGCATCACATCGACAAGACACTTCAGGTTAGGCTTTGTTCAACACCATCGTGTATATAATTTGATTGATGATTTTCGCTTTCACGTGTTTTAGATTCATTTTCTCTGCAAATAATAGAAAAAAGATCTGAAAAGATGTACGCCCGCTCTTTCATTCGGTTGATTTCAATCAGTTTCGCTAACGAAATTCTCCCAATAAATCGTCCCAACGAGGTAAAATTTTACATTTCACAAGAAATACAGAAAACATTTCGGAACATTCTCGACGCTCCCGTGGCGTGTAAGAACTGTTCGGAACAGGTGCCTATTATCTTAATAACATATTCAAGACGAAACCTTCTAGTTGATGAGAGTAGCCAAGTAATTAAGCGAAAAACGACGATTTCGAAATCCTATCAACTGCTTCTGTAAAAGTAATGTAATAGCGGTGCAAAAGTGTGCACCCATAAGATTGCCAAAGTCTTTTGCACCAGCTGCCGCTCCTTCGACATGCGCACTTTTTTAGCAATGCAAAGGCTTACCTCTCCAATTATTTAACAAATATTTTATAAAACATATCTATGATATCTGAAAGTCATTTATAATTTTGCAATTACGCTAATTAATGGAAATAGGAATACTTGTAAAAATAATTATGTTAAAAGTTTTTTGTTGCAAAATGGGATCACGAGCGTTCTGAATTAAAAAATGTGATAGCAACGATATTTCATACTTGAAAAAGTCCACATTAATGATAAAATGGCTCTTTAATGCATCCCTCGTCATGTTAATTCCACACACTTGCAATATCAGAAAGTACATTAGGAAACTTCAGTGTTTTTCCAGTATAGTAAAGAATACAGTCCCTAAGACCCTCAAAGTTTCCGGTTCTACGAGTCGCGGTGTTGTTTGATCTCATTATATGTTCACCAAGACATTGTACCTTGATAATAGCCTTAATTTTGCAACACGTCGAAAATTTCTTGGCCTGCGTACAGTTGTTTAAACAATCCTATCACTTCTGAGGGTCATTTCTACCTTTACTAAAGCCTGCACTTACCTTCACAATATATTTTGAACCTAAGCTTTTGCTACTATGGGTAGGAGCACTGAAGCTTCTCCCTTGACAGATAACCGAATTAACGATTCACTGTCCGCACTAATCCATATCCGCATATTTGTCACTTCCGTTAGCTAGACTGAATCTAGGCTCAAATATAATGCTGAACATCATAAATGGTTCCTAAGAAATACGAATCACAACAACGTCCTCTAACAATGGAATGAACCAAGAAAATCTTAGAAATAAAATTCACTTCTTCCAATTAACAAAGCGAGAATTAAAGGTTTTACTAGCAAACGATAATTCTCTGTGTTTTGTATTGTAGTTCATTCCATCGTAGCGTTGATGACAGAGAGTCGTATAAAGTTATAAGATTGGATGGTAACTTTCGACCGTTATTTTATATGGAGTCAGCGTTATGTTTGCCAAAATTTTGTATAAAATATTTGAAAATGATTTACAAAATATTTGAAAAAAGATATAATCCCTTGGGCCGTAGTTGGTCGGAAATATCTTAAATGTGGACATCTTTTGTGGAATGTGTGTAAATTTCAACTGTTGTGCAATTTATAGCAATTTCTGTGTGGTTGTCACCACTATAAGATTGCGTCTGTCAAGACTATCTTTTATCTATCTAATTTTGACGTAGTGATTGTGTTGTAAGGTAAGCACAACAGTACGCACATTGATATAACGGATAACAATTGCAAAATAAATGCATTAAAATAAAACGCTTGACCCTTTCGTATATTTTTTTAAATTTTTAATGTTACGATATGGAATGTTTTTTATTTTATTTCTTTATGTGTAGTTCCTTTTTTAATATTTTATTAAAAGCTAAGTGTTTTGATATGCGCTGTGTTTACCTCTGTTATTAATAATATAAGTAATCCCAATTGATCTTCGACAAACCAAACGAAAATTTAATAATTTTCACCCATTCAATGTATAAAGGGCAAAATTGAGATTACTTAGAGTTTTTCACGATTTTCAGTGTTCTTGACGCACCTATTCAAAGTATAATGAAAAATAAATGTAATATCCCGTATAGTCATGTAATATAAGTTGCGTAAACAGCAATTCTATTGTATTTGTTTGTTGAGTTCATTTCGCGTTAACATGATCTAAGGACGAAAGTAGAGGAGTTTGAATTTTTTTTGTGATTTCTTCCACTTGCGTGTTGAAAGTTGTACATGTATCTCTCTTGGATTGTTAATTTGAGACTATTTTGCATGTAACAATTCCTCTTCTCAATTAACAAGCGAAATTTTCTAAAACCGACTGTCCTACAGAGACAAGTAAACAAGGAGAGCAATAGATTCGAAGAAATTTTCAAATATTAATCCCTAGCTTTCCTGACTCACTAACCGTATTTACAGATGCTAAGTACGAAAGAGCTGAAAAGAAAACCGGAATAAAGACGTGATTCATATTCTGATTAGAATTGGAATCTATTTTACCCTTTTGACAGATTTTTTGAACTTCTCACGACTTCGTTCAATGAGGAAGACGTTAGATTTTCTGGTTGACGTGGTCCTCAGGCCTTGAAAAACAGGTCTTATGACCTTCCTCTCCTCTTACTCTCCTATCATTCCACCTTGTAATATGTTTAGCCATTACCACATTACATCATTTTCCCATTCAGAACTCACAGTTGATATCAGTAGGTCAAATGAACCTCGCCGGTATATGCGCATACACTACCATACAACTTCTAGCATTTTTTATTTTAAACGATACCATGAATACATTATATCAAACACAGACGAAATGCCTTTTTCCCACGGTATTTGGATGAGTGTACCATTAATCTCTTTGCTGGACCATATGCTTGTGAAAAATCACGCCTATACTGCAGGTACATATACGATTTCTTCTGTTGTTGTTCATTCTACGCCTACTCAGATATCTGTACAAATAATTTATGCTAATCTTAAATGTACGGTTCGTTGTGGACACCATACACCACAACTACCCAAATTTATAGGTTAAAAAAGAATCCCATTCAGAATTTGTCCTTGTTGGTTTACCAGGATTTAGGAAGCTTCCAAAGTGCCTAAGGAAATAATTTAGAGACAAACACGTCAGTACGAAAAAACAATTTTATTTACAATGTCGAATGCACAAAGTGATTGCTAAGATTAAACACAATAAGTGATCACTAGGATTATATTAAATTGATAATCCAACAGTCCTCAGCGGGATGGAACCCGGATATTTTTTGTAAGAGTAAGTACGTTACCACTGAGCTAACCTATTCCTCGGAGGAAAACGTTACACTGGCTCAAGATTTACAACCGTTTTATGACATTTAGGACTTCGTTCAATTCAAGAAACTAACTTTAAATGTGAGATATACACGTACATCAGTAACATGGAGATCTCCCGCATAATTCTCATCGAGATCATCCACATAATTACTGTCTCAACCAACATCTAACCCCTCCACCAACCACCCTCTCGAACCTGAACCCGACTCAACCTAATTCATGAACTGAACATTCAACCAAATATTCAAACATTTAAAATTTTCTGTTTGTTTTCTGAGTTCCATATCTTTTATTTTTTTTCACGGAGATATTTGTGAAAAAGTTTCACCGATCCTCAAAAAACAACATTTTCGATCACATCTTCAGCCGTATAGAACTTCAGCATCTTCAGAACTTCTCCACCGAATTTACTCATCTCCAAACTCGACAAAAAATTCTATCGAAATTCCACTAAAATTCCATCGAAATTCCAAAATTTCCGAAGCTACGAAAATTCCAGAAATTCCAAAAATTCCATCGAAATTTCGGAGTTCAGAAATTCCGGAAATTCCAAAAATTCTAATAATTCCAGAAATTCCATTTTAATTCTAAAAATTCCTTCAGCATGTATAAAAAAAATGTAGTGGATAACCCCCCGGAGTAAGTCGTAAACTTGGAAGATGCTGCTCAACTACAATTCCATGCTATGGCCAGATTCTAGGTACTGACACGGCAGAATACCCAATGAATTGAATGAGCTTTTTGTTGTTTTGTTGGTTTTAGGTTGGTGTTGTATGGGGTGACTCTTTCGCAAATTTCTACAAATCTGCAGACCATCCTTCATGAGTGGTGTTGCTAATCGGTTCTTGCCACCGATGCGCGTGTCATGTTGCCTTGATACGGTCTGATTTACCGAGAGTTTGGTATTGTTTGGCAACAAAAAAGATGAAGTGATGCAACTAAAAACAGCAAAACAGCAAGCACTGTTGGAAAAATTGCTGTTTTATCTTTCCAACAGTGCTTGCTGTTTTGTTGTTTTGAGTTGCATCACTTCGTCGATTTGGTTGCCGAATAATAACAAACTTTTGGTAAATCAGACCGTATCAAGGCATCAGGACACGCGCATCTGTAGCAAGATTCTGCTAGCAACACCACTCATGATGGTCTGCAGATTTGTTGAAATTTGCGAAAGAGTCGCCCCATACAACACCAACTTAAAGCCAACAGAAAAACCAACAAAACAACAAAAAGCTAATTCATTGAGTATTCTACCATGTCAATAACTAGAATCTGGCCTTAAAGAATTTTCTTACGTTGTTTCGGCCCACTTTTAGCTGAACCACTGTCTTATTAGCGCATCCATTTCCAATTAAATTATAACGAATACAAGTTGTCTCAAAACATCACCTCTCGTCAAATAGTAACGCGCGATATAAAAAAAAAAATTCTAAGAAAAGGCCGAATGGTCCACAAGGTCGATGAAACACATCAAAGATAATGGCTCACACAGAACAAAACAAAAATTTTGTCTTTATATATTTCAGTTCCTAGGGTTGAAACATTAAATGGTACTTTCATCATGTAATACACGAGAAAGAGTTTTAAAAATAAAAATTTTTGTTTGTCATGCAAAATCGATTCAGATCAGCCTCATCAATTCACAGCCCAAAGAGTAAGTTAAAACTCATTTCAGATAATAATTACATTTTAAAGAACTACATTTATTCCCTATCGCGTCGAATGATAAATGAATAATGAGTTGATGTGAATGAAAAAAGCGTCCATTAAAATTTTGCTGCGTCACGGAAATATAATTTTATCCATAAATGAACTTTTTATTGGTAAAATATGCGACAGTCACCTTGTCACAAGCGATAGGAAGAATTCAAGTGAAACTTTCGCATAAAAATTGTAGTGACCAGCCAGATACTTCCAATGTCTAACAAGCCTAATCTGAAAGGTCGATCCAGGAAATTCAGAATGTGGCGTAATCGAACGGGCTTGTGAAAAATTGATTGTTTGACAAAAGATCTATACGAAAGACACTATTCTAAAAATAGAATCCTTTACCGACAAAGCAACAGGTAGCACGCAAAATATATTTTTTTTTTTCATTTCATAGAATGCTAACCTTGTCTGATTTGCACCAACTAATTTTCTGAAATATTTCTTTTGGCTTTCTGCATACATAATGTTTTCTATGTGAATTGTGAAAGTAGTTTCGTTGGTGTTTTTTTTTTTAATTTTGAAGTAAAACACGTCGCTCATTAAACAATAATTTTAACCAATGAATAGACATTAAAAATTTCTGATTAAAACAAATTAGAAAAATGCCCCGACTTTTCTAAAGTTGTTGGTGTTGAAACTAAAAATTTATTTGAATTCATTTAAAGATACACTTATTCACTGTTACATCAATATTTTTGCAATATTTATAAACAGAAATAAGCGCAAAAGACAACCTTTGAATATTAGAACAACAATTAACTTTATTGTTGTTGTATAATTACAAACGTCTTTCTTAATTTTGTTTTAATGGAAGAATTGTTAAGGATGCAGAAAACAATAAAATCGTATGCATTTATATACACTCAAAGGATGAAAAATGTGAGATGCTAAGAAATATATTTACACGACGAATAATATTTTGAACACAAATGAGCAACTTGACACAGTATGAAATGAAGTAAATCACCGAAAATATGCAAGGTGTCGTGTTGGACTTTTGGTCCCATAGTTCATGGCGAACGCCTATGTAGCATATAGTACATATCATACACGTTTAATGTGCTTGTTTGTGGCAAAAGTTCTAATTGTCGGTAACTATAAACATTTGAATTCGTGCAATGACAGATTTTTCCTTTTTTGGTGTATTTAAACCTTGTTATTAAAGAGCAATTACGACATTACGTGTGAAATTTACCATCCAAAAATATAATATGCTTCACGTTTACTACTTAAAACTTATTTACTTGATACAATTATATATAGAAATATACTAACATTTACATTTCAGGATCATACCATAATAAATATATATCTAATAAAATCCTATAAATATTTACAAATAAAAATATATTAAAATTTATATAACTATTAAATTAACTCATTGAAATATAATTTTAGGTAAACAGCATGAATATACAACAATATTTAACACATACAAACAAATTCTCAGACTTTAAAAATGCTGTTATTTAGAAATTTTCATTCTAAACTATTGTTACAATTGGAAACTTGGAAGGAATTTAAATTTTGTCAGTTCAAAAGAAACATTCATACTTTCAACCAACATCCAAAAATAGTTATTAATGCACCACGTACTACATGTCGTTCATATTGTGCGAGATTGGTGAAAAGTCTCAGGGCGGCAGCCCGTGGACTTTTCACCGATAGAGCACATATGAACGACATGTAGTACATGTTGGATATATAATTTTACGTATCTTTCGCACAAAAAGCCATTTTGAACACAAAACACGAAAATTATACTCTTCAATTTTTTCGAAATGAACTTGAACATTTCATGAAGCAACCATTGAAAAACGTCAACTTATGAATGAAACTCGACGTTTCGAACTGGACTAATATGGTTTTACTAGTCGACTTCGAATTCTGACCAAAAAACGTAAAATTAAGTCTAGTTTTCAGTGCACATTTTGGGCGAAAGATACATAAACTTTTTATTTTGGGTGCCAAATGGTCTGCAAGAATTTTTTGATAATTCGAAAGGATTTTTGATAATTCGGAGGATTTTTTTGAAATTTTTTTACAATTTTAAGAATTTTCAAATGGATTTTCTATTTTTATTTGCTTCTTAAAAATAAAATAATACACCGTTACAACCCGTCCGGGTCAGAGGCTAGATCTTTTTTTTATTTACTAGTCCCGGAATTTTTTTATGAACTTTTGCTCAGATGGATTCTTCTTAGAGATCCTTTTGATACCGAAGTTTTTACTGTGTCAGTGGTAAATTGAACACAAACCTAGTGCCATCTACGATGTGGAAACTAGAAGAGCTTAGAATGTCGGTTCGCCCCATCATTGTGTTTTACCAGCAGCCATTATTTTAGACCACATGCTTAACGTGAATTCGAAACCACACCTAACGGTAGCTAGCATTTTACATTAGGATTTCTTCTGGTGCTAATTATATCTCCATCTAAAGATATACCGGCTTGTGGAGCTGTTTTTCTAGTAGATAATCGAGCCTAAATCAACATTTACGAAGATCATTTTTCGAAAAAATTGGATCTAAGTATGCGCGGATGACTTTTGTTCTTCTACTCTAAAGCGTTGATTAGAAACAGACCGACTATATCTGTCTCTTTCTAACATTGAAGAAAAATCCTATGCAGAATTTGTCCCCACCAGGATTGAACCCGGATATTCTTGGTGAAAAGCCAGTACGTCAGCACTGAGCTAACTCGCTTCCGTTATGTGCCTCTTGCTTCTACTGAAATTATCATCGTATGTTGGAATTAAAAAAATACGAAACTATTCGAGAGTACAAGTACATAAGGAATGTTCCCTTCAGCGAATATATCTTGTTCGAATGTCGGATTTCGGATGTCTTTAGACAATAAAATAATAAATTCAAACTTTCCGCTTCATTTAACTTGATAAATTTATCAATATACAAGTACCGAGGCTAAAATAAGTTTATCACATTCCAGCCTATAATAAGTCAATTATTACTCTAATAATGGGGCTATAATCGGCCTATTATAGTCGACTTTCTTGTTAAAAATAGGGTTTTAATGACACCATTATAACCCGGTTCTTTAAAAAATGAGAAAACAACGTGTGTTGTTATGACAACCGCATACTAAATCGAAAAATCAGTCCAGACGAAATTTTTTGCAACAAATTCGATGAGTGTTTTTATACGAAATTTTTGATTTATGTTAATTTTGTTGTTATTTTTTTGTGTGCATAATTGGCAATTATAGGCTCAAATGTGATAAACTATCGTATAATACAAGGGGAACAATCGCGTAATTATACCCCTTGGATTATAATATACTATTATCACGATTGTTATGAAGACGACGTCAGGGATTGTAGCTAGGATCGTAACAGCAAACTCATCCGGTGAATGTTTAACAAATTTCATGTATTTTCTACCGTGAATTGTAGGCTTTAAATTCTGAATATAAACAATAAATGAAATGATTAATTAATAAAGTTCTTATCTTCAATTGACTTACAACTAGTGTTTCCCTGACTCAATTCCTAATTCCAAACTGGTGATTTACAGGTTATGTTTACGAACAACTAGATTAATCACATATTTAGCTTAATTCTATTCTAAATAAAAGAAATCGTGAATACCTCGATGCGTATAACTTTAGATTTTCGGATCTCTTTGCAATCTGCAATCCCTTTTGATCTTTAGATGAGAGCGAACCCTCGCCAATAACTTTTTTTTTACTTACAATTCCCTTAGTGAGCGAATGAATTGTAATGAACTAATGATCACCAGATGGAATTTACATATAAGACTTTCAATTTAACTAATTTTAATGACTCGATGGTCAAGCGGTAGAAAAATATTTTAAAATTAACTTCGAGTGCTTTGCGAATAAAGTTTAGCGTTGCTATCTCGCACTCTGTGACAGTTCATTTAGATCTAGCTGAAAAGTTAAGAACCCCAGACGTATTTTGTCGATCGGCAAACAAATTTTTGGCGGAATTATTTGATTCCGGATCAGTCGCGCCAACAACGATATTTTTAACAATGAGTGCGTTTGGTGCATTTTATCGCTTTATCACCGAGTTAAATTTATCGCAAGAGATATTTGCTGAAGGGAATACAGCCATAGTATAATTTGTCTCTCAGTTACTCACACGGTTAGAATTTTCGCTGTACCATAGTGTACTGTCCAGACGAAGAAAAACATATTTAACTTATACCTTGAAAAAACAATTTTCCATGTATTTTCAAATCAGCTATTTGAGACATTCAAACTACCCTAAAACTAACAAAAACTTCTTAGTTCCATTTGATTGTCATCAGAAGAAAAAAGTTTTACATTTTTGAACATTTTGACTTTTTACAATTTTTGCTTAAGCTGAGTTTAGCATCTGGTTGACACAAACAAACACTTCGTTAATAGTAAACAAAATGAACACAAAATCTATAACATTTGAAACTGCGAAGTGTGTGTTTGTGAACGAAAATTCGTCTCGCGCAAATTAAAGATTTTACCCAAGCGGCAACAACATTCTCCAGGTTATTTCCTAATGAAGCGGCAAAACAACAGTCAACACAAAAATAAAAATCTTCTGTTATGTACAGCCACTAACATTTAATTTGGTGCTTCTTTCTAATTTTGTTTTTTAAGCCAAATTTCACAATAATTTAACAATTTTAACAAAGGCAGTGTTTTTAACAAGTTGAAATTTATATTTCAAGAAATAACAGCATGTTTAATGTCATAATAGTTCTATCAACAAAGAAACAACAGTTACACTATTCAGTGCAACAATTGTTCATCTTTCGAAAGACTTTAAAAATTAAAAGTAGACTCGAGCCGACTAGTCAAAAAATAATTTTTTTCACTTTGGTAGATGTCAAATGGACAATGTGTGTTGCTTGAATAATGTATCTAATACAGACTATTCAAATTCAACTTCTAAATACCAAACTTAAAAATACATAAATATATTGACACAAAACTCTAATTATTGTTGTGCCGCATCACAGAGCAAGGAAGCCGGGATTCGTACCCTGGTAGCTCTTGACGATCAGGGAGGTGAGTCACAAAACTATTGGACACCCGCATTTTATTTTTTGATTATTTTCGATTATTAATTTTTAATTTTGATTTTGAATCGAAAAAACGTAAAAAAAAAATATCAAGTACCCAAATGAGTTACTTATTTCCCTGATTTCAATTCGTTTTGATTTATGATTTTGATTTCTTTGTAGTTTCTTCAATTTATGATTTTTTTTTTTTTTTTTGAATTTTTAAAAACGATTTTGTATTTTTATTTTGATGTAATGAACATATACATTTCGAATATTTATACTGAAGACAACACGATATATATTTCCAAATACAATTCGAAAAATATGTTCCATTAATAAAAGGCTTTCTAAAGTTTATGCTCCTTTAACAATTAATCACAAAAAAAATTACGTAATTGTTGTTCTTAACTTTTTTATAATTTGACGCCTTACAAAATTTTGAAACTATTCATTTACTACAAATTCGTTATTAGTATACAAGAAACGTCCACAAAAAATATCTTCCTCATTATTTTATTTTTATTTTGAATTTTGCTAAATACACTGCTTTATATAACGCCTAAAGCTTTAGATATTTTTTCGGTTATTGCAAAACTCCTTTAAATACTGCTGCTATTCTTCGCTCATTCTACGAAAGCTTTAAATTTTTTATCTAAAATTTTCTGGTGGCTAAGGTACGAGCCAATATACTTATCTAAGTCATACTTCTCAATACTTCGCATCACTTTCATTTTGGACAGGCTGTATTTTTTACAATGCCTACCTTTAACAACATTTATTGAATTCTACGGACATTTCGCATTTTTAAAGGTTTCGTATAAAGCTCGGAAACAAATGTGAGTAAGCAAAGCGCGCTAGAAAGAGAACGTTAATCTGGTGGTGAACTATCTTAAAAATGTCTATGTACGTTTCGTGTCATTGAGGATTTTACTGCATGTTTAACGATTTTCTTGCAACTTGGTCGGGTTCAAGCGTTTTTTAGATCCTTCTTCGATTTTATTTTAAGCCCTACTTCTGTTTTTAATTTTGCATATATTGTAACAACAACTTTTATACAAGATGAATCGAAAAGTTTCTCAAATTGACAGTACCTCTGAGCTATTTATATACAAGTGCTACAGAATTTAAAGAAGTTTTGCAGAGTTTATATATGTTTGCATTAAGCGTTCAATTTTGAAACTATTTTTTGTAAAAACATTATTACATTACATAATTGTATGTTATCGCTGGTATAAGCACTCAAAAGTTGTACAAGGTAAAGTTTTCATTGTAAGTTTACTGCGAGAATTAATTTACAGCCACGGAAATGTAATTTTCAGCATTTCAATTATACTTCCGTGGCTGTATTTCATATTGTTTTTGCGAAATGAGCTCTGACCAATCAGTGGTAGTAACCCCTGCAATGTAAAAATTTACAATTTCAGGAAATATTCAACATGAAACAAGCATGTGAATTTCGTAGTAAACTCACAATGGAAACTCCGAAGTGTATAGTTATATGTTTTATTGATTCGCCATCAAAGATGAAGAAGAACATTAGTTTCGTCTCTATTGTATATCGGTTTTCTTCTATTGCTGTCATTATGTATCTGTTTGAAGATATTTTCGTTTTCTTTCAAAGACTTTTAAGTTTTCGAAACTAAGTGAAGATTTTACTTTACAAATAGTGACGATAGCAAAATATAAAAGAATACAGTACAATATTTCAAACGGGAGTATGTTAAGTTGTTGCAGTGAGTGGATCCGTCGTTTTAGATTTTTGTTCAGATTTTAAAACACTGCGACTCGTTGGGATGTTGTTATGTTACATTAAGAAATGCACATGCAGAGTCCACAAATAGCATACAAAACTCCTGAAACCAAAAATGTTGTACAAAAAAATACAAAAATGTAGCAATATCGTCTACAATTCATGGGATATTATAATAAATAAAAGGCTACAACGTTTTTATTTCGTGTCTCGGAAAGGTCGAGGCTCTGCGGGTGTTAGCTCGGGTTAACTTTACCTACCGAAGAGGTACAAAGTAAAAAATACCATGTTTCATAACACAAGAACACCGCTGCCTTGATTTTCATAAGAAACAAAACCCACAAATAAAACAAAAGAATTCTTTTGTTTTATTTGTAGGATTTGTTTCTTATGAAAGTTACGGCAGATCGTGCACCCAGGTTATTTATTCCCAATTTACGTTTTAATTTCTTACGAATTTATAAGACAATCCGTCACTGCTGCGATCACGTTTTAGTTCATTTGGCTATCCCTTCACACAGTTTCGTTTTATTTGGAATTTTCTTTATTTTCATTTCATTGTGTTGTTTAAAGCTTGTGTTAGTTCAAAATTTGTAGAGTAAATGAAAATATATAACTTAGAACTAAAATTAACTATATTTTATAAGCTACTTTTCAAAATTGTATTTTCTTTTACATCGTCAATTTGTTGTCATATTTTTTTATAGAGTGAAGAAATCGGCGCTAAAACTTTAACAGTGTTGAACGAACAAGGCGGTAAGATTTTTGAAAGAAAATATTGGTTCGGAAGTTGTTTATTAATTGTTTAATAAACTAATCAATTAGAGCTAATCAAGTTGTTAATGCTATTTTCTAAATTGTGAGGTGCTTGGTTTTTAACACAATCAATTTGTGTGTATGTGTGTTGCAATCGATTAATTTGTGGGTTGATTGGTTTGGTTTCAATGGTTTTCATAGAAAGTTAACGAAACATTGTTCCTATTATGAAATCTGCTATACTGCGACGTCATTTCTAAATAGGGTATTAGCGTAACGCTCATAAAATTGACCGTTCAAAGCTGATCCATTTTCTAAATTAATAAAAGAAATTTTGAGAAGCGAATAACAGCGAATAATTTTATATTTTTTCATAATTTTTTTACTATTTAAAACTACTAATATCGGGTTTGCTAAGACAAAAATTGTATGGTTTTATACAGAGTACAGAAGTGGGGATGCGTACAATCGTCATGCTGGATGAACAAGGAGGTAAGCATTGTTTTTCCTTAAAAAAATATTAGAATCTAGTTATCAGCATTTCATCGATATTTAGTTTCTTTTGCATACGAATATTAAACTTTTGTAAATATATTGAGTTAAGTGAGATATGCTACAGTAATGAGAGCTCACACCATATATGGACACAAATTTAACTTTAGGAAAATTCCATAAAAAATTTAAGGTTAGGTTCACACTTTATAGACCAATATGTACTTTTTAGTGTGAGATTTTGTTATAATCCACGAGCTAGATCCCGAGTGGGACATAGAAAGTCCGTTAATTCTCAGAAAATTCAAAAAAAATCCTTCCAATTTGAAAGAAAATCATCAAAAACTCTTGAAGTACGGTAGTGAAAATCGTTGGATTTTTCGGGGGGTTTTCGTTTAGAAAACCATACAATCTATGAAGTTCTATGAACTATTGACTACAACTAAGCGGAGCCCCCGAAAGTACAGCAATTAAGATCCTCTTCTTCTTCTTCGTTAGCCTGTTGATATCCACTGCTGGATGTAGGCCTCCCCTTTCCTCCTCCATTTTGAACGACCCATTGCCATTTGCTGCCAGTTTGTCCCTGCTGTTCGCTTGATTGAATTCGTCCATCTTTCCGGCGGTCTGCCCTGTGGTCGTGTCGTGGGTGTTCTCCAATTCTGTCTGTCATCCTCGCAATATGTCCTGCCCAGTTCCACTTCAGAGATGCTATTATTTCCATTACGTCAACGACTTTCGTTTGTTCACGAATCCACTGATTGGTCATTTTATCTCTAAGCGAAATACCAAGTATACTCCGTTCCATTGCTCTTTGTGCTACTCTCAGCTTGTTTTCAGATGCTTTTGTTAATGTTAACGTTTCTGCGCCACACTGGTAGGACACACCTGCCCTACAACACATAAAAAACTTACAAACCGGTTCTAACAAAAGAATCCTTTTGTTAAAACCGGTTTGTAAGTTATTTATGTGTTGTAGGGCAGACACGAGTCAAACACTTTTCGCTTCAGGCTGTTATTCATCTTGCTTTTGAAAATCAGCCTGAGTTTTCCGAACGCTGCCCATCCAAGGCCAATTCTTCTTTTAATCTCTGCTGTCTGATTGTCCAGACCTAATTTTAACTTATGGCCAAGATACACATAGCTGTCTACTTTTTCAATGACGGTGTCCACAATTTTAATGTCTCTGTCACCGTCGATGTTTGTCATGATTTTTGTCTTAGATAAGTTCATTTTGAGACCAATTGTACTTGACTCATCATTCATCTGTTGTATCATGACTCGTGCTTGGTCCAGATCCGTTGTTATCAAAACAATGTCATGCGAAACGGAGGTGGCTCAAGCATTTCCCATTTATGTTAACTCCCATCTTACTCCAATCCAATTTCTTGAAGACGTTTTCTAGAGTCGATGTGAATAGTTTCGGAGAGATGGTGTCGCCCTTCTTACACCTCCGCCGATTTTAACTTTGGCCGTATTCTCATCAAACTTTATGCATGACCTAGCATTCTCATATATGTCTTATCGATCCTCTTCTTAAGATCCATCATCCTCTTAACGAGTCTCAACCGTCACAAGCCACATCTTCGGCAAATTCCAAGCACCATTTTAGTGACCTATAAACTTGATGCCTATCAGGTTACAACATTCACGAGGTGAAAAATTAGTTTATTTTGTCCAGGACATGTATAATTGCAGTTCATGCACAATTTTCGTTTATGTATTGTGTTCCTTCTCTTGTTTCACTCTACTGAATTATAAAATAGTTTCCGAACATGAATGTTGCCAAGTTTGAAACTATATGAGTACAAACTTCGTGTCCGTAAATAATTTTGCAATAGGCGGCTATTTTTTAAGTTTTGTACTTTCGAGTCGAAAAAGATACTGTGAAGTGTAAAAGAGCAACATTCTGCTAGATGAGCTTTTTTTCATATTAATTAGGAAATGGTTTTTACACTAGATGAATGACTGCGAAAAATAAAGCGAGAACGAACAATTCAAATTGAAGTTATGCCTTTATTTGTAACAAATTCTTACCTAACGGTTTCCAGAACTATATAAAGTCTTGATTTAAACCAAAGTATTAAACTGATCTATCCTGTCAATCAATTCTGTATAATCAATTCAGAATAAAAAATATTAGTATTTCGAAGAATTGTTGATCTACAAACACAAAAGAACATAATCGCATGGGTTTTACTTCTCACTGAAGGAACATTTCAATTTTGTGGAACCACGTGTTCTATTTAAATTTCATTCCAACTTTTCTTAAGGATTTTGGATTTTTTATTCATTGAATCCTGGAGAAGTCGTGCTGGATGATGAACAGATGTGTTTTATATCTCTGCTTTTTTTTAAATTAATCAATTAAGAAGTTTTGCCATACCAAGTACGAAGGTATAACAAATTAGCTTCATGTCATATGACATGAATAGTGATTGCAAACCGGTTATCGGTTAACCGGTTAATCGAGCAATTTTGTAATCGGTTAACCGACGATTCAAAACCGATTAACCGGTTAACCGAACATTGGAATACAGACTGTCGTCACTTTCGAAATTTCACAGGAGAAATAAATTTTGCTGGCAACTTCGACTGACTACTTTTATTCAGCAGAGCCTTTTGTTAGCTTTTTGGTATGGGAGAATTTTAAAATCCCCTTATTGTGTCTTTTATATTTAAAAAGTTGATGATCATTTATTGGAACCCAAACTATTTCGCTTCCGATCCATTAAAACCCATTAATACCATTGACACCAACCCAATATCAAAAATTTTAAATTGAAGTATTCGCATCCTCGTGTAGCAGAATTCATTAGTTTCAGTTTATCTAGTTTGAATATTGCTTCAACAAAGAATATGACTGGTTGGGTGGTCAATTACACTCATTACTTCTTAAGTTATTATGAGTATCAATGTAGCGAATTAGTCTGGATTTGGACACTTGGCATCTCATACAACTTAAGTCGTTTCGAACAGTTGTTCAATATGGTGGTGATATAGAATCACATGAAATTGATCCACTTCATATATTCATTGAAATTGTTATTTACACTACAATTGAGCGCGTCTAGAGTTGTGTATTAAGTTTCTCATACTTTTCGCTAGGACAGAAATTCAAAAAATGTAATCCCAAGTGATGAAAAGTAAAATCACAACAAAAACACTTTTTAAAAAGGAAATGTGACGCAACTCCTCGTCCCTTCTTCCAAAACAACTGATATCAATTTGGTTGACGCTTACAGCTTCGGAACGCAAAAAATTCTTTTGAAATATTTTCATTTTTGATTGAAAAAATGCGTCACAAATGCCGACCACCCAATGTTATAGTTTTTCTGTTCTTTCAGATTTGACACGAAAAAAAAGCACGAAAGCGCAGAAAAATTATTACGTTTCTGGCGTTACGTTTAAATTTCGACGAAAAAAAATTTGGTCGAAAGAAGTTTTCCGGCGAAAAAAATTTCCTTTGACACGAAAGATCTATGTTCAGCAAAAAAAATCAATTTTCCCCCTAAATTCGTCCCATATCACCGTCGGCCATTTTGTTGGTCACCCTGACACACTACACACCCAACCCATCAAGTTTTCCTTTGACACCAAACATCTATCTCCATCCCAATAGAGTCCAAAAATTTTGCTCATATTTGACCCATACTTTGAATACACTCACACACACATACAAAACATTTTTTTATATGGGCTTTATATGGCGCCTTCTAAGAGCCCTGGCGCCCAAACGATACCGGTACCCCCCCCCCCCCATTTTTTAAATCTCATATGGCGTAGAATGCTCACCCGAAGGTCCCTGCAAAATTTCAAGAAAAGTTATCGAGCCGTTTTCGAGCACGAGCCAAAACAGTCGGTTTTCATACAAATGGCTCTGGAACTAACTAACTAACGTAGGATGTTTCCATTAACTTTGGCTTCTATGAAATAGCACATTTTGTATTGAAAATTGACGATTTTTTAAAGGTCATATCTTCGGATCCTCTCGACCGATTTGAATGAGTAAAATGTCGATTTCAATCAAAAATTTACGTAGAATTCAAAAAAAACTCTCAGGGGGTACAACGCAAGGTAAAAAAGTCAAAACTTAGCTGTATATCTGGTCCACGAACAAAATTTTTCCTAATTTTTTGATCGTATGTGGACTTGCGTCACGGGCTACCGCACGCCCATGATTTTCATTCGCAGTGATTTCATTTTCACTTTTTGCCCACGTATGAAGCATGAAAAATAGTGTAGTTACGATCGTATGTCCCCAACAATTTCCAATGTCAAAATGAATTTGGCTTTTCGACATCTGAAATTTTCAATCAATTGAAACCGATGAAATTTTGGTTGCGACGGCATAACGCTTTAATTGTAATGGATGATTTTTATTTTATTTTTTGTTTCGGTTAACCGGTCAACCGGTTATTTCGCGTCCGGTTAACCGTAACCGCGGTTAATGATTTCCCGGTTAATTGCAATCACTACATATGACTTAATTCATTTTGCTTAATATAAATTTTAAGATAGCACTATGAAGCGACAATTTAGATACAGAAAAACTTGTAAGGATCGATGCAGCTCTTCACATTTTCATTGACATTGAAAAACATTATCTGCCGTTGGCATCTTCCATTTCTACACATTGCTCTCAGTTATCGAATTAAAACTTTCGTAAATTGTAAGTGATTTTTAGATTTGATAAAAAGAAGTTTGAAGCTGAAAATTATTGCCGACGGACGGTTGAACAATCGCTTCTTTTATCATAACTTCCTCTAATTCAAGTTTTAGAATTTCAAATATTTTCTTTTTGACAGGATTTCCAAGAATTTCAGTAAAAATATCACATTAGACTATTTCAATTAAACATTTATTGAATGCTACTCATTACAAAGTATTGTCTTGAATTCATAAAATGAAACAACTTATGTTAATTAGTTCCATATTTTGGATTTCTAATATTAGCACAAAAACCAGAAAATTATCATTACTCTCTAGGTTTTCACTGTTCCAGTTTCTTGCATTGAATCAATCATATTTGGATACAGAGAGGTACATTTCGATTTAAACACTTTTTAGATATGTTTGATATGTCAGAGTTTTAAATGTCACATTACATAAGATGTATGCGCAAGGAAGAGACGTGACGTGCACGTACAAACCAAGTACCTCAATGTAAAAGAAATGTGAATTGAAGTTAATGACATTTAAAACTCTAACAAACCTAAAATTGTTTAAATCGAAATGTACCTCTCTGTAGCAAACAAATTCGTAGAATATTTTTTCACAATTCCATGAATGAAATCTTCATATGCAAAACTCTCATTACTGTAACATATAAAGAGCAAGTTTTTTTATGTAGACAAAAGAGAAAAAAATTGGAAAATAAAGGATGAGGTCCTTTTACATATTTTGATGCCAATTTTGCAATGTTGTTGCGTCTAGTGATTACAATTATCATAAATGCATTTTTTCAATTTGTTTAATGTTCTCACAAACCATTTACAAATAAAGATTTAAAAAATAGGCTCAATATACCAAATGTTTAAAACCATCAAATCTTTAGAGCATACAAAGTCTTGTCAGAATTTATCGAACGAGAAACAACAAAAAATTCCATGAATAATTTATTCTTTATTTTTCTTTGTTCTTATATAAATAGAGTTCGGAATTTTTTTTTGTCAAATTCATAAATTTATTTTTGCTAAGTTCTTACCTCCCTAACTTTATATTTTCGGTAAATTCTATTGTCTCCAAGGCTGATGGTAAGTTAGGTTGAGCCATTTTGGCTAATTACCACTAGCAGAGGGTAAATTGTATTTTATGTCTCCGATAGTCAATAATATTTCTTCGGCTAAGGGCTCATTATATTGGACGCGATGCGAATCGCATCGCGTAATGAGTCCTTTAGCTCAACTTGA
>CM055406.1:12212092-12241831 GCA_029228625.1 Pseudolycoriella hygida | reverse complement strand
AATTGCAAGATATACCCCTTGTGCTATACGATATTTTATCACATCGGGGCCTATAACTGACAATTTTGCACAGAACATGAAAATACACTGTACATTGAAATCGTTGCAAAGGCAATCGTTTCAATCTAGTAAACAGTTGTCATCAAATCGTACGGTCAATCGATTCCTCCAAAAAAAAAGTAAACAAAACTCGTTTTGATTAAAATTTTGTTTTAATTCGTGTTAAAATCCTAATTCAACACAATAAAATGTTTTAAACAACAAATAAACGTTTGTGAAGTTGAGCATGCTTTGACAAAAGGCGATGTGAGTTTGTTTTGCTATTTTCCATCGACATAAGAAACATTTGATTTGCATGTAATGATTACGTTATGGTCCTTATTCAACATATGAAACTCGACTATAATATGCCGATTATAGTCCTGCTTTTAGGGCTATAATGGACATGTTATAGGCCCCGATGTGATAAAATTGATTATGCAATTCAGTTGCTAAATATATGAATTTTCTCATGCAGATCCTCAGAGGCATTGCGTATTACTTTACACGCATGGCCTTTATCATCATGTTTTTCTCAAAGTATTGCAATTTTGCCATCACAGTTATTGATACTTTTAGGGAATTAAGTTTTAACACACGTTCAGCGGCGCCGACTTGTTTACCGTCCATGGGGGGCAGGCAAAATTTTTTAATTTGATGATGTGTATTTGGCAAACATGCCAAAGTAAGCAATGAAACGGTAGCAATGTTTGTTTTTATAGCGAAACTTATAAGAAAGTTTTTGAAGTAATAGATTCCGAATGAAGCTGCGGTATTTGCTTTTTATGTGACAGAAGTAAGTGTGCACGCGAGCGAAGCGAGGGAAATTTTTTTTTCTATTTTTGTTATTTAATGGAACCCACAGCAATTATAGATTTTACAAGAAATATTCTAAAGTCCTAAGATACCCTATAATTTGAATCTCTCAATTTGTGAAACGAGTTTTTTTTAAATTATTGGAAACTTTCGGAAACCGTGTCTGTTCTGGCCATTAGGGTGCAATTCTGAGACATTCTCATGAAAAATTCAGGCCCACATTAAATGTGCGAAATTCAATGTTGTTGAGAATATGTACATAAAATGCACAAAAAATGTACATAAAAAGCACATTTTTGTGCTATTAAAACTCGAAATTATTGCACTAGATAACAAGTACATTTTTCGCACATTTTATGTGCGTGATAAGGTGTACACTATTCCTATCACATTTAATGTACTTGTGCTTGTGATGTAGTACATTTTTCGATGTTAATAAAAGGCACATTTTTTTAGCTATTAAAACTCGAAATTATTGCACTAGATAACAAGTACATATGTCGCACATTTTATGTGCGTGATAAGGTGTACAAAATACCAGCACATAAGTATCCGGTGGCACAATTGGTAAACCAGTCGACTCATAATCCCGAGCGTCTTGGGTTCGAGCCCCGCAAATGGCAGAAATTTTTCTAATAAAAAAAATGAGAGCTTGACATTAAAAAATGTAGATGGAGAATATCAGAATAAAAAAACAGAAATAGAAAAGTCGAAAAACTAAATTATTTTCCTTTCTTTTCTTAGATAACACTATATGTACATGAAATGTGCTAGTAATTCACACTAAAAAGTACATTAAAGGTACATTAGTTGTGTATTCAAAGTGTTTTAAATGTACATTAGATTAGATGTGAATTACATGTACATCTAATGTACATTAAGTGCACTTCACGTTCCATCCAAAGAAAAGATGTAACGGTAAGGGCGCTTTTTAATATACATTAAATGTCCTGGAATTGGAGCACATTAAATGGGATCAGCACATTTTCCGATGGCACTTTATGTACATTTCGTGGAGTCAATTGTTATCTGGGTGCTGAACCCACGTAACCAATTACATCAAGAAGTGACTTCAAAAATGTATGGGCTAGAAGTTTGGAATAACACTTCATCGATACAAAGTTGAGCTAGGTATTCCAAAATATTAAAACAAAATTTGTCGGTCCTTGAAAAAACGTCAAATATAAAATGGATTGCTAATCCTGTATGATAGAATATGCCTTGAATGTACCATTTCTGTTCAGAAAGTGATTACATTTACCATCCGTTTAATTTGTTATGTTTATTTATTTCGTCATGGGGGGCGTTGCCTCCCTATACTCGGCGCCGCTGCACACGTTAGAAAAAAAGTGTCCCAAGTTCCAGCATTGCCTTCATCATCCTAAATTGGCGTTGAAAGAACGAACAGAATTCTATTTATCACTAAAATCTATTGTTTTAATGCAACCTATCGTGTTAATTGCGTGCTATATAAGACACATCGATAGCTTATACATTTTTTTTACAAACTTATAATTCACAAATTGATTAAGCAATTTGCCAAATCGTGTTATTCAAGATACGTCAATACCTTAAGAAGAAATTTACATAAAAAATTTACCTGAGGTTCCAAATGGTTAATTTTCGCCCGGCAGCTGAGGATTTAACGTAATTTGCTAAAGTGAGGAATACTCCAACAATCCGAATTCCTTTTTCCAACAGAATAAAAGCTTGTAAATATGAAAAAGTTAAGAATTCTTAAATTTCTAAATATTGCAAACTTTTCATAAATTCTGCGAAAACTTGGAATTTTTTTTTTAACTTTTGATATTTCCGAAAGTTTTTTTCATTTCAGAAGTTTTCATCGAAAAAATAATATTTTCAAAGATTCGCCTCGTCATTGAATTACCAAAGATTTTAAAATTTCCAAAATTTAGAATGTATTTAGAGCACACAGGAAATTTTGTATGTGGAATGACAGGTCCTGGCAAACTGTGTAAACATGAATTTGTAAAGAATTTGTTATTTACATTTTTATGCTTTGGCTGCATGACTAACCCGTCATAGTGTTATGATTCGAATGCAGTTGGGTCGTAATAAAATTACCGAACGTCCATATAGTCGAACGATTTTAATTAAACTTTGTTTGGTACTTCGTCGTTGAATCTATGTAATTGTATAGACTTTGAATAACATGAATAGAGGAAGAATAGTAAGTTCTTGGAAAATGATTTTTTTGCTTCACAAAAATCTCATAGTTGTCAAAGTCGCTTCCTTGCAACATTACAATTATAAAGTATGCGATTTTTTTATAATTTGTTTCATTTTATCAAAAAAAAAAAAATCATCCAGTGTGCTTGCTGCCCTTGCCTTCGGCTCAGCCTTCGGCGCGTACTGTAAACTTCACACAGGGCAGATTTTCTCGCCAATTGTTATGCAAATAACCATTTTGTGTGATTGTGGTTTCACTTATGATTTATGTTTATTTAAGTTTTCTGTTCAAATTTATTTTCATTTTTTGTACAGGGTGAACAAAACAAAATTAGAATTGAATCGGCCAGCAAGCGTGCAGATCAACTGATGAAGAGTTAAACATTTTCCAAATTTTTTAACATTCGAAACAACAGAAGAAATAATGTAAGATTTTGCTTATTCATTTTTTTTGTTACAACCTTCAAAAAACTCAGAAAAATTATTTAAATAATGATAAATAATAAAATATAATCAACTGCAATAGTTATATTAACTTACAACAAATAAAGTCAAATCAATAAATAGAAGAAGTAAATTACACAAAAATAAAAGCAAGAATAAAAGATGCTGAAAAAACGAAGGAGATAGAGAAAACAGAAATTTAAAAAGTGAGAGAGAGAGAGTATTTTTTATGACTAAACTATCTACTAAAATTAAAAACAAAAATGGATCAATATTGTAATTTAAAAAATTCTACATACTTACATTTAATAATAAAAAAAGATTTACATATATATCTTTATATATAAATGTTTTTTCTATATTTTTGCCAAAATAATTTAAATCATTTCTCGTCATAAATAAAATTTTTATGAAATTAGTGATGTTCTAACTCGCTTCGAATAGAAATGCAATAGAACTATTTACAAAAGAGCAGCCCATATCTTTTAGTCCGGGGCACTATGCTCGCTGCAAGAGTTCTACAGACTTTTTTTTACTGAAGATTGTAGAGAGGTATTCTGCTGTGTCAAGACTATCATCTGGACCGCTATTACGGCATGTTGTCTCTATTCTCTAGAAGAGTAGAATATAGAGAAGCCATGCCGTAATCGCTCTCCTGTATCATGATTTATCACGTCGTACTGACTATATCGTACATTAAATGTTTCTGTATATAAACTCTAACACATACGTTACTTTATGAAATTATACGTCTATATCTAGAGGAATAAATTTTATTACAACTTCTAGTGAAAAATGTTTTACTCTACGTATGTTTTACTCTAGTTACGCGTTTACAATTAAATTGTTTTCAAATGCTACTTAATTACTACATACTCAGTTCAAAAGTGTGTGGGTTTCTTTGTTGCTCGCATATCGTCATAGAATTTTATTAAGAACAAACGAAAAATCCTACGGTCGGTCGCATAACTGACTACACTTGCAATGCAATTTGGAAATATCGATAGAGTAAGTGGTACAGCTGGTTATGTTATACGCGGTTCCATGGCTGGTTGGCTTTATTTGCAATTTAAAAATGTGCAATTAACCTGTTACAACAAGGCTTTGTATTTGATTGAAAAAGAAAACGCCAAACCACCGATTTCAATTCTTTGGCATCAAGACATCAGCGGTCAGCGGTTATTAGCATACGCAAATCCATTAGCAAGCAGTAAAAGTACAAAAAAGGAATTTGAAATTATGAACGAAGGGAATTATTTCACCGGAATTTCCGAATTGTTTTTGAAAATATACGCTCTAAAAAAATGTTGCACATCTGAGAAAACGAAGCCCAGACGACGCGTTTCAAAACATGTAGTACTGTGGCGCGCTTACCCGCTCGGCCTTTTACATAGTGTTCAACTTATCGTCGCTATGACAATAAAATTATTCTGTCTCTAAACTTCTCTCTCGTTTATATACAGAAACGTTGAATGTGTGATATAGTCACTACAACATGATAAAACTTGATATTCGTATGTGTAGATTCGAATCACGTCTTATGTATATATTGTCAATACGCGCGACTTCGTCGCTTGTTATATACAATACATATACACATACGAATAAAGTACTATTATCGTTCTAAAAAAATCGAAAATAAAAACTCCTGGAGCTATCACGAAGATAAAGCATTAAACATATCGGAGATGCAAATAAATCGCGTAAGATTTGTATGGACAATAAAATAAAAATGATTTTGTCAATTTGAGCTTTCAATTAAAGTTTGCACGGTTTATTTGCATCTTGTTTGATAAAATTCGATACGTTGTTTAAGCTTAAGACGGCAGTAATAGGTAATATTTCAAAATAATATTCGAAATTTCGACGATTTTTGATGTAAAAGAAAATGATGGAAAATTTATGTATATCATGTAAAAAAGATGTACAGAAGATGGATAATTAATGTAACAACGATGTATTTTGCAACATTATTTTTCCATCATTTTTACATTCCAAATTAGAAAAACATTTACATCATTTTAACATGATTTACATCATTTTTCATTATTTATATCATTTTTACATTATTTTTACATTAATGGAAAATGTTTTGATAAAGAATGTAAAATGTATGTAAATCTTATAAAAATGATGTACAAAAGATGGAAAAATTTAATGTAATCCATCCATAATATGCATCATTTTAAGATGATTTATAATGTGTAATTGATTACAATTAAAACACTAGATGGAATTTGTGCATCGTTTTCACATGATTTACATAAATTTAACAAAGTTTGTCCATAAATTTCACATTACTGTAAAAATTATGTAGAGCTTATGTAAATGATGTAAATGTAAATTTGAAATGTAAAAATGATGGAAAAATAATGTAGCAAAAACCATCGTTCTTGCGTTAATTATCCATCTTTTGTACATCTTTTTTACATGATCTACATAAATTTTACATTCTTATCCACGAATTTTTCATCATCTTTCCATGAAACATACACAATATTTACATTATTTTTACATCAAAAATATAATTTTGTCGAATATAATTTTGAAATATACCCAATAGTATGGATACTAGCTTGACAACATGAACGTCAAATTATCCGATTCGAGTGTAAGACTTGAGTTTCTCTTATAAATATCAATATTTTATCACTTGGAAAATTGACTTAAAGATCTTCACCATAACTCATAAAAATCAACTCAACTTTAACGTTTTTTTGGGTTACTTTTTGGTGTAAAGAAAAACGTCTCTTCAATGAAATTCCATTGAATTTCATGAATAACTTTTATTCAAGTTTGAAATTTCCTGGTAGAACTTTTTTTTCTACCATCACATCAGTTTTTGGTGGTCAGAAAAATTTACATCCTAGAGACCACTTCATTTAAAGCAAATCTATAAGACCCGCCAGCGAGCAAAACGATTTTTTTCGACATAGTATCCCGGACTATATGTTGAAGTATTTAGATTTCTCTATTAGAAATTAATGTTATCAACTAATCCACAATTTAAAAAGACAACAGTTCAGAAAGTTGCAATGATAATTACAACAAACATGTAACAGAGAAAATATTAGCCAAATCGTTAAATTTGCTTAATAATTGTTAGAAAAAAAATATATTTCCATTCAATTTATATAAAAATTTAAAGTTTTATTCATTCGAAATTTAATTCCTTGTAAATGTACTCAAATGAAACAATAAATAAATTAAAGAAAAATAGTGATACACAAGAAAGCAAAAAGACGAAATTTGAATTTTTAAAGTAAAACACAATAACGGAATTATCAAATCTAAATTTTCGATTTTTTTTTCATTTATGTTAAAATGTGTTAAAACATAAACGTTTTTTTTCAAGGGATTTACGTTACATTATGAGTTAGCTTTGAGGCGTAAAATAGTCTGATGAAAGAATAATTTTGTAGTGAATGAGAATGACACATCTTCATTCGGTATAATGTTAACCGAGACATATACCCATGACATGATGGATCCGCTTTTTTCTGTTACCTATATGTGGTGCTGGTCTGTTAGTTTTGTGTTTGGACCAATGGATGTCCGTCCTTTCGTCTACAAGCATGAACATTCATATAAATGGCTTCCAATAGACAAAGCGTAATTCTTCCCCAGAAAGTTACATCCCCTCCCCCCACAGCGCAAGTTGAAGAAGACGAGTGCGTAAAAATGGCAGGTAATGTTTCCCAAAATTGGCTAAGAGTACATTACGTATGTACTGCTGTAATCCTACGAGTCAAAACAATAATTTGGAAGCACTTACTTACAATATTTTACATGTTGATGCTCGTTAATGCGTATTCCGAATCACTTGCGACGAGGTAATGACGCATTTACCGAGCAGAAACATGTAAAATTCAATAATCTGCCTTCCACAACCTCATTTTCCTAACTTTCAACAAGTAAAGCACGTAGAGTAGTGCTTCAGTTATATAATCTTTAAAATTCTTGAATATATGAAAGTTTATGTAATTTGCTTCAGACTGATGATAGAAAAATATTAAAAGCAAAATATAAAGTTGTAAATGTAAATGAGGAAATATACACGACTGGCAAAGGAACCTTGAAGGTTATGAAACTTAATTAAACATATTGCCGTTCTATTGCAGTTAGTTGATTACTTGGAAAGCCACATTAGGAGATTTTCTCGCTGCTATCCCATTGACTTGTAGCAATTTGTATCGCTCGCATTATCCACTGTTTAATCAGCTGTTTTTCTGTTTAAAAAGTTCTTATTAAAATTGGTATTATTTGAACCTATAGAACGTAAATTGTGGTCATTTTAGGATCACTGAGTTTCAAATAAAAGGAAATGAAAATAATGATTTATTTGTTGATAGTGCTAAATGTTAGTTAATTGACCGATTCGATGAGAGTTCGGCTCTGGGTATGTCTATCAGTACAACAACGTCTGTCAACTCTAATCGATCATTGAAACATCGAGGTTTGCATTCATTTTATTATTACGCCGAACGTTTTCGATAATCTGTTTCGCTCGCACCTACATAGGAAATGGTATGAGCTCGTCAAATTAAACGCGTATTGATCAAGGACTTTTTGTAAAATTTAGATGAGTAAAATAAGACGATTGTGTATGTCCCATCTGTTGCGACTTGCGACAGAGGCGAGAGAAAATAATAAAATGTTCAGTATTGAAGGAAAGAGTACTTTTTCCAGGTCGGTATTCAATAATTCTGTGGAACGACTAGAACGTGTTTCTAAGATAAATTCGTCAAAGGATCACCTTCATTATTTCAAATTATCAGAAATTCTTAAATGTTAAGAGTAGGATGCATTTCTTTGTGCTAGGTATAGTGTACACTGTTTACATGTGAAGACTGATCTTTTATATGATATACAACTTACCAAATTCGTGTAAACCTATTTTTTTAACAAAAATATACAAGCAAATAAACACTAACACAAACATGTCGTTTTATCTTCAACAAATATGTGTAACTCTCTTAACTCTTAAGATTATAATTGTAGCCTTTCACCGAGTGTTCCACCATTGAATCCGAAAAAATAATGACATTAACACTAGCAACAAGTAGATACAATGATAATTTCTCAAAACGATATAACTTTCAGAAACTTTTTTAAAACTCTTTAAACAGCTGGTTAGATATACTTAGCGAAATGTACAAATGTGCATGTACTGCTTCATTTAAAGTGTTGGTTACCAGGCCCAGACAACACCGGACGCCCCGTGTACCGTCCAATTTTTCAGAGTACTATAATGTCTAATGTAGACCGTATACCAAACGCACCGTACCGTATACCGCGTATGCCAAACGTACGAGCCCATTGCATTTTTTTAGAGGTATGGTTTATACGAATTTAGCTTCACATGTGTTTGCTTCAAAAAACGTCGTGGTCTATGTGTATTCGACTTCTGAGAAATTTCTACTAAAGCATTTTTTGAAATTTGCGAGGTGCCTTTGCGTCCATTAACAAAACTTATACTATTGGAAGAACAAGATCTTCAATAGGCACAAACTCTCAGTACTATCTGGATACGAAAGGCAGAATTTCCGATGCTAATATCCACAAAAAAAAGAACATTTAGAGAATGTCAAGATTACAATAATCTGCAACGCATTCATCCATATTTCAAATTGCTATTTGCGAAACTTTTTGCACAACATGAAGACTTTCATATTTTTTAAGGAACTATTTCACATCGATATATTTTGTTCAAATATCCTTTTGCTCAGATTGAAACTCAATTATTCAGTGATTTACAAAACAGTTTCTTACTGTCGGAACGTATCACTGCACTTTGCTGTATCCATTTCTATTATTTTATCGGATATTCTACACTAAATATCGGGTAAAAGTAATAAAAAGTCAAGTTAAAGTTTGCTGTGATATAATTTTCCTGCCCTGTTATTTTAATAAGTACTTTTGATATAATTTTAAAGAGGATATTAACCATTGCAATTCATTTTCTTGGACTGACCTATGAGGTGACTGAAAGATATACCAATGTACTTTAACCCTCTAAGTTGACCAGATGGCGTCTACGAAGTCCATGTAAAATTGCTCGAAACGGAATATTGGTTATTGACTTGTGCATTGTGCAACGTTATTTTTATTTAAATTTTTAATTCCTTTAGAGTTATAAACAAATATATTTAAACATTTAATCTTAAGGTAAAATTTCACTTCGCGTGTATGCAAACATGTTAAAAATTTTTGCTCTTTCACTGTGTCTATGTCTTAATCCTATCTGTGTATAAAGTAAAAAAAACACATCAATAACTTATTATCTAAATTAATAAATGTATCAAAAAAATGTTCTACAACTTTCTGTTTCGTTGAAAATAATATTATTTTGAATTTGATTAGTTTTGATAGAAAATTGATTCTACGGTAAATTAATTTTATTAAAATGTCTGTTTATATAAAACTGAAGTAATTTCTGATTACAAATATTATTTAATGAAGTGATAAATAAAAATATTATATTTAAAACTGCATTTTTTATTATTGCCGTTTACCCATATCCTTCGACCGCTTCGCTTTTCCAGTTCCGCGTCCACATTTCTTCTATTCCCGTGAAGTAGCGCCAAAGTCAAATTGCCAAAAAACCAAAAATCGCCAACAAAAACCGCCAAGGTGAGAAAAAGCCCCAAAAAAGCGCCAAAAAAGAGTAGAAACGCCAAATTAATTTTTTTCAGCTCTTGACGATTTTTTTTTTGGCGTTTCTTCACACTTTGCCGATTTTTCTTGACGTTTTTTCACATTTTAGCGATTTTTTCTGATTATTTAACAAATAATTACAACATGGTAAATCACCAGAAAAAATCGCCAAAATGTGAAGAAACGCCAAAAATATCGCCAATTTGGAGTTTCTTCTCTTTTTTGGCGTTTCTTCACACCTTGGCTATTTTGTTGGCGTTTCTTCACACTTTGGCGGTTTTTTCTGGCGATTCAAGAAATAACTACAAAATAATAAATAAATAAATAAATAAAGCGCCAAAAAATCGACAAAAAGAGAAGAAACGCCAAATTAATTTCTTTTCAGGTTTTGGCCTTATTTCACACTTTGGCGATTTTATTGTCGATTTTTCACACTTTGGCCTTTTTTTCTTGGCGTTTCTTCACATTTTAGCGATTTTTTCTGATGATTCAAGAAATAACTACAAAATAATAAATCGCCAAAAAAATCGGCAAAGTGTAAAAAAACGCCAAAAAAATCGCCAAGGTGTGAAGAAACGCCAAGAGCTGAAAAAAATTGGCGTTTCTTCTCTTTTTTGTCGATTTTTTTTGGCGCTTCTTCACACTTTGGCGATTTTTTTGGCGCTTCTTCACACTTTGGCGATTTATTATTTTATAGTTATTTCTTGAATCACCAGAAAAAATCGCCAAATTCTGAAGACACGCAAAAAAAAATAATCGCCAAAGTGTGAAGAATCGCCAAAATGTATCCTTTGACTTTGACGTTACTTCACGGGAATATTTCTTCTTACGTTTCTACCCGTCAATTTCTTTTAATGCTTAGAAACAGGTCAGGTCAGCCTGAATTCTGAGACTCGGAATCTGATCTGACTGACACCTAAAATGATCTTACTTTTTTGAATTTTTCCGTAAGCAGTTCACAGACTATGGACTCGAATAGTTTGCCGAATGTGGGCAAAATTGCAACACCCCTATAGCATTCTACATCTGAACGAGCGCCTTTCTTAAAAATTGAAACCACGAACGATTCTTTCCACCGACTGGGAAAAGTGGTGGACAAAGACAAGTTGTAAATGTGACACAGTGGTGTAACTAGTGATAGTCTATATGGTCCAGAGCATTAAAAATCTGCTGTTCGCTCAGAGATATCGCCCATATTTTTTATTTTCCGTACAGCAATTGTTGACAACAACGTCTTTAAAAAATCCTGTAAACAGGTCGCACTTACCCTGCATCGTCGTGGTACGATTCTCACCTCGGTACATCATATTCGGATGACTAACCGATGTTTTCATATCATTCACATATGACCAGAATTTTGATGGGTGTGATATCAAGTTCTCCTCAGTTCATGTAACATTTATTACATCCAGGACGCCTTCCCGAGTTTAAGCATGTCCTCTTTTTTCGGTCTAATTCGAGGGGTTATCCACTTCATTTTTTTGGTACAGGCTGATGGAATTTTTGGAATTACAATGGAATTTCTAGAATTATTGGAATTTCTGGAATTTCTGAACTCCGGAATTTCGTTGAAATTTTTGGAATTTCAATTGAATTTTTGTGGAATTTCTGTGGAATTTCTTGAATTTCTGAACTTCCGAAATTTTGGAATTTCGATGGAATTTCTTGGAATTTTTGTGGAATTTTTTTATGGAATTGGAATTTTTGGTACGAATTTTTGACCAGTTGATAAACCCGGTCTAATTACTCTTTTTTACAAAAATTCTAAGAACATCACTTTTTTATAAAACGTCCTCTTTTGTCCTGTTTTTTCTTTAAACTTCTAACTTTTTGGCAAATCTTACCAGTTATGGTCAAGTTGTCGCAAAAATATCGCTACCAGGGATACTTTAATATTCCCTGAAACGGCTTCAAGTACCACACGGCTCTATAGTAACGATTTAGTCGCGAGCTGACAAGATGAAGGGCGCTGACTCACTATCTGAGCAAATGACGATTTGTTTATTTTACAACCTGATTTGGAATGCTGTCGAGTATTTTCGAAGAGGTATACTTGCGTGGTCTACATTCCTTCCCAACGCAAGCAATTTGCCGCTTCTGTAAAGCCTTGCCACTGTCCTTTCAGCCTCTTGTTTCACAAATAAGCTGATAGGCTCAAATGAAATTAAGATTTCCAGCGCTGCTGTAGGGGTCAAAGTATCGCTCCAGTTATGCTAAAAGGCATGCGAACCTTTCCACCTTGGTTAGCTCTTTCGCCACACTCACAACTTCCGCCGTATTGGACCAAACCATATTACCGTAGCACAGAATTGGCCGCACTAACGTTTTGTACATCCAGTATAAGACTGAGTGTCGGAGCCCCCAAGTTTTACCGAATGCACTACGACATCTCGAGAAAACTTTGATTGCTTTGCTGACCCTATCCGCTCTATTATCCTTCCATGTCAACTCTTTGGAAACTTGACTACTCAAGAATGTAAGCTAGTTGCATCCACTCCGAGAAAAGCGGTAGGAAGTCCAACTGAATAAGAATCCTAACTTTTAGAAGCTCTGAAAAAGAAGCGTTGAAAAGTTATATGAGGTTAAAGATGCAAAAAATTTGCATTCCTTAAAGATTTTTTACATATTTACCTTAGAGAAAAGTTTGCACAGTAGCGTTTATAGCTACCTTAAAGTTACGACAATCAAATAAAACAACAACCGTTGCATAAATAAGTTTAAATATATTTTTTATCGTGAAAATGTAATGTCATTCATAAAATTAATCATGCTTCTTGTGCCAATTTACAGTTCGAAACAATTTTCAATATTTGTTCAATTTGATTTTCAATGTTGCCCATTCGTCTGTTCAATTCGTTTCGTTCATTTTCAATTTCCCTTTCTCTATCTTTCGAGTCCAAAACAGCTTTCGCGTATTTGACAATTTTCTTCTCCATTCTCGAGCATCGCTGATTACCAAATACACAACAAAGCGACAAACTCATTGGACAATCCAGACTTTTACTAGTTTTAATCGGATCTTCGAAGTCATCGTCATCAAACATTTGGAATTTCTCTCTTTTGATTGGAATTCGTACAATGTTATTAACATTTGGAAGAACGGACAACTTGTTTAGTGGTAAGTAATCTGGAAATACTGATATCCACGTAGACGTACATCGTCGGAGTATTACGTTCCAACTGAAAAATTCAAATACTCAAATTACAAATAATTTCGGATTTCTTTAGTAAACTAAATTACCAATCACTTTCTCCTTTTCCCAGTAAAATTTTCTCATAACGTGACATTAACTCGGCTCTGTAGATAAAATTCATGAGTTCGGCTTCCGATTTGATAGCTTGGGTGTCGCTGACAGCTAATCCATTCAACAGATTAAACAGCACCGTTGAAATCATAAATACGAAGATCAGAAATATGGCGTAACTATAGACGTTTTTGTTGAATTTTATGTCTGATGCGTCGAACTCTCCAGTCAACATTACAACTGCGAATAGAAAACGCGTTCGTTAAGTTCAAATTACAACGGTGTTTTACAGTTCGGCTGTGCGAAATTGCAAAGAGTTTTTACTATAAATTATAAATCTTTTAAAAAAAAGTTGTTCTTCCGACCTAATGAGACGCCACCCATACATTCATGGGAAATATGTTTCCTCAATTTTCTCAACAACAGAACAGATTTTCTAGACCCGTACGATGTATGTGGCTTATGTCTTGACCTTTGTAAGTCGAATTTGGACCCGGTGGTTTAATGGGTTTTTCATTTAGATTCTAAAGAAAAGAAATCTGTTCGTCTGTCTGTCAATCTCAAAATCCGTTTATATGCCGAAGAATTGGTCATATTAACAGGCAGACATGGAAAAGCTGCGCGAACTCGCAAACGATGTTCGTGGGAAATTTTGGACCAAAAATTTTGGTTCGCAGAAGGAGAAATAAACTTTTTAAGACTCAGAATAGGAACTGACTTAATCGAATGAAGTGGGTAGTCAACGTGAAATTATTTAGAACGGAAAGTGTGCAGTCGGCGGAAAATAATTAAGAACGAGAAGTGGGCAGTCGGCGGGATATTCATTACCTGCGGGAATTGGGCAATTGGTGGCAAATTGTTAAGAACGGGAAGTGGGCCGTTCGTCGGCGGGAAATTATTAAGAATGGAAATTCTGCAGTCGACGGGAAATTTATTAAGAACGCGAAGTAAGTGGGCAGTCGGCGGAAAATTGTCAAGAACAGAAAGTGGGCAGTTGGTGGAAAATTATCAAGAATAGACATTGGGTAGTCGGCGGGAAATTGTTAAGAACGGGAAGTGGGGCGTCGATGGGAAATTATAAAGAATGGAAGTTGGACCATCGGCGGGAAATTATAAAGAATAGGAAGTGGGCCGTCGGCGGAAATTTATTAAGAGTGAGGAGTCAGCGGGAAATTGTTCAGAACGGAAATAACTAAGAACTGTAAAGTACTGAGAACATGAAGTAAGGAAATGACTAAAGAACGGGAAGTGAACAGTCGGTGTGAAATTTCTGTAGTGCAGAAAATATGTAGTATGGGAAAACTAAAAACGGAAAATGTTAAGATTTTTCATTTGTGTTTCTATCAAATAAAACAAAAACTCTATTTTAAAATCGGTAAAATTTGTCGCTCGCTCCGTGACTTCAGCTTTCATTCTAAGAAATATTCACTCTGAAATCAGCCTCACAAAAAATTTTCCTTCTCGATTTTTTCTCACTCAAAACTATTCATACCCTCCGCTCGCGGTTTCCTAATATTCTAAAACATCTATCCCGAAACTCAACTCTACCGCACTGGCTGCAGTAAAGTTCATAAAACTAAAATTGTTTTTTGTGCATGAAAATACAGCGAGAAATTCGCGGGAAGTCGATGTTAACATGATGTGTCAGTACGAAATCAGCGTTGCCAAGACGTGAAATTGAGAAAATTGTAGGTTTTCGGGAAGTTTCGGATTGGTTCGTTGGAAGAAAACATTTTTTCCATGCCTGATAACAGGAGACAACTTTCCTTTCCCGTCCATTAAACAAAAAATAAAAACAAATTTTATCATTCCGCTAAAAACTACCTGTTTTGATGATGGCAAGGCCAGGATGTATGAATTGATTAAACTCTCCCTCATCTTCTGGATCTCCATCATCCGCAGTGTCGCCGGGTTTTTTGATCGTATTGTCATTTTCAGCATCTTTTCCCAGTAATGTGTAAAAGCACAATGCAAATGCAATCAGGATGATGGAGTAGAGCATTAGACTTTTGAGGAAACTTTTCGACACCGTCTTAAGCATGACTAGATGAGTGGAAAATGAGAGAACTGGAAGAGATCCTGTTAGGATGAAGAATTCACAAACTGCTAGGAGTATTGTTATTGCAGCGACAGTGCGACGAGTTGTGTCCTGGTAATTTTCGCTGGTTAAAACCACAATTGTCATTACTACTAATGTAACTTCCATCCAATTTTCGAAAGCTCGTAAATATACCCGCGGTGAAATAACCAATTGTGTCAGCTCTCTTACAAGCACGTACAGCCCTCCAACGGCACAAATAGCGTATAAGATCGCATTTAATCCTTCGTTGCGATCATTGTTGCCATAACAGAATAACAAATAGAATATCATTGACATGCAGTACACCGTGTAACAGATGAAATTTGTGTAAAAAATCATAGCCAAGCGATGCCACTTCAGGAACAAAAAACTAGCGATTAGAGGATGTTTGACTAAATGTTTGAGTTCTTTAGATTTTGCCATATATTCAATTGGAGCCATTTCATCAGAATGACCCTGATTTTCACTCTTGGGTGCTCGTTGTTGCTTCGGTCGAGATGGAACTAAATTCGAATATTCGAAGATAATTTCGTAGTTCGTATCACCGGAACGTCTTCCATTCGTTTGTATGCAGTGATTGAAATGTTTTTCGAGTATTCTTGGTTCAATGTCAGTAATAGAGAGCTCGTTAAATTTATTCTTGGCACCGATGTAAGCGCCTCTCTTTAATAATTCTAGTACAACAGCTTCTATATTGTAGTTAACAGCAACATGTAATGGAGTGTTACCGGCGTCGTCTTTGCGATTTAAATCGATTCCGGGATAACTCACTAGCAGCTTGAAACATTTCAAGAAATCTGATGATTTGTTAGTGGATTGCTCGCCGATATTTTGAATGGCTTTGGTCAAGTACGGTCCTGAGTTAATGTTAACATTCGAACTTTTTAGAAACAAATCCAAAATTTTCCAATATCCATAAACGCAAGCCAATTCCAATGGAGATGTAATTTTCGAAGAAAATCCGTAGAGTTCAACATTTGTTGGACTATCACCAGATCGCAAAAGCTTTTCAACTGCATTTGATAAGCCATTTCGTGTTGCCAATGTGAGCAACGTTTCATTCGATGGATGTTCTCGAAAAATATTTTGTCGATTGTCTGCATCGTTTGTTCGTTCGAGGAATTTGTCTAAGCCTCGAATAAAGTTCGGCTCATTATGTTCAATTAGAGCAGTCGATAGCGATCGGAAATCCCATTCTATTTCGCCTGAAAATTTTTCGGGTAAAATTAACGATGGGTAGTTCTTGCTTAACACTTTTCTAGCCTCTCCATCTCTGAAACTGTCCAAATCAACGGAACAAAAGTCCAAGAAATATTGTAAAAGCCCTGAGATTTTATCAAATGCAATTTTTTTCTTCGCTATAGTTAAAATTGGTGTCATTCCACGATTGTTTGGTATGTTCACATTAGCCTGACTTCTGATGAGTAGCTTTATACATTCCGATATTGACTCAAAATTAGCATCGTTGATAACAGAAGTGAGGTACTGTAATGGAGTCGATTCTTCGTGAATGTTATCGACTCGTACATGAGGATTTTCTAGTAAAACACTTAAATTTTCTGGATCTTCAGACTCAGCTGCAAAATTGATAGGTCTCTTGTTCACAAATTCATTGTTTTCCTAAAATAATATTCTTGGTATGAAAATTGAAAGAAACCGACGAATTGAATTTGTTACCTTATTAACGTCACATCCCCATTCGATACAAGCTTTGATAAATTCAGCTCCGCCAGATGTTTGGCAACATTTTTCAAATATGGAAATTGAAACTTTGGGATCAACTTTTTCCGGATCGACCCCGGTCATTGAAAGAATATGTCGAAAATGATCGATATTCTTATTTTGTAACGCTGTTGATAATGATCCCTGGTTTAAGAGCAACAGCTTTTAAAGCTCTGCAAATTTCAAAAAATGATTTTTCTCTTACCTGGCGGTCTGGATCGCCCATACACAATAGTTGTTGTTCGTCCATTTTTTATGCTTTGCTATGAAACCTAAGAACATAACATTATTTATGAGCTACACAACACTTACATTATATCGAATAAAGACGTCATCAGACGAACTCAAATAATTATTTTGTAGAAATATGAACTAATGCCTTACACACTCCCATTCAAGCTTCTTACACACAACACAAATACCGTACATTTGCTTGCCAAGAATTAGGAACGAAATTCAACTACAATTTTATTATTTTTTACTAAAAATTTATGTACTGGAGCTGTATAAGGGATCCAGATAAAAATGAAATCAAAATATAAAGCCTCACGGCTCATTAGGTTCTGATTTTCGAATAAGTTGTCCGCTTAGGGGCGACACCAAAACTAATATAATAATATGAAACGTCACTGACTAGTGAATTACTGTAGAAATGCTTGCTTTGTTTTCGAAAGGTTTTAAAGCATATTCTCTAGAGTTCATACAATCGTTACATGTGAAATTTACATTGCGGCTTGAACAAGAGAGGGAGTAGATTTAATGAGAAGAGGACACATGAAATACGAGTGTTAGTAGATCGGACATGCAAAACTCATGTATTTAATTTAAATTTCATTCGCATTTGATTAAAATATCACATAAAGTGCTGCCCGGTTACGCTAATAGATGCGGATTCATCGCAAGGAAGAAGATTTTACTTGAATTTCTATTTCATAAAACCACGCACTACGTTGAATTTTTGATCCAACGTCTTGTTGGTGCAACGACACCTTAACTACTCTCTCTCATTACAATTATTATGTCAAAAATATACCTTCTATTAACCGAAGCAATAATTTATGGACATCAATTACTTAACTTACATATGTACATAATAAAATAGCCTCCGTCCGCCCAATGAGTTCGTTCCGAAATACAAACTTTTTTAATTTTCTAATTACATTGAGTCCGCTCTTTTCATTACTTTTTCCACTTATCTTTCCAGCAATTTATTGTGTAGTTTCTAAATCTCATTTGTGATTTATAGCGTATAGTAAAATAAAATTAGAAACTCAGAATAAATTCTACATCATCATTGGAAAATTGAATCAATTTTAACGCATGTAGCAAAAGAAAAATATAGAAAAACTAATAAAAAATCTTATTCGAAAATAGAAATATTTTTATTGAAAACATAAACTCTAAGTTTGTTTATGTTTGAAAAGATGTTTATCTCCGATTCTTTAAGACATTAACCTGAACCAGCCAATTATATGCAATATGCTCTTACAGTGTTTATCTAATCAAAGGCCTAGCAAATTTAAACAAAATCATTTTTCGACGTTCAATAATTTTCCTTGACTTATTTGCTGATGTGATCGGCGTGTTTACTTTGTATTTCGTGAAAAAAAAGGTCTTCATTTTTCGATTGTTACGAAACGACCTTAACAAGTCTGTGGTTGATATAATTATCCATCCATCACGCATTCAATTTACGGAGACGTTTTTTTAAAGATCTTATGAACCTTGTGCATGACTTTTACTCTTTGCTTCTCTGTCAGAGGGCTTCATTGGTCAGTCTATTGCGGTCAATAACATCAAAAATTCTCAGTACATGTTGTAGCGGAGCTATGTAAATAGAAGCGTCTCCAAAAATGTGACTTTAAGCGGACCGGAAACACAGAGAGCAACTGAACATGAAGCCATGTTTAATTACATGAATTTACAACTCGTCGAATTTTTAGCTTTTTAGACCCGTACGAAGTACGTTTGTTTGTTTGAATGGAACCTTGCGTTCAAAGTTTTGATTTCATTTGACTACAGCGCTTTTTTTAAAACATAATTACGTTGTGTTAAAAAAAATTGCGTCACAAATGCCGGACTCAACGACTAAATAATTTTTCTGTATTTTCAGTTTTTGCGCTGCAAAACGACTGATAGTTTTGGAAGTTTTCAGTTGTTGGAAAAAGTTCTATTTTTTGAAAAAAATTTTCTCCGAAAAAAAGTTTCCTCAGAAAATAAAATTTTCTTAAAAAAAAATTAACTCCGAAAAAAAAATTTCTCAGAAAAAAATTTTTTCTCCCAAAAAAACATTTTCTTCAAAAAGTTTTTATTCGAAAAAAAAAAATTTTTCTTCCAAAATGTTTTTTCTCCAAAAAAAATTTTTTCCAAATCAAATTGTAAAAACATTTTTGCGAAAAAAAGTTTTCCAAAAAAAGTCTCTCCAAAAAAAATTCTCTGAAAAACATTTTTCTCCAAAAAAAAATTTTCCTTAAAAATTTACTTCAAAAAAAAAATTCCAAAAAATTTTTCTCCAAAAAAAATTTTTCTCCAAAAAAAATTTTCTTCGAAAAAAACTTTCTCCGAAAAAATTTTTTTTTCCGAAAAATATTGCTCTCCAACACCTTAGGCTATCATCGGAACACTTCGTATCACCTTCTCTTAACCAAACTCTATAACTTTCCCAAAGAAGCCAACTCTCTAGCTATTGTCACTCCGGAGCTAAAATTCGAAAACTCCGAGCATTACCTCAAAATTGACCTCTTTTCCACATGCCACGGCTTTTCCAGAATTTTCCCGGAGAAATCGAAAATTATTAATAGATAGAACATAGATAGAAACCGACAGATCAGAAAAAAAGTTTTCATAGTGGTGAGAAGATAGAAAAATCCAACGGCCTTAGAAAAATGTCATTTTCAAACCTTGACATCTCAGCCAATTTTCAACCGATTTTGATGAGTCTGGGCTCGTTGGAAAGCTGCTGCGACGTAGTTTTTTAAAAAATTAGTAGGGGGGGGGGGGGGCGAGGGAAAAAACTTAAAAGTTCACGTATTATATGGCTCCTTGTCCCAAAGGTTTGTAAGGAGTTTTTTGGGTTTGTGGTCGTTTTTTTTGGAGTGTGGGGACTGCGTCACGCCTTCCGCTACCGCTGATAATTCGAGTAAAACTCTATTTTCAAAAAAAATTTTCACCTGAAACGTAGTACCAGAAGTGGGTTTGGGATTGCAAATGGGTATTTTTGGACCAAGGGGCACTGAGCTTGGTGGTTTTAGGTCTTTTGTACATAATTCGAGCAAATCTCTTCTGATTAAAAAAAAAAACATATGCAAGGGACCCGTACGTATCAGAATAAATGTGGCCAACAGAATAGATGTTACAAAAAGGATCGGACGTATCTAAGTAAATATTGCCTTAACACTTAAGTGTATGCAATTACGTCCCCATTAAATTGGATCGAAAATTGCCGAAAGGGCAATATTGAAAAACCCGTCCGAAGAAACGGCGCAAAAAATCTTTCCAAACCCTTACAAAAAGCCCAAAAATTAGAACTTAGCAGAGGCCCTCCATGGACTAAAAGTTCGCCTCTTTGTTCTCTACAAATCTACAAAACCTCATTATCAAAGAAATATTCACGAATGAGTCGCGTAGCGTGAGTTGGGCCCACACTAAGGACTCTATAGCTCGAACCACTAGACAGATTTTCACTAATTTAATTTTCGTTATTTTTTTAAGTACATATCTTTCATTCAAAACCTTGAAGAGCGATTACCGTACCGTTCTAATTTCGCAGTGATATAAGTGAAAAAGCTCCACCAACCTTCAAAAAACTACGTTTTTCGCCACTTTTTCAACCGTAACTTCGAAAGTTTTCAACCGATTTTGCCAAAATTCAATCCCGTAATCAATTTTCTGATTATCTTTCAGGTGAAAAAATAGAGATTCTGAAAATCGGATAACATTTACCCGATTTATGTAGAAAAACACGTTGGGCCCTAGTAGAGACTCAGTTTTAGAGCCCTGGCTGAGTGCAAAAGCTCAAAATCTATAAGTTGTGAGGCTTGACCAGACCTTTCAAATAAAGAAAAATTTATGAAAATTGGAGATTTTACTCGAGCATGTACAAAAGACCAAAAATCACTTAAACTGCCCTAGCTCGGTGGCCCTTGGGCCGACAGCGCCCAGATTCAATCCCATAAAAGATTTTTTGATTACCTTTCAGGGGAATTCGACTGGTTACAAACACAATAAACCCCTTTCCGAAGAACTTCGTTCTTCGTACGGGTCTAAACATTTTTGTCTTGGAATGTCCGACAATTTATGGAGAAAATTGTTTTGATCTTGAGCCCTTTGACTTAACCAGTGCGATACAACTGAGTCTCTACTAGGGTTTAATGTGTTTTTCCTGCATCAATCTGGTAAATCTTATCCTAAAATCTTTTTTTACTGAAAGATTATTGAAAAACTGAAAACGAAATTGAATTTGGAAAAATTCGGTCGAAAAAGTTATCAAAAACAGCAAGCATTGCTGGAAAAGAAACAGCAAACAGCAAGCACTGTTGGAAAAATTGTTGTTTTATCTTTCCAACAGTGCTTGCTGTTTTGTTGTTTTTAGTTGCATCACTTCATCTGTTTTGTCCCCAAATAATACCAAACTTTTGATAAATCAGACCGTATCAAGGCATCAGGACACGCGTATCTGCGGCAAGATACTGTTAGCAACACAACTCATGATGGATGGTCTGAAGATTTGTAGAAATTTGCGAAAGGGTCGCCCCATACAACACCAACCTAAAACCAACAGAAAAATCAACAAAACAACAAAAAGCTCATTCAATTCATTGAGTATTCATGTCAGTACCTAAGAATCCAGCCTTAAAGTTTTCAACATTGAATTTAGTCTAATTCTGATTAATTATTTGTTGGTGAAAATAGCTGAACTTAAGTTTTTCTGGATCTTCATATAGGACTTACCCTAAAAGAGAATATATCATGAATAAGTTGTATTTTGATAAGAGTTGAGATATAGCAACGCTTGTGTGTGGACGAAGTTCCTTCATTCATGTGAAAAAGTTAAGATATATCAACGTTAGTGTTTGACCGAAGTTCATACTCGTTCATGTGAAGAAATTTGAGATTCGATTTTGAGATATTTCCAGAAAATCTTGTAATACCTCAAATGAATTTTCTTGAGTGAGCAAATTTCATCCACGTACTAATCTGTTGTTGTCATATGAAGTTGGACAGGCCGGATACCAAAACTGCATCCAACGATCACCTTAACATCACACGTAAGCATTATGGGTGTATGCAGCGATGAGTGTTAAGAAAATTGCAAACGGTGAATGAAACCAACACAATAAAACAAGTTGTTTCAATTCAAACAATTTTGTGTTTCCTTTTATGTCAAGCAACTTGAGTCACTATCGCCTACAAAGCTAAATCGATTCTATTAATTTCGCCGCATTAATAAACTACATACGAAACGTTCACAGAAATAATTTTTTTACATACGCCTAACTGACCTTGTTCATGTGTATTTATTAAGATGAGTTTGGTTTTGGAACCAGATAATCATGCAACAATATACCGCTGAGGAAGATCTTTATGATAAGCAACAAAAAACAAAAAAAATATTTTTTGTGTACAGGGGCGTAGTATTTTAAAATTCCCCTTCATCTTTTAATTTTGCTCTTGGAACAAGGCTTCGAAACTTGGAAAAACTTTCATTCCAAACGAACGCGTGCTGCTTATTCCTTAATTTGACAAATCTATTCAAAACATGCACTTTTTCATTCGATTTTACGAAAGTGAATCTCGTATGGACATTATGAATCATAGTCTTTGCCAGCGAAGTCAATTAACCGGAGCTACACCCGTTTATAAGGTCAGAATGTGGTGATGTATGGATGTTAGAAACCACTAAACCGACTAGTGGAATTAAATGTATTACGTCACGTTGTATTTTTCGCTGAGAACATTTGCGCTTACCGCAACAGTAAAGTAATTAGTAACAAAAAAGAGTAATTTAACAACGACGGCGGATATCGCGTTTCTAAGTAAATATTTGTATCAAATATGGACACAAAGTGTTGAGATTTCTGATTCTGTCTACGACTAAATTGCACATTTCACACATAATCACTTGTTGCTTGGCTTCATATACAGTCGCGTTAAGTGTACTCTTGAAAAACATGTAACCTTTATATTTTTTATATGAATCGACAATAGAGAGTGTGAAGAAGTTGAATGTTGGTTCACCAATTCGTAGTATTAAATAAAAACACTTACATTCCAGACAAATTATTTTAATTAAAAACTAAATGTGAATCTGAAGATCTGCCACACACGTACGATTCAAAATTAATATTACACTCGAGCGACGATCGAGTTAATACTGAATGGATCATACGTACCAAAAACATTACGTATTTATTATGAGAGTCCAGCAGAAAGAGAAATATAATGTTAATGTAGTGGGCGATTATACGAATCTGAAAGTTGAACTTTTGGATGTATGCACTTATGTGTCGTTATCTTTCTTTAAGATGATTAAACTTTAAACAAGAAATTCAATATTATTAAAAGAATACTTTCAGTCGGATCATTTCAGACTTTGTGTCCGTATTATCGAAACAATGAATTCATTTTTTAAATTGCAAATGTTTCATCCAATTTTAGGCGTTTAAAAAATGAATTCATTGTTTCGATAATACGGACACAAAGTCTGAAATATATATATATATATATTTCAGACTTTGTGTCCGTATTATCGAAACAATGAATTCATTTTTTAAACGCCTAAAATTGGATGAAACATTTGCAAAAATGCGTTTTCCTGCTACCATACCACACTGAAATTTTAATAAATCAATGTGAGTCTCGATTAGCGCACAGAACTTAATTTCTAAACTCAGTTTCTGAGCTTCCCAGAAATGTTGAAATAAGAAAAAAAAAATCGGGAAATTTAGTGAAAAGAAAGGTTTTCTCTCGACAAGTATGATTTGTTGTAGCTCAATACAGTTTTTGAGAAAAGAAATTGAATTTACTGCATCTGGGTTCCGTCAGAGACATTCAAAGACCTTTCAGCTCTGTTATTCGATATGTTTATGGCAAGCGGAAGAGTGACAATACGGAAGCTTTGCTGGGCTTATTGGGCGCTGACCTAATGAGTCATCTTATGCCTTACATCGTCTTCTTTCATCCAAAAGAGACTCTATATAAGAGACTCTATAAAGACTCTATGAGCTGATTGTGGGCGCTCTTGCAGAACATTATAAAATCGTAGTCCCTAAAATAGATAATTCATATTCTCTTTTTGGTAAACGGTTGGCCATCGGTGGACAATTTAAAAAAGTGCGCACTACACAAAAAAAAATTATTTTGAAATTTTTGGGAAAACATAGTTATTCAACTTCCGTTCAAATCGGAGTAACAATTTTGATTGTATGGTGATGGTTCTCTGTCTCCGCTGGCTCAACATTCAACAAATACGTCGTCGACATCGAGATCAAGATCTTACACCATCTCAATGTCTTCCTCGTTGTCATATTTGTTTTAGCATTTTCAATGGCTTTACTAGAGATCAGGGTTGCGCTCGCTAAGGGGTCATCCATAAAGGACGTCCACTTTTTTCAGTGTTGCCGTAATCAGCGATATCTCGACGTAAACAGATTTTCTAAGTGTCACATGAATGGCCGACCCCCCTAAATGAGGGGTGGGTCATACATTTGACACTTTAAAAATGTTTCTACTTCGAGATATCGCTGTTTTAATATTTACGGCAACACTGAAAAAAGTGGACGTCATTTATGGATGACCCCTAATGACATTTTTTAGCGACGTTAACACTAAATCTAATCTAAAAAAATATTAGCGTAGCTTGCGTCATTCGCTAATCGAACAAAAATTGGCGCGCTAATAGCGGTCGCTTATGCTCGCTAAAAAGAACAAAAAATTAATTATTAATCAACCGAATAATTACTCACTAGTTACATTTCGTACCCGGGTCATTCCGGCGGGGTGATAAGTAAGAACTGTTTGAACTGCGCGATCCACAAAAAAAGTTTTATTTGTGTTGTATGGAACAAAGCCCCAGAAACGTGTCCTGAGCATGTTTGTTCTAATAGGTATTTTCCACACCACTCTTGGAGCTCTTAACCATTCTAGCTCCAATTTGCTGTGCTACAAAATTACATCATTGCACACAAAAATTGCAAGTGAGTTTTTCGTCTTTCTTGAGACAGCCCCATTGAAAAAAAGTCTCAAAAGGTCGATAACAGAAGTCAAATTCTATTCTCATTGAGACTTGAGACGTCTGTTGTCGACCATTTGAGACATTCTTTTTTCACTGGGGAAATGTTTGAAGGGAAATACTTGCCTCGCCATAGGAAAAATATTAAAATATAGAAACCCGAAAGCAAGTTTGTTTGTGTGTTTGCATGTGACGTGTTTGTACATATTTTATTTTCAGTTTGACGGCATTCAACCAGTTTTTAATTCGAACAAAAATAAATATTTTTCGCCTTTGAAATAGTGCAAAATACAATATTCTATTAGCGAATGAATTAGCGACTAGCGAAATTTTTTCGCTAATTGGTTCTTAGCGAGCGCTAATCGCTATTAGCGAGCAATGCCAAATGACCAGCGGCGCTAATGCAACCCTGCTAAAGATATTGTTTTCTTGCATGACATGTTTCCTCTCAAATGGCTCTTAATTGATGCTACAGAGCTGAATTAACGGAAAAAAGCGCAGGTTGTACCCTCAACTTTGCTTTGCGTGGGCGGGCAAAACGAATCGTAGACAATTCGTTTGGTTGACTCTGACAGCATTTCGAGGTTGTTCTGTTCTCCTATTGCTAAGGACACATACAAAGTGGCATACTTATCGACTTTCTTTAGCTCTACTATTTGCAGCTCATCATTCGTTCGTTCTATAGGTGGTGATAAACCATTCTGCATGTGTTTGCACTTGATACAATGCTACTATTCTTATTTATTCATGAATACCATGGACATTCCGTCCAAGTGGTACCAATGGTTGGCAACACTTGTGCAGGTAAAATATATTTAATTATGTTTCAATTTACCAAAATTGAGATGTGTGTGCGTACTAAGGGAGGGGCTCCCAAAAGCGTGCATGGGGGAGAGGGGTAAAAAATTAGCCTTTTTGAGGGTGCGGACCACTTGAATGGCCCCTAATTTTTAAGTTATTGAACGTGGTAACGCGCTGGACTGCTACAAAAATGGGCCGGGTTCGATTCCCAATGCTGGCTGACATTGTCAGGAATTTTTCTCTAAAAAATACGACGTCTTTAAGTTCACCCAAGCTTCATAAGTTGAGTAGTTATGTTGGATTTTCAATGCCCGTAACGAACTTTACACAATCATTAGCTATGATGACGTCACTCAAAAGAGATGCGTGCGAATAAAGAACACCGTGCAATGGAAATACGTGGATGCAAGCTCTACCTTACCTTTTCAACGAGGTGTTTTTGATATTAACCCATCCGGCCACTTGTGTAAATTCTCAAAAATGAAAGTTCAAGACTTAAGCAATAACATTTGAAGTTGTGAACTCGGGCTTCGCTTAAAGTGTACACGTACACTTCTTTATCAAAATTGACATTTGCATGCGTAGTTAGTTGGGGGGTTCCCAAAGAATCCAAAGGTTGTCAAAAGTTGGCTTTTTGAGCGTACTTACTACTTGAATGACCCCTTATTTTTTGCAAATTATCGATCGATATACGTTTGATGAAATCTACCTGGGGAACTGCCATAACCTCTCATTTCATGTGATAAAAATCTTCTGCTCAACGGTTTTTAAAACATACCACAAATTGATTTTTCGGCACTCAGTCAACCCATGGGTCAAAATGTTCGTCTTCTATCTAAACAACACTCATCAATGCAAATGCCGTCTTATGATAAAGCTAATTTATTTTACTTCTTTGATTGCACATTTTTATTGCTATTTTCGCACATGAACCAACTTCCTTGCATATTTAGAGTGACCACATCAAAAAGTGAAAACAACATCAGTTCTTCGTTTTGGGTTTATACTCGAACATATCCTTGTTCATAATTCGAACATATGGAAAGAAAATGAGTAGAAAACTTTAAAGTCAAATGTGAAAGAGAATTCTTTCTTCGCTCGCTTTTCTCACCATCACTCGTGAGAATGTTATTGATATTGCCTGCACGGTAGCGATGGTAAAAAGTTGTTGTTTTGCGAGCACATTTTTTATTTTCATTTCAGTGACTATTTGGATACTGAATCGTTCGGTTGTGTTTACTTGTTTATTGCAACATCATTGGTATATTTATGTTGTTTTTAACTAATTAGTTTGTATAAATAATGCGTTCGAATCGGATTTAGTGAACATTTCTAATGTGAAATGATTTTCTTGTTGCACACAATTGATTAACACCTCAGTGATTATACGCGTGGTATTCTTTGGGTTTCTTTTGTATTCCAAGAAGCGAATTTTAAAATTAATCATTCCTTAACGTTCAAGTGAAATTATAATTCGTATTTTTACACGAATCAGCAAATTGGGATTATTTTTCATCAGAAATTGCAAGAGGATGACAAATTCAATTTCATGAAAATGAATTATGTAAGTTTTCTTTATTTGAAGTTAATTATGTTGATATTTTACAACACTTTTTGTACAATGCAATTTACCAAAACATTCGGTTCAAGCTTTATTTTTTCTTCGTTAGTTTCAAGTCATAACAACAACAGCAATAATTTTAAGTAGGTGAACAAAAATATTAACAAGAAACTATTCAAAATAAGATTAACAAATTAATAAACGACAAAACCGTTGCACAGTTACGAAATATGACACAATTTTACGATTTTCGTGTTCTTTAATCATCTTCAAAAACAGAACATTTTAACATCAAACATTTGAGTGCATAATATGCAGTAATCATCAGATTCAACGTTCGTCAATAAATTAACGAGTAGTTTTTCGTTTAGAATGTGCAATGAGTATACCGAGCAGTGTGTATCAAACAAAAAATATTCAAGCCAAAAGAAACAATTTCAAGCATCACATGTCCTTTATTTCATCACCGTTCCCTCTGCTGTGAATCAAACTTTCAGATTCCTAAAGTTTTGATATTCGAAAAGAAATATAACTCGCTTGGAAATTGATGCATTTATTAATCGTCGGGGAAAAACATTGAACTGTTTTATCAAAAATATATTCTGCTTTTATTTTATTCCAATCCTATCCCCTGAACTATCTGAATAGATACGTAACCATACATAACCTACCGTTCTCTACTATGACATCGACAACTGATATATGCAAAGAATCGATGCCTTGGGAAATTGATAAAATGTCAAACTCAGTCTCAGCTTGACGAGGAAAGAATTAACAAGCATTTCGGGAAGATAATGTGGTCACCAGAAGTTATTGTTTCCAGAGTGACAATAATATCGTCCAACAGGATATAATTTCTTCCATTTGATGATATTATCTTCCGACAGTATAATTATATCCTTCGCATGTAAAATATCTTCCACTGGATTTTGTTATCTTTAGATGTAATGATATTCAAATGACATCAAGCGGACGATCTAGCGGAAAAACTCACTTGTTTTATTATGGACCAGGCGCAAAAAACCTAGTTCCGTTGCCCACGTTGTGAAGCTATAGTTAGGTGGACGACATAATATTCTCGTTGATCGCTGTGTGTAACCATGTTCACTTTCGGGTATCATGGTGATGGTGATTTCTTTCTTGCATTCGATTCCATCATTATTTCTCTAAGATATCATCTTCTTGTTCCTGAGCCGAACTAAGGAATTATTTCCAGAACAAATATTTTTTTTATATTTTCTTCGATTGACGAAGCGAGGAGTTATCACTGAGGTTCACAAATGTATCTTCGCCGAATAAACAGTGATGATCTACGCAAGCACAATTCTGTTCTGAGGGATGGTTCCGGCCACCGTCTGTCACCATGATGAATTACGCACAAAATTCAATAGTCAAAGAAAAATCTGAAAAACATTCTTTCACTTGTGTTTCACTTGCTAAAAATATAATAGTGCATTACATTGGACCCTGCGAAACTAATTCATTACATGAGGACACAATTTTGTGATGCGAATCAAGTTCCCGAGTGTTCTTTTGAGCAACAAGCTTTTAAAATTTTATTTTTACGAGTGTAGAGCTTGCATATCCGAGCCGAAGGCGTGGTGCTCAACTCGAGTGAGTTTGCAAGTTCTCAAAATGAATTATGTAGCAGAGTCCAATATATAATGTTTTACATGCTTCTGCTCGCTAAATGTGTCATTACTTCGTCGCAAGTGACTCGGAAAACACATTTACCGAGCATCAACATGTAAAATAGTGTACGTAAGTGCTTCCAAATATTTGTTTTGACTCGTAGGATGACAGCAAACTTACTACGAGTCAAAACAACCAATTTGGAAGCAGGTACGTAATGTACTATTATTGGCTATTCGTCCGAAAGTTGAGCATTACAAAAGATTTACCTCACTAGTGAAAACCAAAGTTTTTACTCCACTAGTGACGACAAGAGTTTTAC
>CM055406.1:12191514-12211592 GCA_029228625.1 Pseudolycoriella hygida | reverse complement strand
GGGGTAGGGGTAAATATACATGTAATGCTCAATTTTCGGATATGGTAGGCAATAAAAATTTTTATTGCATTCGCGCAGTGTTTCCCCTTAAAAATTATTAGTCTAGTAATATAAAAGAGACATTATTAATCGCTGTCAATGACATTTGTCGTTCTCCTATGTTTGTTTTCTCTTTTTCGCTCATGCAATAAAGCATCATTTTGCCATTTAAGGGGAAATCTCGGCAAGCCTCGATTATTCCCCAATAAAATACTATTACATGCACACGCTTTTTCAGTGTTGCCACAAATTTTAAATCAACGATATTCCAGAATGGTTAAAGTTCAGGGGGTGTAAAGGAAGGGTCGACCATACATTTGACCATTCTGGAATGACTCTATCCCGAGATATCTTTGATTCAAAAATCGTGGCAACACTGAAAAAGCGTTACATAATTTATGGACGACCCCCAACGGGGCCGAAAATGAGGTTTTCGATTTTTTTTTTTGTGATTTCGTCCCTTTGCATCTAAAGTTGTTGTGTACCTGCTTTGCACGATTGTTTTTACCATAACCAACCTATTCACATATTATTGAACGTTCTAAGTTTTTATCTCATAGTGTTCTCGTTCAAAAAAAAAAAAAAAAAGAACTGAAGTGACTTGTTTCCAATGGAATTAACCATAACGATTTGTGTTCTCTAGATCGAATCGATAATTTGTTTGATGTCGTAACAAATTCCGTCAAGTTTTATAATTTGTTAAAATTTTAGCATTTTATGTATTTAATTTCGGTTATAGTGCAGAAAGTTGTATTGATTTATGATCACCGCGTAGTTACAAAATCTTGTATCTAAATTTTACTGATTTCCGCAAAGACTTTACTAACGAAATTTGTTTTCGTGTAAAATGAAAGGGAAAATATAAAAGTGATTGCTCAAAAAAAGATTTTGATATCCCACAAAACTGTTTTAGTTGAAGCATTTAAAAGCATTTACTCAGGGAGTAAGGCTGCAGTAAGAATAGATGGTGAAGTTAGTGAGGCTTTCGAGGTTAATGAGGGCTTGAGGGTTGTTGTCTCCCCTCTTCTGGTTATATTTATGGACAAGATTATCAAGCAGGCCAAGGGGGTGAAGTAATCCTGGCCTATGCGGATGACTTAACTCTATTAGCAGATAATGCCAGTGATTGGCAGAGGAATATCGACTGCATGAATGTCGCATGTGGGGAGTACGGGATGAGGATAAGTGTAAGCAAAACTAAGGTTATGCATTTCGGCGATAATCTCGGAAAGAGGTGTAGTTTGTAGTTTAAATGGGGAGCAACTAGAACAGGTATCTGAGTTTAAATGTTTAGGAAGCGCTTTTTCAGGGGATGGGAAGTTAGTTAGGGAATTTGAAGAACGGAGGAAAATGGGAAACGCAGTGGCCAGTCAGTTGAGGTCTCATGTGTTCAGCAAAAAGGAATTAAGTAGCTATTCAAAAATCAATCTTTAGGCCAACGATTTCATATGGTAGTGAAAGATCGGTGGACTGCGGATATCTCGTGCATGACCTGAAAGTTTCTGATATGAGAGTTCTCAGGAGTATAGCAACGGTTAGTAGAAGGGAGCAGTTTGATAATCATATCAGAAATGACGACATCAGGGAAAATTTAGGAGTTACGTTGGTGGAAGAGGCGGCAAGGGTTAGTCGCCTGAGATGGTATGGGCACGTTCAAAGGATGGGTAATATCAGGCTCCTTAAGAGGATATTGAATGCACAGGTCTCGGGCTCTCGCCCTAGGGGTAGGCCAAGAAGAAGGCTTATAGATTCAATTATCACAGATTTAGAAGTTCGAGGACTTTCACTGAGTGGACAAACCATCTCCTTGGCAGGGGATAGGAGGGTCTGTAATAGGGTGGTCCAAGATCACCCGTTTGTGTAAATACCCTACACCGAAACGTATAAGCGGTCTATAAAGTTTGATGATGATGATGAATTGCAAACTTTTTTAAAAGCTACTCACATTCCAAAGTCAATTTTCCTTTTTACAAAAGCTTTTCATTGGCTTTTTCTGGGATATCGAAATCTTTTTTCGGACGATCACTTTACTTAGATGCCAAAATGAATCTTCTTTCTTCATAGTTAGATGCCAAAATGAATCTTCATTCTTCAGATATAGGTTATAGGTTATAGGTTCTACTCTACTAAGGGTATAGCAGCCGTGGCAGTTATGGAAACATTTTGACTACCGAAAAGAAAGAAAAAGTTCGAAAAATGATTGAAGCTTAAATGACGGCGATGAAGGCGACGTGATCCTTTTGGGGAATTTGGAAAAATACCACTAGACAAGACAAGCTATAATTATCAAATTGGCAATCCTAGAAAGGCAACCATCGGTTGTGTTGTAGATCGTTTAGTAGTGGTGGAGGTAGTGTTTTCATCGTTTGTTCTAATCTTCCTAGTCTATCTCTAAAATGGACCTACTACATCTCACACCTTAGTAGAATCTAGCCGGTAGTTTTTAGTCTCAGTATTTTACCGATAAGTTTGAGGAAGAAATTTGCCTAAGACTTAGTGTCAGTGATGAGACTACCGGTGCAATCAATAAAAGTGATTGAGCTACTCGTAAACGTATGCTAACGAGTGGTCACGCAAACATTCACACTCACCTTAACTATAAACAAAACCTCACAATGGTCACGTTTAACAACAGTTGAACTATCGTTGTACTAACATTTGAACAACAGCTAAAGTGTAAATGGCCGAAAAATTCGGTATTTTCATAAAAATATAATAATATGCGCGTCCATTTTATGGTTCTGACTTGGTTCCCTTCATTTTTTATTCAAAAAAGTATATTCCATATGCAATAGCACGACTGACTCATTTCCGTTAACCTCAGTGAAAAGAATAAATTTCCACCTGAAAATGTATTTTTTGTATCAAAAATGCAATTACTTTTACATAAATATTTCAAGGTTGTGAAGGGGATACAATATTCGTAACATTTGTAGAGTGGCATAGAAAATTTCATTAGTGCTTAATATTGCATTCAACTTGTACATCCGGTGCTCCATTGAATTCATTCTGATATTGTACATCAATAGTTCAAGGCGTAATCAACCAGCACATGTTAAATGTATACGTCTATAGGCGGGTCATTTGAATACTTACATTTTGGTGGCTTAAAACTCGTATAAATAAATTCGAACCTTTCAAGCGGAAAGTCTTTCTCTTGCATGAGTTTGTTGCTTCTGTTTGGATGTGAATTAATACACACGAAGTTAAGTGTATCTGAAGTGAAATACTAACATGTTCCAAATTAAAAGGAATATATTTCGGTCGATGCGTTTTGCAAAAATTAACTATTTATGACTAATTTTTATGCGGTGGCACCAAGTAAGAGTTATCCGTTATCGCTTGCTGCTTGCTAAAATCTGAGGAAAATTCCATCTTGAGGGATTGAGAGATGCTTGTGGAGCATCTTGAAGGAAGAAACGAAGAAAACAGTGTTTTGTTATGTTGACACTCCCACATAGCTTCTTCCTCATATTCTATTTTCTGACCCTTTGACTATTTTAGTTTATCCTCTCTATTTAAGGTTTCTTTACAAAACTATTTATTTATAACACAGGAATGAAGAAGTGGCAGAGTTTTTTCATGGAGGAATATTCAAGCGTTATTTCTTTTCGGTTTTCTCCATGCGCACGTGCTCACTCCTTTATTATTTTTTGTTTAATAATTTCTCCCACAACATACAAATAATTCATGAATACGAAAACTTAAAGCTCAGATTAAACGTGAGATAATTGAATTTGGTAAGCTAACGATCGTTTATTCTTTTTTCGTATTAATCTAAATAAATTGTAATGTGTAATATTTGCTAATGCATTTTATCCAAGACCCTGAAGTTACGGCAGATGTGCACAAACTCTTATGTTCACATCCTTGGGTAAGCCGTGCTAAAACGTTAATTGGTCGCCTGTTAAACTTCCCTCTTAGTTTTTTTTATTCAAACAACAGATCATTTTCAACGTTAAACAATTTGACTTATACGATCAAAGTTCGTTTAGATAAGACGGCATAGAATTCGCCTAATGGAGTAAATGCAGGAATTGCTTCCATTACACATGAGGCGTTGTAGCGCTGAGTTGCGAGTAAAATTCGCTGATGCAAATAATAATTCGTCGTTATCGTGCCGGTTAAATTGTTGAGCTTCGAATCGATGATATGAAGCTTCCTATCGACGACAGGAACGAATATATAGTTTGAGGCTTCTAACTCAGCGTACTTTTTGTGTTTGAGTTTTTTTTTATTGCCCTTTACCGTAAAAAAACGCGCACGGTGGCCACTGTTTGGACCCATTGTGCTAGCAATCAGACTAGACGCTTACTGAAGCTTCGAACCTGCCCGTACTAGTGATGTAGTTCAGGATGTGTTTTGTGTGAAGATATATTATTAAGTCATATCTGACTGTATAGTTGCCTAAATGTATTCTTCTGTACGTGGTAAAAGCTGGACAGTTGCCCAGATAATGTTCAGCTGACCACATAGATCGCAGCCATGGTTCGATCGTTTACCAATTGTGGTCAAATATTTGTTGAAACCGAAGTGTCCTGTTGTAATACCGATATAAGTTTTAAGTCTTGTGCGACTAATATTTATCAGAACTTTGAAACCTTTCTTGCTAATTCAGATACAGTTTTTATCTTGGCGCTATGTATGGATCTTCTACCAATACCTTCTATCTCTTATGGTGTTCATAATTCTCTTCGAGTATGAAAGACGTGTAGGCGTCGATGGCTCTGCACCAATTGGTTTGAGTCGTACCCCTCCTCTGGCAAGATCATGTGCTATCTCATTTCCCACAATATGTCCCGGTACCCAGATCAGGTCGATGTTCGTTGAAACTACTCGATTGAGCTTTTCCCAACGTTCTAATGTTAACACCGAATCCAAGCTATCTGCTGACAGCGCTTCTATCGCTGCTTGGCTATCCGTGCAGATTGACATTTTTTTTTTCATCTACAACATCCTCAACCTTCTATAATTGCTCTAATTTCCGTCAAGAAAATGGATGAATATTCCCCCGATGGGATAGATGTTTGGATTTTCGCAAAATATTCCTGCCCCACAGAATTGTCAATCTCTGAACCATCTGCGTATATAACTATCCCTTAGGGTTTTAAGTGGCTAATCATCCAGTCTTCTTTAGAAGGAGATTTTATGTTGAATTTCCTATCAAATTTTTATTTCGTTTCTATTTTATCTGATGGCATGGCTCTTTTCTTAGTGTGGTATACCAGATTCTTGAGTGATCGATATTTCTTATATTTTGTTTTCTGGTGATTCTGCTTAAGAAATGTGCAGTGGAGTTAAATGCAGAGCTGCTTCCATTTCTGCTGTTTGGGCTTACTGCCTAGCTCAGAGGCAGTATGGATGTTAGTTTGAAATATGCGTTGCATACCAATAAATCCTAGAAGATGGTAGTTGGAAGTTCGATTGCTCCTTTAATGTGCTTTTATGACCAATAGGGAACGCTTTTCTTTCGTCTGAATTCGTTCGGGCAAGTTTAGAGAATGCAGAATAACATGTTATCGTCGAGATACATTCCTTAAGAATGCAAAATTGTAAGGATCACTATAAGTAATGATTTCATTAATTAATTGGTTCGACTCTTTGTTAGTTCTTTAACTAAATAGTGGTAGTTACCGGGCGGGCCTTCTAAGAAAGCAAGAGCCAGAAGGATTTATCAGGTGGGACAAATTGTAGGGGCTGGACTCGGATTTTTATTTTCATTACATAAAACAATTGTCCTCAATTTGTCCTTTGCGTCCGAACTTCTAAAAAAAATTTGTCCTAGCCCCAGGCACCCGCCACGTGTGTGTACTAAAACCCCAAAAAGCTCAAAACCGTTATTTCCCATAACACATTTTACATTTAAAATCTGATGCTACTAAAAATTTGTCCTCAAATCCTGACTGAAAAGCAAAGGACAAATTAAGGACAATTGTTTTAGGTAATGAAAATAAAAATCCAAGTTCGAACCCTACGATTTGTCACAACACCGATTTATCACCATTCCCCCTTTAATCCTGCATGGATATTTCAACTGGAAGGGTTACAAGTTTCAATTATTCAGAAGTTATGAGGCGATGAATACATGAACCAAGGCTGTTTTGTAGGTTGGCTAATCTTCAAAATAAGCAACAACATAAAATATTAATGTACATTCAATGTAAAACAAATTTTGGAATGTTACACTTCCGTTCCACAGCTTCATGCTCGTTGTTTCATTTGTAACTTCATGGAATTCTATTCCATGACTTTGTAAGTATAGACCCAAATTTCTTGGCAAGTGAATTTTTAGCAAACTTATGTAACCTACACTTATAGGAGGCAAAATTTGTTCATACTCTAGAAAATAAAATTGTTAATAAAATCACCTAAAAGAATTCTCCAAAAAAACATGCTCTTTCTCCGATTAAATTTCGATTTATTCACAAAACAAGTTCAAATATAATTCGTAGGTAAAGAAAATTACATGTAATTTCCTATAATTTCATCAATTTAAAATAAAAAATTTTGTGTATCGAATGAACGAGTTCGCCATTGTTTATTTTTATAACAAATGTCTCCTCAATTTCATTTGACTACATGGTGAATAATAATATCAAATTAAAAGCAACGTGTGTAATTCGTTGAATGCTGTAAATTTTTTTCCAAAAGTTAAAGTTCGATAGATAAAATTTTTTTGAACAATAACAAACAAAAAATGTTTCACTTTCTGATCTATATTTTACAGCATTGTTAAGGAAATTTAATTAAGAAAAAAGTTGTGAGCTTAATTTGCATATAACTTAAATAAATTATCTTTAATTTAACATACGGTCGAGTAAATATACACAATTTAAAAATTTATATTGAACGTATATTGAAAGAATGTGAGAACTGCAAATAAAAATGTATAGGAAGTTTAAAGAAAGATAAACGAAAATATTCAAAATAAAATTCATATAATTTATTTAGACTCAAATACTCGTTACTAGAAAGTGCTTAAATTCAAGACTATGAATACAATACTGACTTACCGAGGTATAGGAATGAAAAGATCTGAAAAACACAAAATACAGTCGTAAAATACGTCCACCTTATTCAGCTCTGTCCATGGAAGTATGGGTCTTAGGCCTCTTAGGGCCAGCAAAAAGTCGGAGAACTTAGTGGCTTAGAAGTCGAAGTTTTCTCCGTGCTGTGCGTTGAATATAGCTGTGGACTAGAGATGAGCGGGTTGCCCGAAACTTCGAAAAACCCGACCCGAACCCGAATTGTTTTTTTCGGGTTCATGGGTTTCGGGTTACGACAATTTTTATCAGGTCGTATTCGGTCCGGGCCGGGTTTGGAAACTGTTCGGGTTTCGGGTTTCGAAAAATTTTATCGGGTCGGGTTCGGTCCGGGTTGGGTTGTTGCATCATTTTATTCGGGTCCCGATCCTTTATTGACTTTTTATATTTTACAAAACCCGTCTAAATTTTATCATCTTACATTACACGAATTTTGTTTTAAGGTCCGTGAAGAATGCAGACGTCGGGCCTTGAAATAATTTTTGTTTTGAAGTAATTTGGGTTGTGAGTTTCGAAAAACTTGAGTGTCTGGTTTGGTCCGGGTCGGGTTTTGAAACAGTTCGGGTTTCGGGTTTCGAAGAATTTTATCGGGTCGGATTCGGTCCGGGTCGGATTTTGAAACAGTTCGGGTTTCGGGTTTCGAAAATTTTAATCGGGTCGGGTTCGGTCTGGGTCGGGTTCGGTCTGGGTCGGGTTTAGAAACAATTCGGGTTTCGAAAAATTTTATCGGGTCGGGTTCGGTCTGGGTCGGGTTCCGAAAAATGGTCGACCCGCTCATCTCTACTGTGGACTAAAAAATTTCGAAGTAAACAATAATTTACATAAGCTTGTCGGCCCAAAATGCTTTGCTTTTCTGTCGGAGATTTGAAAACGAAATGTAAAACCAAGGCCGGGATGGCCATATGGTGAATCTGGAAGATTGGTGGGCCTTTTGCCTTAGTCGGACGATGAACCGAATGGAATGGCATGATTTTTAATTTACAATTTCAAGCGTTATTTTAAACATTCAATACTAAGCTAAATACTATTTTATAGCGTTCAACACCAAAAATTAAATTTCTTAATTTCAAATTTTTCAATAATTTCAATCTCATCAAATTTTTCACAAATTTTCATTTTCCTCGAAAATTTTAAAATTTCCAAAAAATTTAAATTTTTTCAAAAATTTCTATTTCTCATTTTTTTCTGTTTCGAAAAACTATTCGAAGTATTGAAATTTTGAAAAAATCCAAGTCCGGAAACGATTTGCGCTTTTCTCAACCATACACTTGCCATTTTTCCCACTTATTCAGTAAGCTTCATTCGGTTAGTAAAAAACAATCAGGAAGTGGTGAAGAGAATCATCGAATGGATTTTGTGTATTTTTCAACGATCGGAGCGTCAACCACGGCAATCTCCTGGAAATATTAATGACGGCAAGTAAACAATTGCTGAAAGCTCATCACGATAAATGTGGCAAATTTTTGGTCTATAACAATGGCAAGAAAGGTCTATGAGGTAGTGGGGCCAAGGTCACGTTTTCGAGCGAAACTACTTTCAACAAGTTTCGAAGAAAAATCTATCGGCTTACCCGACTCACCGTTGCATCGGGCCAAGGCTATTTGGATGCATGTAAAATTCGTTACATAACTCGGGATAAAAATGAAAAGTCACGCTTTCGTGTGATTATTGACCTCGGCCTCGGCTCGGTTATGTAAATAACTATTATGGGGCTAGGGCCGTTTAAGTGGTTTTTGGTTTACTCGAGTAAATCTTTTCCGATTTTCATAAATTTTTTTATGATTGAAAGACTTGGGCATAGCTCGACAATTTATGGAAGAAACTTTTTTGGATTTGAGTCATTGGACTTAGCTACGGTACGAAAAACTAGTAAATCTTTTCCGATTTAAAAAAAAAATTTTTTTTTTGAAAGATTTAGGCATGACCTGTACTTAGGGCTCAAGTGGGCCTCATGTCGGTCCTAAGGTCGGCCGTAACCCAAAAAACAATTTTGTTGCCATGTTGCAGAGTAAATTGACAGAAACATTTTTGTCTGTGGAAGTATGTGTCCGAGACCACTACTTAGGGCCCTAGGTCGGTCCTAGCCCAAAAAATGGTTTTTTGCAATGTTGTAGAGAAAAGTGAGCAGAACATTTTTCTCTATCTGGGGATCACTTTCTTCGGACGGGTTTTTCAATATTGCCCTCTCGGCAATTTCCAATACAATTTAATGTGGACGTAATTTCATACACTGAAGAGTAGCGCCAATATTTACTTAAATGCGAGTCTTTTCGTAACATCAACTCTGTTTGCGCTTCATATATGTTCAAAACTGAAACTTATAAAATCGTGGCTCCGTTCTGCACTTTTACTACCAAACCTTGATTCGCTACTGCTCATGTACATCGAACGGGAGATGACATATGAATTAAACATCAACGAGGTAATTAAATCCATTGCTAGAACAAGCCTAGTTGAGACGACTGTTAGTTGAATAATTACTTAAATCAATCATTTATGGAAAAAATAAAACTTCCTTTGGATACCTTTATTTTTTCGTTTCCTTGAAAGCTTCTACAATTATCAGCAGACGTACTTTCGCCTGTTTCAGAAGAGATGGGCCTGTTTCAGAAGAGATGGGCCTGTTTCAGAAGAGATGAGCCTGATTCGAAACTGTCGCCCGAATTAGTAGGCCTTTTGAATTTTTCCCCGGAGAGCTTTTTTGAGCCAGTTCGGCCCTGTGTAAATCCCTGGACTTATGGTAACTCATGTTTTTTATATTTTACTGCTATTAACATTCCATTGGACAGTACGTTACAATTTATTGTATTTTCTTTTGTTTGAAAATGTCAGTGACAATTTTTAAATGTTAGCAATATGTTCAAATTTGTTGCACTTACTATTTACTTATGTTGTATACAATCACATACGCGGCTGAGAAACTTGCTAGGGGATCATACCATAAAACTTCTCGCTTTCAAGGCTTGGATCATAAATTCAATGAGTAGCGATTTACTTTTTTAGAGCTATTCCTATAGACATGATATTGCGGTAATAATAACATATTAGGTATAGACTGGCAGTCTTTAACAAAAAATTACCCCTAATTGAAGCAAATATGAAATTGCGAAATGTTTGGTAGTGTTGGTAAATTTACGTGGATTTCGTATTTTCAGCAGAAGAAAACAGAGTGAATTATACATGTGTTGGTGTGCGGTTTGCATGCACAATTTGTGCATTTTCATTTCCGCTTCAGCTTATGGTTACGTAGGCCCGGTCTATAGTCATTGGGCGGTCATATCACGTCTCTCATATTTCCGAAGCAATTTTTCAATTTTTATTTTAGTAAAATGTCAATTTTCGAAAGTTTTGATTAAAAAGTGTAATCATAAAGACTCAAGAAAGTTTTCATATGGATATTTGCAACTAAAAGAAATGGTCAGTCCATTAACTTAAACTGGACCATCTAAGTAATGCATTATACAGCCAATCAATAACGTTAACACCGCGTCGTTAACGTAATAAAAACAACATAATTTTTTTTAAAGTTGAAAAAAGTTTATTTAATTGCACAATATAATTTTTTTTTTTGAGTGTTATTGAGAAAAGTAAACAAAATTGAAAGTAAATTGACACGGTCCAAGAATTTAATTTGAATTTCAATATAACAGAATAATGAAATGAGAATTCATAACTTTTTTACCTTTGTTTTTAAACAAGGATCGATTCGTCTATTAACTTAACTTGATCACATCACATCCGATCTTTAAAAATATATTTTTCTCTCAAGTTCAAGATTGAGCAAAAGTGTCAGAAATAGCGTGCTCATCAAGGTATTAAATGAAAGAGATGATCTCAGGAAACATGGAAAAAACTGTGTAAAGAGCGGTTGATGGTTCAGTGTCGGGAATCTTTAACTGTAGGTCTGTCTCAGTTGGAAAATAGTGTCTAAAGTAGTATAAGCAATTAAAATGAATATTTTTACACCTAGGAGCATGTGTTTTGGAGCTGATGTTACTTACTTACTTACTTTACCGGCACTACAACCCATTAAGGGTCTTGGCCTTCTCCAACATGCTTCTCCAACCGGGCCTATCTGCAGCTAACGTCTCCCAGCTGGTTACTCACACAGTTCTTAAGTTGGCAAAAGCAGCGTCGCTCCACCTGGACTTGGGTCGCCCTGCACTCCTTTTGCCCTCAGGTTTGGACTTCAGAATTTTTTTTGGAATACGATGTTCATTCATTCGTTGTACGTGACCGAGCCAACGTAGTCTATTTATTTTTGTTGTTCTGACTATGTCGGGCTCTCCAAAAAGCTCTATGAGCTCGTGATTATATCGTCTGCGCCATCGGTTCAGTTTTCGGTCAAATACTGGTCCAAATATTGTACGCAGTACCTTTCGCTCGAACGTATGCAGAGATTGTTCATTTTTCTGTGTCAAGCACCACGACTCCGAACCGTACGTAACTACCGGTCTGATCACAATTTTATAAAGTGCGCATTTTGAATTTCGGCTTACTGACTTGGACTTTAGAATTTTCAGCAGGCTGTAATAACTCCGGTTGCCCAAAGTTACTCGCCTTTTTATTTCGTCCGCAATGTCGTTGTTTATGTTCAGCTCTGATCCAAGGTATACGAACTTATTGACCATTTTGAATGTGTGTGTGTCGATCGTTACGTTATCTTCCCGATATCGATTCGTAGGTGGGATGATCATGTATTCCGTTTTTCCGTCATTGACCTTCAACCCAAGGTCGGTACCTTTCCTCTCCAAGGCCATAAACTTATCTTTAACAACATCCATAGTTCGGCCAATAATGTCCAGGTCATCTGCAAAACCAAGCAACTGACTGGACTTGGAGAAAATGGTGCCGCTGGAGTCTATGTCCATGGTTTGAACAGCTGCTTCGAGTGTTAAATTGAAAAGCAGCGTTGCAAGAGGATCTCCTTGACGTAGGCCTTCCTCAATGTCGAAAGTCTCTGACATTTGATTGCGGATCCTTACTCGGCTGTTACCTCCGTTTAGTGTTAGCTTCGTTAGCGAGATCAGTTTGTTGGGAATTCCGAACTCCTCCATGACTCTCCATAGCTTACTTCTTCTAACACTGTCATAGGCTGCCTTGAAGTCAACGAACAAATGGTGTGTTTCAATGTTGTACTCCTTGCACTTCTCCAAGATCTGTCTGATATTAAACAGCTGGTCCGATGTTGAACGACCTACACGAAAACCACTTTGGTATTCACCTATCGTAGATTCCGTGTATGGATGAAGGCGCTGATATAGAATATTTGCAAATATCTTGTAAGCAATATTCAGCAGAGCGATTCCTCGAAAATTGCCACACTCCAATTTGTCACCTTTTTTGTATATGGGACAAAGTATCCTTCCAATCTTCCGGTAACTCCTCGTCATTCCAGATGCGTATGATGAGCTCGTGCATCTCCATACATAGCGCGTTGCCGCCGTTCTTGAAAAGTTCACCGGGTAGGTTGTCAGTCCCCGGGGCTTTGAAATTTTTGAGCTTTAAAATTTCAGCTTCAACTTCTTGCATCGTTGGTTCTTCTATGTATGGTTGCGCAGTCTGAAATGGCAATTCGTCGTTTTCGTCGTCTCGGTTGAGCGGTCTGTTCGGGTTAAGCAGTTCCTTAAAGTACTCAGCCCATCTCGCGATACACCTTTCCTCATCTGCTAAGACCAATCCATGCTTGTCCTTACACAGCAAAGGTTGTTGACTGTAACCGTTTCTGGATTCGTTCACTTTCCGGTAAAAGTTCCGAGTCTCCTTCCGATTGCCAAACTTCTCAATTTCGATCAAAACTTCCTTGTCACGCTGTCGCTTTTTCCGTCGGAAGAGCTGATGTTAAGGGCTTCAAATTGATTACCTGGTGAATCATCGGTGATTCCCTGATGAATCATCGGTGATTCCCTTGTGAATCATCGGTGATTCCCTGATGAATCATCGGTGATTCCCTTGTGAATCATCGGTGATTCCCTGATGAATCATCGGTGATTCCCTTGTGAATCATCGGTGATTCACTGGTGAATCATCGGTGATTCACTGGTGAATCATCGGTGATTCACTGGTGAAGCATCGGTGATTCACCGGTGAAGCATCGGTGATTCACCGGTGAAGCATCGGTGATTCACTGGTGAAGCATCGGTGATTCACTGATGAAGCATCGGTGATTCACTGGTGAAGCATCGGTGATTCACTGGTGAAGCATCGGTGATTCACTGGTGAAGCATCGGTGATTCACTGGTGAAGCATCGGTGATTCCCTGATAAGTCATCGGTGATTCCCTGATAAGTCATCGGTGATTCACTGGTGAATCATCGGTGATTCACTGGTGATTCTCTGGTGACTCATCGGTGATTCACTAATGAATCATCGGTGATTCACTAAGGAATCATTGGTGATTCACTGGTGAATCATCACTTAAAGACAGATGGACAAGAAGGGTGAAAACATAAAGCTACTTAATGATTAGTAAAGTTATAAAAACGAGAACTCTTCATTTAACGTCTGTTAGGGGTCGTCCAATAATTACTTCTTTGTACTCTCTCCCCTTTTTGACAATCCACTCATTGTTAAACGACATTATTGTCAATTTTAAAGAACATTTCTGTGTGTCTCAAAACTTAGGTCGTACTTTTTCAACGTAATTGCTTCGCTGTTAAAGAAAGTAAGAGAGTAGCAACGTTAAGTAACTGTTATTCTTTCTTTGAATTTAAATTGTGTGTTATTGTCTTCACAATATTGCTGAACCATGCATAATCCATCCTTTATTAAATTTCTCACCTCATGCTACGCATATATGCAAATAAAAATAATTCAATTCACTGAACCATTAAGTTCTTTCAACCCCATATCCATATTACCTTCTCTTGCCATCCGCCATTTTTCGGTAATTTATGTATCATCGCATACACCGATTATGTTGTGATATAACAACATGTTTCACCCGCATTTCAATCCATTCATTCATGAGCGAGTATATCATTTAAACAAAAAAAGTCAAATGGAATACATACTAAAAAAAACATTTAGTTCGTTTCAAACAAAACGCAACTATGAAAAACCATAAACGAACAACAATTTTGAAACTGATGGTCTCGCTTGGTAAACGTTGAAGGTAAGAGAACCATAACGCCACGCATTTGTGCTCGCCACAATATTTACCTATGTTTCAGTTTGGGACATTGGACTTTATGGTACTTTATTTTATTTTATTTTTATCTAAGTCAGAGATTTTTATGTAATTTTTGTTGTTTTGTCAGAAACACTTTTTTACTCAACTTTCACGATTTTAATGAATAGATTTTCGGTTATTTGATCTGATTAGAATCGCTGCGAATAAATAGCGCAAATTTTTGGTAGTTTCAATTTCATCATCTTTCCTGTTAGTTATTGACTCTAAATTCTTACTTTTAATTTGTTTCGTTTTTATTGTTTCATTAAAGCTTTAAACTGCATATTTTATTTACTTTTTTGTTGGCTTTTCCGCAACATCTTATAGTAAATAAACCGATTAAAGAGTGAGTTGTTTACAAGTTTTATTTATCGGTCTGTTTATTTGATTTAATTATTTCGCATAAAAATACCATATTATAAAGGCAGCTAATGCACGTTTTTATGCTGTGTTGTGATTAATCTTAATGTGGATTAATTGCAGTCTCGTTTTTCATAACTATGCCAGCATATGGTCCGACTGCATATCTTTAAACTAATTTTCAAAATAAATAATATCCAAAACACATGAAAAACAAAGATTATAATTTTTAAGCGCTGAAACTCTTAAATGTGCGTCAATCCGGACGAAGTTGGAAAACAGATTCATTGCTTGTTGCGTTGCCCTTCTTCTTTTAAATGTTTACCTAATGTTCATCGATAGAAGTTCACTTATTATAAAAGGAAAATCGAAATGAGAAATAGAAAGTTAGGTCGCTCACAAGACTAGCGTTTGGGACAAATTAAGGACATATTTTTGTAATAATCTGTTTGTTAATACATTTTCTTTTTAGCGATTTTCTAGTTTGAGAGCTTTCGAAGATCTTCTATTATTTTTTAGTACATTCTATTTTCTATTTATCTACGCCATTATGCAATTTTCTGATTTCACATACGCAAAGGACAAATTTAGGACATATTTTTTAATTAGAAAATATAAGAGTCTGAACGTTCCTATAGTCATATTTAAATAGAGGTGTTAGTACCAGTCCAAGAAAATAATCATTTATAGTCATGTTTGAGGAAATGTTTTGAAAATTTTGAATGTCTATTTTGAAAGGACAAATTGAGGACACATTTTTACTGTACTAAACTTTTTAGTACAAAACACTTTAAAATCTAGTAACACAATTTTACACTATCGAAGCATCAGTACACTAATTTGAAAGTGTCAAGAATTTAGGACAAATTGAGGACAAATTAATGGCATCACCAATTTTGCTCAAATTTTTATCGTTTTCAAAAAAGCGATTTAGAGCTTTTTGGCGTTTTAGTCCACCTCTATATTTCAGGTCCCAAGGTAGGACAAATTTTTTATACGTCGGACGCATAGGACAAGTTGAGGACAAATTATTTCTGTAGATAAAATAAAAATCTGAGTCGACTACACATTTGTAGCAGCACCGTAAAACAATCCGTCTATTTTAGAGACACATTGTAGAAACATTTTTTGCTTAGAATGTTTTGCGTCGAAATGGTTGAAATGCTACTTACCAGAAAAATATTTGCAATCGTCACTCTTATCTTATCACTGACACGTTTATGCTTCCTCATCTGAATGCTAATTTTTCTTCTTTTCACGTGCACAGCTTTGAAATTGTTCGGGCTATCGCAATTTCCGATTGTACATTATTTTATGCGGCAAACTATTGCTATCTGAAAAACTTCATTCTTTAAAAGATGAAGGAAATCGTGTGATTGATTAAACATACAACCTCAAGATCGCACTGTTGTATATTCTCCCAATAATTTGTTTACCTGTGCAAAGATCACGGTTTAATTGGATTAAGACTTAATTAAATCGAAAAATTTCGATGTTTATGCATTTAAGCGTTGTTTCATATCTACTGTTTACGGTCAGTTTAAAACTACGTATAAAACCTTATGTTAATCAATTATAACGTATTGAAAAAGTATCTTGTGTTTCTAGTCATTGCAAGATACGCGCTAATTGGTTGTACTGTCGGCAAAATGAAAAATGTTTGTATTGAAGGGTCTATTCTTTAAGAATCGTCCTATTTCTATTCGTGAGCGTATTGCATATTCATCATATTACAGTCAACTCTTCTCATCAATCTTCTAACACCAGACAAATGTTCTCGACGCTCGTTTCGTCTAAAAAACATCCTAGGCCAACTTCACTTGCTCCAAAAGGTCTCTCTACCCTAGCCGCTAGAACGTAATAGTGTGTGAACTTACCTATTTGTTATAAGTGTTGAAAGCAGACGTCGGTTTTCCATTTGGCTAATACTCTGATTATTAGAACCGACCCTCTGGGTTGATACTTCGCCGCTTCCGGTTAGCGCGTTCGAGGTACTTCTGACTTCACCGGGTGTTTTCGAAACTTTGTTCCCATTTGGTCCAAATTGCTTTAAATAAATCCTATTCAGATCCCCATGTGGTTTCAATGCTCAGTTACCTTACTTCCATTGTGAATGCTTTTCGGCTTGGGCACCATTTTTCATTTCCAGTTCCCCACTCTCTTTCCTTGATAGCGATGCGAATACCATTGGAACAGTCAATTGCTTGCTACTGGTTAAAGTGTTAGAATTTTGACGAAGTCGAAGTTCTACGAAACTAATGAAAACATTTTAGCGAACTCAGCAGATCAGTGTAAGAGTCTGATGAGAATAAAAAGTTTGCCATCATATTAGCTGGGTTTTTGGACACGTACGATGCACAAAAGGGTCCTATACGTTTACTAAAAACAATTTAATTGTTACATGGGGTAGATCGAGGCGGGAGTTGCAGAGATACATCTATTATTATCGTCTTGAGATGACGGATCAGCACAAAAACAATGTTCGGTCGTCCGTCCGCCTTCACTTTTTTTCTATCGGTTGAGCTATTTATTTTGGTCTCTGAGGTTTCAAATGAAAGTATTTGATTTCACAGAACTGCGAAAAATTTTTTTGTGGAAATCGGATCGAGTCGGTGGCCTAGTCGGAATGGCCAAAATTGACTTTCTCAGCCATATACAAAAGCAGACGGTTCAGCATCTATCTTTGCTTTATGCAAAGTGGAGATTTACAGTCGAAGACAAAGCTGTTGAGAATAAAATATTAGAGAGCAGGTATTTCAGGGTTTTGGGAAAAAATGGCCCAATACTGGGATATGATCACTTCTAGAATTGGTAGGGATGACTCATATCTCTAAAACTATGGCAGTTGCATCCAAATGCGAATTTATATAGAAGCAAATTTTAGAGAACACGTGTTTCAGGGTTTTAGGGAAAAATGGCTCAGTTCTGGGATATGACCACTGCTAGAATTGGGAGGGAACTATGACAGTTATAAAGTTGCTTCCAAAGTCAAAGTCAAATAAATAAATAAAAACAAAGTCAGAATTCTAATAATGAAAAACCTTACTTTCAATTTCAGATCTATGACGACTTATGAAGAATGTGTCGAATAAAATCGTTTTCAATTTAAAAACGACAAATTATGACAAACAATAGCAAACAATAGCAAACATGATGATCAATAGATAACGCTGCCATTCACACACCATTGTCATATTCCATTGTAATGAATGAATAAATCCTAAACGAAGTTAATTTGTAGTTCTCGAAGAACATCGATATCAACGGAAATAACATACAACGAATTTAACCAAAAATAACATAAACATCATGAAAGAAATAATTTCATTTTTAATCGACACAAACAATTGTCATAGTGAGAAATTTCCACGACCATCAAAATCAAAGCCATACAAGAAAGTTCGATTAAAACGACAAAGCGTGGATAAACAGCATTTTATCTCGTATTTTTATCTTACTTTATTAATAGTCATTAGTTGTTGTGTTAAGTACGCATGGTGTAATAGACCTCCAAAATTTTTAATTGAAGGTCAATCGGAAATTGTACTTAGGTTGAAAGAAGGCGACGAGACTCCAGTTGGTAATGCACAGTATTTAAATTCTAACTTACTGTAACTCAATATCGACAATTTAATACACAGGATCATTGATATACAAATTGAAGGGTTTCGATCCAGACGGAGACACATTATCATTTGGTGCAAGGCATACGGTCGATAGTGATATTTTAAAGATTGAAAATTCTGGAAATAATGAAGCCAATATTTACCTCAACAAAGAGTTGGATAGAGAAATTAAGGACGAATATTCAATCGTATTGACGCTTACGGATAATAGGCTGGGCGAAGGGAATTATGTGACACAGAGTTTACTTCTACTTGTCGAGGACATCAACGATAATGAACCGATTTTTAAGCCTTACCAATCGGCGTTAGAAGTTCCTGAAAATAGTAGACCTGGTGTATTAACAACGGTGGAAGCTACAGATCGAGATGAAGGCGCCTATGGACAAGTTAATTTGTAAATTTAAATTTTCTATCCCTTTTTTATAAATCGTACATTTTGACTCAAGGTGGTATACTATTTGCAAGAGCTCGAAGGTGATAACGACGTCTTCTCTATAGTAACGCATCATGGGAAAGGAACGATACGATTGGTGAAAAATTTAGACTATGAAACTAAAAGTCTTTACCAATTGAGAGTATTAGCCGTTGACAGAGCAAATCAAGGCCCAGTGAATACAGGCACAGCTGCTATATTGGTTAAAGTTCGTGATGTTGAGGATGTAAGTTTTTATTTTTTATTGTACGATATTGAACGAAAGTTCAACTTCTTGTAGACTGCTCCTGTTTTCTCAGCTGTAAATCCCGTTACCAGAATTTCAGAAGATGCGCCCATTGGATCAACAATTCTTCAAAGTAAAATTTTTTTCTTATTTTTTACTTTATTTTCTTGACTGAATTTCGATGTAGTTAAAGCACATGACGGAGATCGTGGTATAAACAATCCAATTCACTACTCTATTCTATCCGGAGGCAGCGATCTGTTTGGAATAAACGAAAAAACAGGCGTTGTGTACACTAAGAAGCTCTTAGATCGGGAAGATTCAAGAAATCAAGAAAATGGTGCTTACATTTTGGAAATACAGGCTACGGAGATATCTAAATTAAAGGTAAAAATATGAATTCATTCCTGTGGAAGATGAGGTTTCTTAGCTCATTATTCACCTAATCCACAAAATTCTTTTTCTTTGATATGAAAACAAACTCTGGATTAAAGGGAAAATCAAGGTTTTACTATCGGACACGAAAGGTCAGGACATGCCAGGTCAACCAGAACAAATCTGTTTCGAGCCGAAATTTTGATACTTGACCTGACCGACTTGAGTGAAAAATTAACGAATAAAAATTCAAAAACACGGATTCATTCAGATTGTGAGTTATGCTCTACAAGTGATGAAGTCAAAAGCGCATCTAGATTTTGCAAAAGCCTTTGACAGAGTAAAGCATTCGATACTCATTCATAAATTGTCTCTTATGGAATTTTATTCTAGTCTTCTAAGGTGGATTACCTCATTCCTGATGGGCAGGAGACAATATGTCAAAATGTCTGGATGGACATCGTGCACGTTCCATGTGTCATCGGGAGTTCCTCAGGGTAGCCACCTTGGCACTCTGTTATTTATATTGTTTATGAACGACGCCACTAAAGTTTTTGCCTCGTCATCTACTTATTTCTTATATGCAAATGACTTGAAAATATGTCGGGTGATTCGTTCTGTCCGCGATGCGGTAGCTCTACAGCGTGATATAGAGAAGCTTGTCATTTGTTGTAATGACAATGAACTCTATCTAAACTCTGATAAATGGCGAATAATATCTTTCACCCGCAAGATGTCAACAATCGAATTTGATTTTAAGATCGTCAATAGTTCGCTTAAATGCGTTGAGGTTATTCGTGATTTG
>CM055406.1:12133774-12191014 GCA_029228625.1 Pseudolycoriella hygida | reverse complement strand
GGAATTATCGCCCAGAGAAATGGGAATAATAATAATAATAATTCCCTGGATGATAATTCCATTTTTTTCAGTTTGGGGGATAATTCGCAGGAGAATAATTCATGTCGTCTGAAGTCTCGGATGAGGAGAAGGAGAGTTAGGACGACGAGGAGGATGAGAAACAAGAGGAACATGGAGCGAGAAGAGCTCCACCGCCACCAGAGGAAGAAATGTCTCAACTTTCTCGCCATTTGAAGTTTTCATCAACGTACCGGACCCTCCTGTCCAGAAAGATTTCACACAGCTTGAACACCTAAGATTGGGCATCAGACGGGAAATCTCCAACGAATTTATTGCGGATGAAGGCTGAAATTGGCCGAAATTTTTAATTTTGTTTTATTGCCTGAGTTTTAGTTTAGTGCGATTGACCGAATTATAATTTTGTGCTATTTATGTGCCTTATTCAAGTGAATATAAAGTGGAATGTTTTGCACCGCATTGACATGTACATGGCAATGTGTTACCATATTGTTTGTCGCGAATGTGTGTAGCGGAACTTTCGCTTTTTGCTCCTGAAATTCGACTTCAGGAATCAAACTGCCAGTTTAAATTTGGAAATCATCTGCTATGTTTATCACGTTGAAATAATTTCGAAAAGACTCATGATTTTTCTTGAAATTACTTCAGCGAAAACACATTGCTTTTGTGCATGAATAGCGATTGAATTCAATCTATTGTTACGCATGTATACAATGGCAGTTGTGTTATGAACTGTCCGTGATGTTCCGAGGTAAATCAGTCAAAGTTGCTCGTGACTGTGTTTGTACGTGGTGATATACGGCTTGTATTTATTTCGGAACTCAAGACAGTTGCACGACTGAAGCAGTGCTTTGCCTAGCTGCCGTCCTACTCAGCTGTTATGTCAAAGCTCTGATACTCTGTTACCTCGTGTTGCCCGCCGAATAATGGTTCAATTCGGTTTGTGGACCAGATGATTTTGCCTTGAATGTGGCTCGATAATTACATTGGGACTAGTTCAATGGGCGAAAGCTTTTGGCGCTGCAGGGAGGCCGAGGTCGACGGGTGGATGAGTGATGGCAGACCGCAGGGTAAGGATGACACGTGGCTTCGTTCCGTCTAAGTCGAGACCCAAACAGGAAGGTCTTACAATTTACGATATAAGGCTAGACCTGGACTGGACTCACCACCCGTCTCCTTGCGGGGACTAGTTAGTTGAATAGGGTAGCATCTGATTGCATATGAGTATGAAGTAGGAGCTCGGGTCATATGCCAGATGTGCAACTGTTCAGGTGGTGTCAAACCGATTGCTGGCTCTTGTGCAAGGCCGGCGATGTGGACATGTTTGTCGAGTGGAGAAGAGGTCCTAAGCAGGGCTTCTTAAAGGATTTTCATGATGACTTGGGTAGTACAAAGGATCCGTTAGTGATCTGTGTGCATCGATCAGAAATGGTCGGCCCTAAATTGAAGAAATCTGAATTGCGGATGAGCAATGTTTCTTTTACAAATTACGGAAAAAGCCCGATCTCTTCCGACAAACTTGAGCGATAAGTCAATTTTTGTATTTTCATTCATATTATATTGTTGTAATGTTTCCATTTCCCGAAGTGCAAGAGCAAACTAGTTTTTGAGACCTTGAGTTAAGGCTGAGAACGAAAATATTACCAGACCTTCGTCACACACCAAAAACCAAACATTCAATCTCGCGAAAAATCAATCTATTACTTAAACATTTTATGTACTTGTGCCTTTTTGTATCTACAGTTTTAAAAAAAGCTCGGCTTTTTTCAATACTGTGATACTAGCTCTATAATTGGGGTGAATTCTGCAATCTTTTCAAAATAAATAGACGTTTCAAAAAGAACATGTTTTAAGATCTGAATCTTCGTTGAAATAGCGACATTACGTCATAATACAGAAATGCGTTTAAAGTAAATTCTAAAATATTGAATAGGAATATTTATTAGAAGTTTGCCGACATTATTATTCGGTTTTGGAGAAATACGTTTCATGTGAAACGTAAACCATAAGCTTATTTACTGATTTATTTAAATGGAGATTTCGTATCGGTGTATTGTAAGACGATTTGTGATGCGAAAGTAGCGATTTTCGATAAGAAATTAAGTTTCTCTTCAAGCGAATTGAAAACATTCCAAGCATATTCTGATTTTAACCAAAATTAAATAATATTTATTGGTGACATTTCCAGATTATAAGCGATAAGGCTCTACTTGCGTACATACCACAACTTAACACCGAGAAAGTTAATTAAATAAAAAGTTTTTCCATTGAAAAATGTCTACAGCAGCATAATCGTATTAGAAAATTTATTAAAACAACGAACGTTTATACTTTGAAGAAGATGTGATAGGCACAACCCTTAAGTTAATATGTGGTGCGTCAAGCAACTCTAAATATTTGCGTAGTTATACGAAGTTTAACACAGACTAAATTTTGACCAAAAAACATTAAAGTTTACCATGAAATTTCACTTGAGGCGTTGTATTATAACAAATATGTCGTGTTAAACGAGTGTAAGTGTACAAAACGTTTTCGTTAAGTAATTGCTCCAAAGTTTACCAAATGGTTGAGAAATTGAAAAAGTGAAAATTAGCCAATTTTCAGTCTGCAACTCATATCATGCCAACAATTATTCCAACCAATAGAATATTAAAACACACCATTCGTTATAATATAATGGATTCTTGAATAATATTTTTATATCTCAATCCTGAGCTAAAAATAATTTATAACAAGGGTAACAAGCTTGCGGCTAATGATGAGGGAACTGGCAGAAACCACAGTTATGATACCGGTGCATGAGATGTTTGGAGCAGATGTTTGGAGGCAAGTTTAACATGAGTATCGCCAAGCGGCGAAGATCTAGACAAATGATTCGGCTATGTATTCAGATTCGGGAAGTAAGTGATACTTTTGATTGCGTTGGGCAATTCCACGCAAAAAATTTCGTATTTGACCTGGGAACCGTGACAATTTGCTGAAGCGTACAGAGATGCGAGAGTCGTGATGTATGAAACCTTTAATCGAAAAACGTGGCCCCTATGTCATCCATTTTTTTATTAGCTGAAGCGGTCGCCGACGTATTATATACGGGCTGAATGGAATATCAACCTTATTTAAGTACTGTGTAGTATGCCATACGTAACGAACGAATGTTGTGATATATATCATGCGCTCTTACCGAAACTTCTCTGCTGACATCCTTTGACAGTGAGGTGTTTAATACTTCGCGATATTCAGTGTATAGGCTAGATAGATCTGAAAAGAACAGCATTTTCAAGATGTATGGTGGAGTTTTAATTGCTACTTGGTCCTCGATTCGGAGTGAAGTTGTCATTGTTCCCGGCACTGATAACGTCGAAATGATTTTAGTGAAGCTGAAATGTCAAGCGGGTTTACTGTATGTGTGGTGCTTGTACATACCGTCCCCTTTTTTCCGCTTCAACTCTCGAAGGTGACGGACGTATCAGACTGACGCTCAGTGAACAATAAGAAAAACAATTTTTTGCCTCGTGTTATTTTGTGATTTAATTAGATACTTCAATTGTTGAAATAAGAAATAAATTGGCCGGAATGAAATAGTGAACTGGTGTTTTGGACAATTTGTTGACATTTTGGAAATAATTTCCGGTGAGTGCTGCATTTATTTTTCTGATCAATTTTGTGGTGATTGAACCTAAATGAAAATAAAGACGCATGCCAAAAATAAAGGGGCATGGCGGAGCTCATGGGCCCAGGCCGCTCCAGAAACCAGTACCTCCCCGATACCATTTCGTTCTGTTATGCTTTAAGAAAGGTTAAGCAATTCATCCCCTGCGTTATAAAGTGCAATAAGTCTCTGGAATTTGGACACATACAAAAAGTATGCAGAAAAGATTCTACGGTTTGTTACAAATGTGGACAGGTGCATGAAGGCATTAGTCCGGCAGCATGTTGCTATGAGACTTGCTGTTCGGACTGTCATAGTCCTAATCACGATACAAGAAGTGAACAATGTCCAGAATACTCTCGGAATGTGCTGATCAAAGAAGCCGTGGTTTATAAAAACTTATCCTTCCACGAAGCGAATGAAGAGTTCCCTAAAGTCAGCAGCGTCTATAGTATAGCTAAGCAAGCTGCAGAATTCCCTACACTTTCTCAGGCTCATGATGTTCGAAAAAATAAAAAGGTAGCTAAAGAGGAAGACAGAAATGCGGGTAAATTCTTTAAAAAGGACGATAACCAATTAAAAATGCAATATGAACTTTATTTGAAAAATCAGACTGACGAACAACAGAGAGGAAAATGACAAATTAAGTACACAACGGACGTTTCTAACCACCAAGATAATATTCTCGATCTCGTTTTCTTTAGTAATCTCGATATTGTCGAACTCGTAAGATCGGAAGCCCCGCTGAGCGTCATTAACTTGTTTCCCGAGGGGTTCCGCACTCAGAGATTTAATGAGATTTAAATCTTTAAATCATATGGGATTTAAAGATTTAAATCCATTAAATCTCTGAGTTCGGGACCCCTCGCTTGTTTCATCCACCTCTCGAAGTGACTATATCTTTCAGCTCTGCGTGTTCTATGGAGCCAGAACCAATAATTTTAATGTGGTGACTTTGACGGTCTGAGTAGTTATTTGGAGTCGATATGCTGTCTCAGTCAAATGACGTCGACAATGTCAGTAAGCGTATCAATAACCTTAAGAATAGGACCAGTAAGGCTCACAAGAGATACCGTGACAGTATTGGTACTTCTAGTGAAGAAGAATCTAAGCTGATCTTTTCGCCATCAGAAATGAGTTCAGAGCTATGAAAGATGAGTCTTATGATCGGTGGAAATGTGATCCGTCCAAGTTCTGGTATTATGTTAAGTCGAGTAAAAAAACGAAGGGATATGCCTCAATGATGTATCGCAATGGTGAAGAACGCAACACTCCTAGTGAAATAAGTATGAGGACTTTTTGCTGACTTTTCCCAATGCGCCGGATACTGCTTAAATACTACCACTGCTTCTGAAGTTAGGAAGTGCGTTGACCCTGGATCGTTAGAACTAAGTTTTGACGTCGTTCATAATCATCTGCAAAATGTTGACACATCCAAGGGAGCCGTACCTGACAGTGTTTCTCTTCTTGAAAGCATGTTCTCAAGCCTTAGCGACTCCACTTCAGAACATTTTCGACGCGATAAACAACCGATTTGGAGTACCACAAGGGTCTATCCTTGGGCCGATACTGTTCATTCTATACATCAATGATCTCGGAGATGGACTATGCCATAGCAAAATCAAATTATTTGCAGACGATACTTTACTATATGTTACAACTGATAACATTGAAGAAGCTGTATCTAAAATGAATGACAACCTCAACACCCTATTCAGCAAAATATGTCAAAATAAGTTAAAATTAAATTTTGAGAAGATAAAAGTAATGGTCAAAACAAACAAAACGATAAAGAAGAGTGATATTAACATTTTTGCTAGTGGCTCTAAGTTATCAGTGGTTGATCATGTAAAGTATCTAGGTGTTATAACTGATGAAAAGTTAACATGTTAATTATATTTGTTGTTGAGATGAAAGTCTCAGTTCTCAATAGACTTAGGAATGAACTTAGCTCTTATCAAAAGTTGAACCTTTATAAATATCCATAATACAACCCCATTTCGCTTATTGTATTAGCATCTTGTTCCTGTGCAATAAGACTGACATTAAACGGTTGCAAAAAATTAAAAATAGGTGCATGAAGAACATCCTAAGAGCCAAACGCAAAACGAAAATGATCGATTTACTCAATAAATTGAATCTGATGAGTGTAGACGAGTCAATATTCTATAATACGATGCTGTTCATTCATAAAATTGTAAGAGGCAAAGCGCCTCAATATCTGAAGAGCAAGAATACATATAAGTACGAAAATCAAACTCTCTACGGAACTCTTTTGATATAAAATTAACAAATGACATTAAAACCTCTAGTCAAAATTCATTATTTTATAAGGGAATAAATAGTTATTTACATCACAAGGAAATGTCATTTTCGTGTGATGTATTAAGTTTTTCATGCCTACTAAGAGAACCGAAAGTACTTTGAGGCCCTCGTAGGCATGAAAAATGTATAACTTGTTGCCTAAAGGAGAGTACACATTTTTAAATTTGAAAAATTGTTAAGAGATAATATTGTAAACGGCAGGATTGAATAATTAACTTTAATGTGATAATTGCCATTGTAAATGCTATTTTAATGTAGAATTTCTAAGTAAATATTGATTCATTCGTGAATAAATAAAAAAAAAAATGAAAATACTTGCACGGTGTATAAAATACGTCGTCGGCGTATACCATAAACACAATTCCTACGTCGCTTGTAGATATTTTCCTCAGTGCATTCTTAACCTAACCAATGTTACGAATTCCGTACATATTATGAGACCTCTGTTGTATTTCATACAGGTTTTAAAAGACGGAGATATACAAATATTAAGACTAATTATCTACTTATAGACTAGTATTACACAAAGCATACTGTGCTATTCTTGTACATAATATTTAGCCATGAAATTATTTATTTCATGTTGTGAGCACAGGTGTCCTGTGAAATTACCATTTTTATAATGAAATTTAGTAAAAATATTAAAAAGGCGAAAATATGGTGAGTAAAAAACTAGGTCTCACCTTTTGGGTGGGTCAGGTCCCTTGACTGATTTTCTGGATTTCAGTTCTTTTCTTTCAGTATTTTTTCCCTTAACAACTCATTCACATTTGCACTAAGGAAATCGATCAGAAAAATTTTATCTAGAAAAAGACACCATGCCTACTGTCATAAATTGTAAACAGAAATCAATTTTCTGGTGTCGGGCTTACCCATGTTGGTTAATTTTCAGCGTATCAGTTAAATTAAAATGCTGTAAATTATATTTCTTCGGCAGTAGGAATCTCTAGATTTCTGGTTATCAGACCTTGAAAATATTTCGGGGTAGGAAAAGTCCGAGTCTATCAACCTATTTTCATAGCGTAGTTTTTAAGAGCTCTATTCTAAAATATCGCGTCTATTTGTGAATAACTCAAACTGCGCAATAGTAGAAATCTTATATTTGCTAAACAACCTATATGCATGTAGGTTGTTTAGTATTTAGTTTTCTCAATGGTTCTATAATGTTGATATGTCCCGCCTTCTGTTCGTGAGATTTCGCCTTAAAAACAATCAACTACTACTTTGAAGGCCTACTCGTATTAGCATTGGCAACTGTCAACTCCTACCATCAACGTCACGATAGTTCCAACTATCGTCACTATAGTTCAACTATCGTCACTATAGTTCAACAATTGCCACGATAGTTCAACTATTGTCACTATAGTTCCAAGTATCGTCACAATAAATCAACTATGTAACATCGCGATAGTTAAAGGTCGTCTGCGCACAATGCTTACGAAGACGACACACACTGAGCAACCAGCCAAAATTCATATTATTTTGTTTTATTACTTTTCTATTTTATAATTACATCGTTCTACTACTTTTCAACTACTCCAGCCCAAATTAGGGTTTTTTATGAATAACTTCCAGATCCTTAGTCGCACATAGTCCATCTTCGAACTTAGCCTCAGGAATTTGATTCTGCGTCGATTGAAAAAGTAATTTTGAAAATCGATTAAGAATTACTCAAGTTATCGTGCGCACAACGAAAAATGGTAACAGACATTTAACGTTTTTCATAACATTTCATTCATACACATACACATAGTGGGGTGGTAACAGATATTTTTCGCTATTTTCTGGTGTAAGACCCTTAACTTTCAGTCAAGGGAACTAGGAGACGAAAATAGAGAGGTTAAAACACAAAATAGTTATTTACGTACCTGGTGTTAGTTGGACGCTTCATTTTAGGCAATTTTGTTAGATATAACCCGAACGCAATAGGAAAAGCACTCGTGAAAATGCCTAAAATCAATCGTTTGAAACGCGTTACGTGCACAATTATACGTGAAGATGGGAGAAAACCCGAGAAAAATTCTAAAAAAAAGAAAAATTTGACTGATTTTGCGACAGTAGAACTCAAAGTGGAGGCAATCATTTTTCAAGTGTATATGTTTGACTTTCGCTTCAACTGAAACGACACAAGTAATTCTAAGAAGAAATTGAAATATTTTATGGAGTCTGTCTTAAGAAAAAGTGCATATACTTTTTAATTGGGCACTGCTGTCAAACATGTCCATAGAAAAGTTATTTACAGGCGCAATGATACCCAACTCATGCTGTACACTTTTTCTCCCTTGTATATATGGTACGATGAAAATGAAAAATTTATCTTTATTCGTTTATCTAAAATCGTTTGAAAACGCATCGAAACATGAAAATCTCGGGCAATCTCTCAAATTAATCTTGTCCATGCGCTCGTAAAAATTAAAATATAAATGTCTCATTTTGCCGTTCCTTTCTTAGTTCATAAATTCAAGCGATCTGACAATATCTTCACAGATGCCAAAATAAACAACAAATTAACAAACCATAAATTTATCACCGAGACCGAGAAACATATAAACCAAAGTATAATGAAATTTTGTCCCTAATAGAAATAACCCTTTTCTTGTTTCGTCCGACAAACAAAATACAGTTAAACTTTATCATTTGCCATAATAAATAACAAAATCATTTCCAATTTCCTTCTTACATGGCATAATAATACAAGTCATAATTCAAAGAACATTATTTTAGAATATCCTAACGAAGTGAAACTTGTAAAAATATTTTCATTTTCTTTTTATGATGTGTTTGATTACCGAAAATTTCAATGTTTTCTAGTAAAATATCAAAAAAAAAATTCACTTGTCTCTATTCTTAGAACGACATATATATCTTATATCCACGTGCGTTTCTGTTTATTTGGTGCGGTATCAATACGACCATCTAAAATGGTCTCTTCGTTTACAACATCACTGAATGTAATTTGTCAGGATATTGATGCTTTCCTCGATGTCCATCGTTGACTGGAATTATTTGTACGGGTCAATTGGTGATCGTTGTTTTTATTTTGTGGTCCATTTACGACATAGTTGTTAGCGGTTGAATTGTGATTGTGACAAGTTGATAAGTGCATTGGTATGCGTACCGAACCTGCAATATAAGCAAAAAATATTTAAAATTTGTTGACCTGGCAGGAAATTACATTCATTTCGTTTCAAAGAAAATGATGGATTTTTAATGAGAGTTTGTTCCATACGGTCGGTAACAAGGAAATTTAATATTCATTTTATGTAACGAGAGTCTACGAAAATGAAAAAATGTTCAGAAAACATTTAAGCGAGTGAAATTGGCAAACGTTCAAAAAAAATTTGACACAATTGCACTTCACGTTAGCACTAACAATTTCTAAATTTCTTTAAATTAGAGCTCAGAACATCTGCCCTACAACGCATAAATAACTTACAAACCGGTTTTAACAAAAGGATTCTTTTGTTAGAACCGATTTGTAAGTTTTTTATGTGTTGTAGGGCAGACATGTCAGGTCAATTTGCTATCAGAATCTGAATCTTTCTCTTTTGACCATAATTCAATGAGGACGACTACCTTAACTATGAAGTGATTGACCGTCTAAGAATAGTATCATGAGCTCCAGAATATATGGTTTCAAAGAAGAAAATGTTCCCTGAACCAATTTTAGACTCCATTCCTTAACAAGTCATTGGTAAAAATGCTCCTTTTAATATCAACTAGTGAAGGGACGAAATGTTTGTGACGTTTTTAGTTTGTAAATTACGATATTTATCTTCAATATATTTTTCATTTTTACAAAAAAATTAATTTGCTCGCAGAAAAAGCCTAACGCTATTCACCACAGCGAAAACACCAAGAACAAAGATAATCGTTTCCCAAGAGTACAATAGTCAGAGCTTTAGAACAGGTACGAGACTGAGGGTGCATATTTAATTGAAATATTTTCTATTTGCTGGAATTTATGGTTTATTGAGCGAATATTTTGACTTTGATGTGACTAATAACTTACTTCCACAGATTAATGATTGCTAAAGGGGAGTATATCAAATTTCCGTTATTATATATAATATATAATTTCATGAAATTTGATATACTTCTAGTCATGCATAAGTACGTTTACCAAGGACACTGTTTTTTGGATAAAAAATCTTCAGTTTTCCCATTCTTTACCTCGACGAAGCCTGGTAAAATTTTCGGAAATTCTTTTTGGAACTTTTGCTGATTAGATTTCATGTACGAAACAATAGCAGGAATTTTTTTCGGATATTTTACAATCTACATGTATACGTAGAGTTGCAGAAACCGAAAATACGATTTGTAACGCTTAGTGTATCTCGATATTTCCATCCATGACTTTCGTATAATTTTATTTATTTCGTCAAAGAATCCTGACTACTTACATTTTACAAATATTTGAAGAATAGAAGCTAACAGCAAAAAAATATAAAAAAAGTCTAACACAGTTCTTGAAATTTTAAATTAAAGAGAATGTCTCTAAATTATAAAACAAAACATGGCTCATGTGTCGAAAGCTAATCTATTGGTCTGCGCCTCTCTAGCGGAGTGGGTTAGTACCAATTCCCCTGATTCACCTGAAAAAGAAGTAAGTTTTTGGTGACGTATCGTGGTCACGTAGACTGCGTGAGCAGAGGTCAATCAGGCTTTGAGTACAAACCAAACCGACTAGGATTGGTCGAGTGAGAACCAATTTACATCGGAACCGTTAAACCAATTTACATTGGCCAAATGAGCTTTCGCTTTTAAGTGAGTCTATTTTGCTCCATTAAGTTTGATTTTGAGCTGTTTAGCTTTTACCTTTTTAAGAAATATTTCTCGAGACATCGAGCTGTCGTATAATTCAGCGAACTTGTTGAATTGCAAACAGACGTTGTTCATAGGCTCATAGTTGCCATAGTCAGTCCTGTGACAAGATGCTGAAAATTACGATTGACGGTCTGCCGTAAAAACCTTGCGGGCTGTCAACTTTGACAATAATGCCGGAGCATCCAAGCGCATTCTCAATAGTTCAAACGCGAAGAAAGCACAAGTGTTTATCCGGGCTCTTGCTAAGACATCCAAACCAATCGACTTACACTTGCTGACGTAAGGCGGAAGCCAATAGTTTTCGTCACAGGAAACTGTTCGTCTTGATGCATAAATCAAAAACTTTTTTTGAATGGACTCAATTTTGTCAATGTAAGTTTCATGATATGGATGCCACACTATAGAAGCGTATTCAAGATACGAGCGAACATGAGCAAAAGGATTTATCACTCTTAAATACATGGTCAATGAGAAATCAAATGTACGTAAATGAAATGAAAACTAACTACATTGTATTTAGGACGGGATTGCCCAGTGACTTTGAATTGACTTGGAAGAACACGATTTTACAACGGGTCAAAGTAGTAAAATATCTCGAATTAATACTTAATGAACTGTTTACATGGGACGATCATGTGAATAGGTTGATAAAGAAGATCTCCGCGGTTATTGGAGTTGTCAAGCGCTTGAAGTCCCTGATTCCGAAATCAGCATTTCTTAATATCTATTTTTCATTTGTACACTCACATCTGAGTTATCTTAACCCAGTATGGAATTGTGCTCCACATTACCTTTTAAGACAGTTTGCTATAATGATGACTTTCCACCTATTGATTTATTTTGTTATTTGCTATTCTTTCCCTTTGATTTTGTTGTTTTTCATTTCATTTTTTTCCGTTATAAAAAAATGAATTGTTATTGATTTATTAGATTTATTTTATATTGGATTATTATTTGGATTATTATTGGATTATTTTGATTTATTTGTTCAAAAAAGCGATTCAATACATTAATTTTGATTTACAAATATGACATGTACAGTTTTACAGCTTATAATGTTAAACATGGCTACGAAATAAATAAAAAAAAATTGTTAATTTCTTATCCATTAAAGTGCCCAAATCGCGAATTGCTTCAACGCGTTTAAGCGAACTATACTCGATGAAAGATATTATTCGACATTTATCAGTGTTTATATAGAGTTCATTGTCATTACACCGAATGACAAGCTTCTCCAAAATAAACCAGTGCTGAAGATAGTGTTGAATATCAAATGCAGGTAGCGTTGGATATCAGATTCTTATTCTATGTTTTTATTCGGGTGTTGCGTTTCTCACAAAATATTTTCAAAATGCTCGTTGTTAGGGCTTCTGTGATGCACAAACCTAAAATATTTTCAATTCGATCAATGTTTCTTTGATCTTGTAATTTTTTAAAATATTTCGGGCGATTTTCCCAGAAATAGATCAAAATTTAGCGTTAATTTAGAAATGTGGCATAGATTCGTCGCTTTTTTAGCAGACACTAGTCGAAACCCCCGCCCCTAGGGGCTACGCAGGCTTTATCATTTTCGCTTGTTGTCTATTCAGAGAGCCAAAGCAAATAATTTTTCGTTTTAAATAATGATGCGAAATGTTTCATGTCATTATATCACTTCGTTGATATTACCGCTAATAATACGAAGTGGGCGAGAAAGGCACTATAAATCAAAATACTTTCTTTGCCGCAAAGTAACTCCATCTCCCCCGTATTCCACCTCCCCCGTATTCCCCGTTCGCCGTATGGAACGTTCCCCGTATTCCACTTCCCCCGTATTGTACTTAGCCCGTATTCAACGTTCACCGTATTCAACTTTCCAAGTTCCGCGCATTCTATTTCTCCGTATTCCACTCCCCCGTATTCCACTCCCCCGTATTCCACTTCCCCGTATTCCACTTCCTCCGTATTCAACGTTCACCGTATTCCACTTCCACCGTATTCCACTTCCCCCGTATTTCACGTTCACCGTATGCAACGTTCACCGTATTCAACTTTCCCCGTATTCCAAGTTCCCCGTATTCCAAGTTCCCCATATTCCAAGTTCCCCGTATTCCAAGTTCCCCGTATTCCACTTCACCCGTATTCCAAGTTCCCCGTATTCCAAGTTCCCCGTATTCCACTTCCCCCGTATTCCACGTTCACCGTATGCAACGTTCACCGTATTGAACGTTCCCCGTATTCTACTTATCGCGTATTCCAAGTTCCTCGTATTCCACTGCCCCCGTATTCCACTTACCCCGTACTCAAAGTTCCCCGTATTCGGCGTTGCACTTGCTACGTATTCTACTCTGACACTTCCCCGACCAAATCTCTAAGACGACATCTTGACTATATTTTGGCCGATTTTCAATTTTGACCCGTTTTTTACCCATTACTCCCTTATTTCAGAACAATATCCCACCCCGGTACATGTTTTCTCGACGTTTTGCACCATCCCCGACAACATATCAAAAAGTTTTTTTTTCTTCGTCTGCTTAAACGCAAAAATAACGGGATATAGTTACAGACATACTAATAAATAGACACATAAATAGATAGAAAGACACATAGATAGACAAATAAATAAAAAAAAATAGACAAACAGGCGGACATTAGAGGTTTATAATTAGTAATGTTTCTATCCATTCTATATTTTAACAATCCACGACAAAAAATTTGGCTGATTGGGAAGATATTTTGTTTCATAAATTGTAGGGCGAAAATGTGGGTGAAGTTAGCACAACTCAATCCAATTCATCTCAATTTATCTCAACTTTTCTCAATTTGTCATAAATATTGAGTTGTGCTAACTTCACCCACATGGGCGAAAGAGAAAAATCGGAAAAGATTTACTCGAACAATGTACAAAAAAATCCAGAGGCGATAATCGATTGTTGCGGCGTCCCATTTCATCTGGTTCCAAAGTTCGTGGTAAAAGCACACTTCGTACGGGTCGAAAAAGGGGGATAAGGTGTAACTAAGATGTGTAGACTGATGGAAACTTCTTTAATAACATAAATATACGGATGTCACCGATTATGCATACATGTACTTTATTTGACTTATTCATACTGTACTTATAATAATTGGAGAATATGGGTGTAAGGAAGCTTCACATGCTGTATGGATATTGTTTCTGTTAATACATTTGAACAAAATTTTATGAAATACGAACAGCTAGTCAAGATTCATACAAACTTTTACAAAAGTATCGTTTTGTGTTTTTTCATATAAGAAGGAAGGATCACGTTTTTAGATACGCAGCCAAAACATGACTACACTTCGCAAAATTGAAACAAAATATTGAAAGAGGAATTGTTTGTTGAAAGTATTCTGTTTATTTATTATTCATTTCAACACCCGTACGAAATACGAGGAAATCTCATAGATTCACAACGTAGTTCGTAACACGGGATCAAATGTATGTTCAAGATGCAAAAAAGATCCGTTCGTCTGTTCTTCGCCAAACTTTTCTTGGTAACAGGAGAAAAAACTTTGTAGCGGGTCGAGTCGTTCGGGATTTAAGGGGCCATTCAAATAGTGCGCACGCTTTTTTTTGGGAAAGGGGGTGCGAGAAAACCGTGCTCTCCATACATTTCGAATTCATAGCACATACTGCTCTACAGCCGATACAATAAATATTTTTTTATACATTGGACCTATAATTTCTAAATGTTACGCTTTGACGTTTTTAAATGTAAATTTGCACTGACATAAATCAAATTCTAAGGCGGTGCTAGAAGTGATGAATTCCGATAAGTCACGACAATGCAAGATTGCAATGAAATCCATCGAGGAACACTTCAAAAATACCTTCACCGATCAAAACGAACGAATCCTAGAATCGTACCCTTCACAGACCGCAAAAATGGACGTTACTCTTGTACCAAAAGATATACAACTTCAAATCAAGTGAATAAGTATGGACACCAGTGCAGGTCCAGGCAGTGTATTAGCTCGCACAATAAGACAGCTCAAAGTGTTAGACCCGATATGCTCGATCGGCAACGTGATGCTACGGGAAGGATTTTTTACCGAACAATTTTCGTGAAGGGAAAGTCATACTGGCAGGTAAAGAGGGCGATGAGACAGAACTATACAATTGGAGGCCGATCACAATAATTTCCGTAGTACGACGCGTCATCGAAAAGGCACTAGACTCAATTCTTCGGACCCAGGTCGAAATTAACTTCAACCAACGCGGATTCATAATAGGTGCTCCCGGCTGCCATGTCAACTCAAAGCTTGTAAACGCCTGCCTGAAAAACGCGAAACAACTAAAAAAGAACTGTGTCGTTGTATTCCTGGACGTGTGCAAGGCATTCGATAGGATTGGACACGAACACGTCCCCCGATCATTGCAAGCAGCTGGCGTATCAGGTAACCTTCGCGAGTTAATAATGAATCTCATCAACCAGAATCATGTCACCATACACGCGGATAAACAAAAATCAACGAACATCGCCATCAACTGTGGCGTACCGCAAGGAGCGCCTTTATCTCCATTTTTGTTTAATGTAGCGATCAACTTCCCCTACGAAGAGTTGTGTGACCCACAAATTGCCGATTTGTATGGATACAAGCTCTCAGCGGGCTACGACGGACTCAGCCTCACCGGATTTGCCGACGATCAAGCAGTAATCGGAAAAGACAAGAAGTCAGCTACCAGAATTGTCGAAGCCGTCAGAAATCTCTTATCAATGATTGGTCTGCACATCAACCCCGAAAAGAGCCAGGCAATTGTCACCAATAGCGGCAAACTAGTGAAGGAAAGTCTTAGCCTATCCAGTGTAGAGGAAATAATCAGGATTGGGGGCGACGAAAGAATCAAATACATCGGTTGTTCATTCAACTCTGAGTTAGTCTTTGACGACACAAGCATTGAAACACTAAACAAAAATCTATCCAATCTGTCGACATCACCACTACTCAAATCCGATCAGAAGCTGAACATAATAAATCAGTACGTATTTCCAGCTATAACGTACCCCCTCCAAACTGCGCCGATCAACAAAAGTGCCACAATACGTTACTAACGGAATCGACGTTATGATCCGCCGCACGGTCAAAGAAATAATAGGTTTGCCGATGCATACCAACGATAATTTGTTTTACGCGCCGAGAAGATTGAGAGGACTCGGGCTAGTGAAGGCATCATGGGAAATTCACCTCAAACACTTTGCAATATCAAAACGGCTTGCCTCTGTTGACGACCAGCTTTTCCAAAGTATACCAAATTGTCATGAGGAAATGAGGACCTGCGTCCAAGGAAAAACCACGAAAACACAGTGCGCAGCTCTTCGACAAAAAAGTTACACAGACTGGTGCAACACACTTTCAAACGCACATAAAAAGCAATGATTTCATCTGCAATAAAAATTCATTATCATCATCCGAATGGTCAGCAGCGATAAAGCTTAACAGCAATTACGCTAGTCTGTGCGGTGTACCCGGTGTAGAAAGCGCTTCCAACCTCTGTCGCAAATGTGGCAGAGAGACCGAAACAATCTCTCATGTTACCGGAAGTTGTCCTTCTAACAATCACCAAATCACAGCCATTATGTAAAACATGCCATCACTAACCTGCTGCGCGAAAAGGGTTTCGAATGTTTCGAGGAAGTGTACGCAATCGATAATGACGGAAGATCCCGCTTCAGCGATATAGTCGCCTTTGATTCCGTATCAAAAAGTGACAAACAAGTGACATCGAACAAGATAAGAAAATTGCCAACGAAAAGGAAACTATACACGCGAGGTGCGTCCCTTTCTATGCAGAAAAGTACGCAGCATCATTCGGAAAGCGCGACTGGAGAGTACGAGGACTCTGGTTCGGGAGCCGAGGAACTGCAGGGAAAAGTGCTATCGAATTTTTTGAAGAAGTAAATCTAGACGTTTCCAAAATCAACGAGATAACGGAAGAAATATTAATTAAGACGATTCAAATTATAAATTCACATATCAGCTAAGTATGACGATTCGGGAAAATTTTAAATTCGCTTAACGTAGAAAGTTTTTTATAATATTTATTATTATTGATAAGAGGGCGACACACCTTTTTTGGTTAATAAAGGTTTTTTTCTTCTTCAGATTATGATATCGACATAGGTCCATTTCCGAAGGAATCTCTAAGACTCATGCCATAATAGTCAAGTTTTACTCCAAGGATCGTTTCTTCGAAAATTTAAGTTAGAAACCTTGCATTTCTGTGACAGTAAAAAACTGTGTATTGTCTTTTTCACACCTGAGACATTTGGACCCGACACACTATCACAAAGGCATAAATTTACTTTTTTGAAAGAAAAATGGTTTCTCACAAGGGCAAACCAATCTTCGGGGTAACAGATTTTTCCACCCTAGATAAACAATTAAATAAATAAAAACTTTCCTGTATTGACCGACCTAAAAATGCAATTGATGATACGCAAATACCGTCTGCTTTTTAACTCGGGTGGTAGAGCTTTGTTGTGCTGTGGAGGAAGATATAAAATAAGTCGGTCTTGATATTTTCTCAATTCGAATTCCACCCCAGGTACGTAACCGTACTTGAAACAGCAATAAACTAAAGCATTCAAGCTTAAATGTACTCTCTATTTAACGTATGTTCTCGTTTCTCATATTAATTAACTGCCAGCCGGTTTAACAGTATTAAAACTCAAGAATAAAATACCGTTGCTGATTTCCGTTCTAACCTAATTGGTGAAATAAAATTGGAAATTATAAACCTTTCGCTACAATAGGTTTTCGTACCATAGCAGGCAAGTATGTAATGCGATCAACAAATTCCTCTTTAGATAGCACATTTGATGCGAAACACACTATAAACTCTAGAGTACGCTACCGGAAACCATTGGTGAAACCTCAATAGAGCATATAAATTTAGTTGCAACGTCGAGTGTAAGGTTCTATAGTTTTGTATTGATTTGCAGTGAAAAGAAGTGAGTTTACAAATTTTATGATTTTGTATCATTAGGCAAAAAGGCAGTCTGGTGAAATGTTTCTGCGTGTAAGGTCGACGTTGAAACAAACGGTGAATTTGCATTTGCTACCATAGCTTTTACCAATATTTAAGTCTTAATTATCAAGTAGTAATAGCTACTTTGTGTTGTCACCTTTCTGGTCCGCCCATCCGTCGGACTGCCCGTACGTCATGACGATATACTGACCCGATAAATTCTAATCTTTGACTACAAACCCTGACCTGAACCCATGTCAACGGTTTATCTTGACATTTTGACCCATTTAAAAGCTTTAATTCATAAGTTTGTCCATGAAACTTTTTCTCCATTGATTAGAAACACAGAAACGACATAACTATAGCAACAACTTTCACCTACAATAGGTTCAGATGTACTTCAATTATTGAGGCGACACAACGCTGCCATGGACAGACAGACAGATGAATCATTTTGCGTTTCTAAGCATCCGTTGCTCAGGGATGCAATTTCAGCCGAATGAAGTAAAATAATTTTCCACATCAAACTGAAAATAATGTAAAACATGAAAGCGACAAATTTGTCATGTTATGGATTTTGTGAATTAATGACAAGATTAAGAAGTTATGCTTTTGAAATAAGACACAGCAAAAGCAATTTTCAGTGTTGGAAACCATTAAATACCACTTTAAGTAAATACAAATGAACAACCCACCCATACAATTTCTGGTTGCAACCACTTATCATCACTTAAATGGTTCATCTTATCATTTCATTACAGCAACTATAAATTGTCTTTGAACAATTAAAATTCTATCCGAGGGCATAGCAAAACCCCTCATAAATCATCAACACCTTTTACGCCGAGATTCATTATCTTGTTTTCATACCTTAAATGTCTGGATAAACACGGTTGAGAATTTATAATAACATTGAAAACTATTTTCGAATTTTTGAGGAAATCAGAATCAGATATTTTCATGAATAAAATGGCTTGTTGTTATATTTGATTAATCCGTTTGAAGTAAAAAAAAACTTTTAAATGAAATTTTCCGAATATCTTCACTCACATTCCGTTGCTCAACAGAAAAAGATAACTTTGGAAATTTGAGTTTGTTATTTTTCAAGCGTGGTGTACACTTTTGGTTGTGAAGCTGTAAAAGACATATACAAAAATGATGATTGTTAGGCTGTGTGGAGTTTTTTGTTTTGTCTCCTCGGTTAACGTGCAAAAACGTGTAGGGGGTAAACTAGAGAAAAAGCATTTTTTGTACTCGAGTAATTGGATTCCTCGCTATTAACAAATCCCCCTCAACATTCTACAGCATATCAAAAATAGCACATTTAGTAATAAAAGACTCACTCATTTCGTAACTTGTTTCTCAGCTGTGAGCAGGATCTATTTAGTTGAATTTTACGGCGAATTTTTACGAATTTGTTGAATTCGGTGAGTTTTTATGAATTCGGTGAGTTTTTATGAATTCGGTGAATTTTTATGAATTTCCGCGAATCTCAGTATCCTTCGTTAGGGTCAAAACACATTAGCAATTTGAATTGTCGATCTCATGAGGAATTCTTTTGAAAATCAGCCCGAACGAAATCTCACGTATTTTTCAATGAACCTTTTTAGAGGTGCCTAGGAAGGCATTCGTCCCTAGAAGCCAAAACCACCAAAAATTTTTATTGAAGCTTGAGTGGCTAGCGGGAGGCGATAAATTACGAAAAACATTATTTTTTCATACAGAAATTTCTCAACGCACGTTAAACGTACAAGGTCGTGTAGGGTGTCGTTGGAAAGGTAATTGCATGTACTTTCAGGGCAAATATACATATTGGGTATTGAGTTTGTGTACACTGAGATACAAGCATTTGAAACAGGTGAATTTTTTCCCATTTTTTTGTTTATCTTTCAGGAAAAAAATTATCGATATCGGATGTGTTTTACTCGAGTTATAGTGATGACGGACGGACAGACCATTTTTTTTTTTGCATTTCTGCAATCCCCTAGACCTAAACAACAACTTTGCCCAAGAAACTACAGATCGATCTTCAAAATTACATACCTCACAATAAAGACATAAGGCCATCGTACTTTGTACGGGGCTAAAAATCCCATGTGTAAACACTTTTGAGTCAAAGTTGGTTCAAGCCCACCATGCAAATCGATGTGGAATTCTATCAAATTCCGGGGGATCATGAGGCTCGTTGCGGCGGAAATTTTGGTACCATGTGACGGTGACGGTCACTAGACGCGAAGAACGTTGAAGAAACTGTCATTTCTGACTAGCTTAGGGTCGACCAGTTTTTTATCTCAAATATTGCACCAATATCATGAAATGACGTTATTTCATTCTCTGACTTCACATCGTCGTTTTGTTTTTATGAAATTCGAACCATTTCAATGATTTTTACTCGAAAACCATGATTTACTTACGAGCTATAATAATTAAATATTCCGACTAGTTTGGATGTTAGTTCAATGTTTTTGAAATGGCTTGACTTCTAATAACCGAGAAATTGCTCAAAACGTGTCAGTTTACATAAAATTTCATTTCGCGACAACTATGTATTATTTCGTTAGGAAAAAAAATCGAATTTTAGTGAATTTCGGTGAATTTTTACGAATTTCCATGAATTTGGAGAATTTTTACGAATTCGGTGAACTTTTGCGAATTCGGTGAATTTTTGCGAATTCGATGAATTTTAATGACTTTGGTGAATTTTTACAAATTCGGTGAATTAATGCAACTAAATAAGCCCTGGCTGTGAGCACCAAAACGCTTAAAAAACTCCTCTTATTGTCTTCTACAACTTTACATTTGAAATCGATTTTTTATATTTCATAATCAATTAATATGGACCTCTGTCATTTTGAAAAACCACCAAATATCACAAAATACCGCGGTGCCCGAGTCAGCGCTACTCTCCAAACGAGCAAAACGATTTTCATCAAACGTTTTTCCAGGTCCATATCTTTTCTTGAACATGGAAGAACAATTTCGGTGCTTATTTTGAGGATATGAACTAAATGTACCGGTAGCGGGCCGGCACCCTGTAGCCACCACATTGATTTAGTTTATGAACATATGCAAAGACCCGTACGTAAAGCCTTCACGTGCGAAAAGCCTCGATGTACAAAACTCTTACTATTATCATAAATATAATGCGCATCAGAATGCATAGTCAAGTTGTTTTAGAACTATCAGAATTTAAACGACTCTCAGAAATTACCCAAAGTAATGTCGAAAGCTCTCCCGAAGTACATTTTCTGAACTCTGACACCAATCACGCGTTGTCTAATGTTCTTATCCTTCTGAGTTCTAGAAGTGGCTGAATCTCAGGATTGGGACATTTTTCGGGAAAACCCTGAAACACGTGTTCGATAACAATTAATTCTCTACAACTTTGCCTTTGGAAGCAACTTTCCATCTGTCATAGTTCTTGAGATATGATCCTACCAATTCTAGAAATCTCGGGATTGGGAGGTTTCTTGGGAAAACCCTGAAACACGTGTTCGCTAAAATTTGTTTCTTTACAACTTTGCCTTTGAAAGCAACTTTCTATCTATCATAGTTCTTGATATATGAATCATCCCTTCCAATTCTAGAAGTGGCTAAATCTCTGGATTGGGACGTTTCTGGGGAAAACCCTGAAACACGTGTTCGCTAAAATTTAGTTCTCTACAGTTTTGTCCCAGAAAGTAGCTTTCTAACTGCCTTAATTCTAGAGATATCTGAGAAAAAGTCTCACCTACCCCCCAAAAAACCATGTTTTTGGACTTCTTTTCGACCATATTTCCGAAACTACCCTATGGAGTTTGCTCATCTTTGAACTTGAACCATGGGACATATGTACCTTTCAGCGAAAAAAAAGTTCAGGGTGCACCGTTTCGAAAAAAAGTGGAGGCGGACAATTTTTTAAATATTTGATGTGTGGGAGCCCTGAATTTGTGGTAAACGTATAGGACCTTCGTACTTCGTATAGCTTGGAAAAGACCAGATTTGTTGCATATGAAACAGGGAGAAGAAATTACGTAAGTAATTATCTACTTCAATGAACAAAGTAGGGACGTTTACGCCTCTTCGTAGTACGTCACGCACAAATCCATGTTTTTGAGACACTTCGTCCACCCTCCGTCGAACTCGAACCCCACCCCATCGGTGCGTGACATATTTTATGAACTGTCACCATAAGCGACAGGTATAGGCAACGAGAAGCCAGATTTAGGAACACACACATTTTAAACGACAGATACAGGAGCACTATGCCAATCTTGAATTTTAAGTTTTTTGGAAAAATTTAATAAATAATGTTGAATCTGGACTGATACACTCATGCCAAATACCCCTTTCAAGCATTTTCGACTTTTTTTTAACAACCAAAAATGTAAAAAAAATGAAATCCTGCCCCACAAAGATACAACTTTCCTTAAAGCGACGGCTACCGGTACATTTACTTTATAGGCGAATAACCTTGATAAAAATTCAAACTGCTAGAAATGGTAATTGTCGTCGCCGATTTTTCAATAGGCATTTGAAAAAGCAGCAAACCAGTAGAGAATACAATATAGTGCTTGTACATTGTACAATGGGCATGTAATATTTCTCGCATGGGAAGAAAACAATTACCCATGTAGCTGATTCGGGCACGAGCTGAGAGAATTTGGAGGATCGATGAGGATCTGGAATCTACGTATTCTCTATAGAGGTAGGGTGATGCTAGTGGATGTGCTTTAAACGATCAAACCACGATTTCCATAGGGTTGACTTGAGATTAGGGAATGGTTGCAAACAGGACTTAACACAATTTAAAATTGGGTAATGTAATTATAATTACCAGACCAATAACTAATTGTTAAATGAAATCCGTTATACTTGTAGCCTAACAACACCCAATTCATTTTGATGACAAATTCCCATAAATCATAAATTTATTCTACCTTTTATTTAATCCGTCAACATTGAATAGACGGCACCCTTTTCCAATCAATTTTTAATTTATAATGAAATCCAAGAAGTCTTCCATTCTCTTCATAAAGCAATGCAAAGTTTTTCAGTCATTTCATTCTCGTTTCCACTAACATTTCATGATTTTAATTTTCAAAATTAAATTAAAAGTGTCATTGATTATAAACGTTGTGTGAAGCTTCATTGTAGCGAAAATAATACTAATCAGTCATTAAAGAAATGAAAAATGTAATGTTGTGACAGTTTGCAGGAATAGGAATTGGCTACGAAGGTTTCGCGGTTTTCCTGACATTATGTTCTAAATGTTTTCGATGTCAAAAGCAGTACGGGACCGAATGTTGAAAGGTTGAATGTTTAGAAACGTATACATATACTGAAATTCAAACATACAACCGAACCAAAACGATAGAGACCATAACTACAGAAAGTTTAAGACGTTACGTGATGTGTTTGGATGTTCACAACAGTTATGAGAGCGATAGTCGCTACAATAACGCAACCAGCATACGAAATCTGGGCATGTAGTGTAGGTCGAGGCATATAGGTTGAGACCCTTTATTAATACGCTCGAGTTCGAAATAGTTTTTGCGTAAGCTGATCGATCTATATTAGGATTTCGACTTAGTCATTTGTATCTTTTCTTGAAGCAAATGGAGATGTGCTTCGATCCTTTAATTCCAATAATTATTTGTTTCAGTTTGAGTTGACTGATATAAATTAAAATATTATCAACATTTCATAACAAGAAAGTTAATGGTTTAATTTAATTGTGCTGAGGAAGCCAATCCCAAGTATAAACTTGACCTCACCTTAAATAACGGAAACATTAATTACCCTCCCTTCGCTAACCCCAAATTCTACGAATGGACGTTTACATACTCTTAATTGAACTGTTCTAACAATATAAGACGTTCAATACCATATCTTCTATATCAATATGTCTTGACAACCCATTGATAATTGATACTCTACGCATTCATATAGATTTTCCCCCACACGAAATATAGAATAAGTCTTAGTCAATAATGCCTGGCACTTTCCCGTTTTGAATTTTCTTAACTGAATGAAAAAAACCCCTTCCAAATCAATAATATTAAGCTATTTTGCGGTAGCGAGAAAATGATGTTTTTCGATGGCATTACAGTCTGTTTCCTGCAGTATATACAACGATGTTACAAGTCTATGTGTGAAAATTATCGAGACGGTTAGAAGCTTAGCGCTCGAAATCAAAATCATTCTTTTTTTGCTACATAAGCTGGTTGTATAACGTTGTGAGTCGGTTGATTGTTATTAATATTAATGAACATTTTATGTTGAATGTCTTTTCACAGAAACGTTTTGCATAAGTATATTATTTTCTATTTACAATTCATATTTTACGTCGCTTGGATCACGTTATTTTTTATGGATACTTACAAATAATGTAAAACGCGACGAAATCATTGAATTGTGGCTATTTTGTTTCTTTTGTTGATGTACTGTACACGTACCTACACATAAATGAAATCAGTTCTTTTTTTTTTTTGAATGGTAATAATCGGATGAATGTGGAAAAATTGTAGCCTTAGGGTTACACTACATTGCACAATAATTTAAATACTTTGAAAAAGACATTCGGAAATGATTAATAAATTTCCGTTTCGCCGTAAGGCTAAACTGGAGAAATTAACTTGAATGCAGAACCGGATTGGATAGTGTCCGTGGCGTTCGTGGGTGATGGAGAAGTTCGATTAAAATGTACACAAAAATCTTGTGCAACTCAAAAATAATCTTGTACAACAATTCAAGATTTGTATATATGTGGCATTCGGCATGGTTAAGACGAATTCTGAGCAATCTACGTGGATAAGAGTAAACAAATCATGGGCGCGCGGTAGCCATGCGCCCATGACGCAAGTCCGGATATGAACAAAAAATTAAGAACATTTTTTGTAGACTGCGCAACTATAAATACAGCTAAATACAGGGAAAATATTTTTCCCTGACTGAAGTGTTTTTTCACTCATTAAAGTCGGTTCAGTCAATCCGGAGATATGACATTTAGAAAATGATCATTTTCAATACATAAGTGAATTTTCATAGAATCCAAAGTTAGTTGGCACTTGGCCACACATTGGCACTTGTATGAAAAACAACTTTCTTGGCTCTCGCTCGAAAACGGCTCGATAACTTTTCTTGAAATTCTGCAGTGAGGTTCAGCTGTGAACTCTACGACCTCTGAGATTTTAAAAAAGCGGAGGTACCGGCCTCGTTTGGGCGCCAGGGCCTTAGAAGGCCATGTAAAAGCATTTTGTATGTGTTTGTGTGTATAATATGTATGGTAGACATTTTGTATGAGACAAAGGTTGGACATTCGAGATAGATGTTTGGTGTCAAAGGAAAAGTTGTTGGGTTGGGTGTGTAGTGATTGGGGTGACCGCCAAAATGGTGCAAAATTGGCGGGGGCTCAAAAAAATTTTTGATATGTTGTAGAGGTTTTGGTATGTTGTAGGAGGAAATTTCGCCCATGGAAGTAGCAGCCGTCGCGCTTTGGTTTGGCGGCGCCTCAAAAAAAACTTTTGATATGTTGTAGAGGAATTTGTAGTGATCGCTTTCGCCCACGGAAGTTGTAGCCGCCGCGCTTCGGTTTGGCAGCGGCGGCGGCTCAACAAATATGTTGTTAAGTAAGTTGTGGGAATCGTTTTGGCCCATGGAGTCGTAGCCATCGCGCTTCGGTTTTCCGGCGACGGCGGCTTAAAAAAACTTTTGATATGTTGTAGAGGAAGTTGAGTGGATCATTTTCGCCCAAGTAAGTAACAGCCGCCGCATTTCGGTTTGGCGGCGCCAGCGGCTCAAAAACAATTCTGTGTGATAGAGGATCATTATAGTATATGAAAGTAATAGCCGCCGCTCTTCGATTTGGCGGCGGCTCGAATAAAATTCTGTATATAATTCGCCAAAAACAATTGTTCTCCTTCCAAAAGAACTGATATCACAACAAAAGCCCCTTTTAAACGCAAGTCCTCGTCCCTTCTTCCAAAACAACTGATATTAATTTGAGTGACGCTTAAATCTTCATCATCATCATCATCAAACTTTACAGACCGTCTGTACCTTTCGGTATGGGGTCCCCTAACTTCTAAATCTGATTTAATTGAATCTATAAACCTTCTCACGAGCTTAAATCTTCTGAACACAAAAAATTCTTTTGAAATATTTTCGATTAAAAAAATGCGTCACAAGTCCCGGACCCTCACAACATAATAATTTTTCTGCGCTCTCAGACTCCACACCCCAAAAATCTAGCTTCGCTCGTACTCTATAGGGTAGTCAATCTTTTGCGTGTGACGTCACAGTAAGCTAACCAGGAAGTTCAACCTGATCGAAAACTAAAAAAAGGATTTTCTGTACCTCGAGTAGCTCAGTACTGTTTGCTTACTTTGTAGTACTGTTGGAAATCTTTGAAGCTCTCTGTACAGAAAAGTATGTGTGACCCACGGACAGCAAGAACGTATTTCGGATCTCGGTGGAGTCAATAAGGTCCTCGGCTGCGCCTTGGACCGTTTACTCCACCTCGTTCCGAAATATTATTTTGCCGTCCTAGGACCACAAAATACTATTTCACATCAGATGGTATCGGTTTTCACAGGAAAATCGATAGAACTCAGCGTGAAATTTAAATACAACCTGACTGAAAAGTAAAAAAAGGCTTTTATATTACTTCCGATTTTGGCGTGACACCCCCTAAGCGGTGTGTCCAAACCAAAAACGCGCTAGTAACAAAAAGGAATGGAAACCTTACTAGTGCGTCTTAATTCAGAGATGAAAAATTGTAGCTGCCAGTGCGAAAAAGTACGCCACTACGACACTAAAATGGCATTATGAAATGCAATATGCAGTTTTCATAAATTAAGAAAAGTTGTTCTTGTTTACATAGTTTGAGAGGCTCTCACTTTATTATTTTGAGTTTTACGAGCGTAACGCAATCGAAAAGCGTTCAAAGGGTACTTTTTGTAAATTGCTCTTACATCAAAATAACAAATTTGAGTTGAAAGATTTTTACCAACACAAGATTTACCATGTGAACAGATTGAATGTTTCTTTCAATTTATTCTCATATATATAATACGTCCCCTCATTCATTCATATAAAACGTTTATGAGAGTAACCCGACAACCCATGCTTGGATAAATTTTATACTGTGTGCAAGTAATAAAATAAATAGTTTTTGATATTACGTTTATGAGAACTAAAAAAGATTTCTTCCTTTATTATTTGGCATTATTAGGGTTTTGGGTTACATGAGTTTGTTTTTCACGAGCAATGATAAGCACTACGTTTCCCTACATGATGTCACTGTATATGTAATGCAAAAATTCTGTTTTTCATATTATTGTCTTATCTTTGTGTACTCACTGCTAAGGCATCTTTTGTAAGTGTCATTAGCACTTGGCATTGTTCATAGCGTCTAACCGAAAAGGGAGGTTAAGGTTTTTTCTCACTGAATACCATGAACCACTTAACTAAATCGTTCGAATGATCGCGCTTTTATCGGTTGGTGTGACAGTTGAAATCTGTAAAACAGAAGTGAATTCAACGAAGGCTAGGAAAAAAATGTTTTCACGCAATTTATGAAAGGATATCATCCTTATTGCAATTTTAACATATTATAATTTTAAGTACAAATATGAACATTTTATCCGTAGAAAACCGTAATTTATATCCTACGGTTGAGTGCGAATAAAATTGTTATATCGTTCTATTTTATGTCATTGAACAATACACACATGATTGGTTTAGATTTATGGGAAATGCGTCTGTCCATTAGATACTCGGTTTTGGAGACAAAACGATTTTTAGACCCATGAATGATTTATTCTCGAAGTATCAACCGATACGACGAGAATAAAGGATTCAATGAAACGAAAGGTATTTTTGTGTAGTTTCATAATAAAGACATTATAACGCCAAACTTGAAAAAAGTTCAAAGCCATAGATATATTTCAAAGGATAAGGGTTGTGTTGGCGTTGCTGTCAGAATATTTTTGGATTATTGCTTGAAAGCGAAAGTTCAGTGAATGTTCTTAATATAGCCGAGAAATGGCTTCATAATTGCATTAGTCAGAATTTTTCTATTGAATTTCTTTTCCTTCCTAATATTTAATATTAACATGGCGAAAGTTTGCGATCGCTAATATTTTTTCTAAATTGGTTTCCGTCTTTCCAATAAATCTTTGCGTAGAATAGAATATAATTATATTTAAACCCGTACGAAGAACGAAAAGGGGTCTTATGCGTTTACCACGACGTCTGTAACCACCCCAATTTCTACCCGGGTGTAGGAAGAAGCTTCGATCATGGTCCTTAGATGACGAATCAGCAATAAAAAAATGTCCGTCCGTCCATCACTGCGATAACTTGAGTAAAATTCAACCGATTTTCAAAAACTTTTTTTTACCTAAAAGGTCACTAAAAATGTTTAATGGGATTGAATCTGGGCCCAATAGCCGCTGAGCTAGGGTCGCTTAAGTGGTTTTTGGTCTTTTGTACATAACTCGTGTAAATCTTTTCAGATTTTCAAAAACTTTTTTGTTTGAAAGGTCTGGGCATGCCTGACACTTTATTGAAGAAAGTTTTTTTAGTTTTGAGCTTTTGAACTCAGTCAGGGTCCTAAAACTGAATCTCTACTAGGTCCCAACGTGTTTTTCCTACATAATTCGGGTATATCTTATCCGATTTTCTAAAACTTTTTTTTCCTGGAAGATAATGAAAAAATTAATTACAAGATTGAGTTTGGGCAAAATCGGTTGAAAACTTTCGAAGTTACGGTCGAAAACCTCGTTTTTTGAAGGATTGTGGATCTTTTTGACTTATATCTCTGCGAAATTAGAAGGGGAATTCGCTCTTGAAGCTTTAAAATAAAAGATATGGACATCAGAAAATCATGAAAATTAAATTAAACAAAATCAGTTGAGGGGTTCGGGATGTAGAGTACTCAGTGTGGGCCCAACTCACGCTATGCGACCCTACACGATAACGATATGTGGTGGTTTTTTGTGAATATTTCTTTAATGATGAGGTTTTTTGTGCAGTGTTGCAAAGAAAAAATAGGCGAACTTTTTTGTTCATGGAAGAATGGATCAGAAGTAGAGGTGTGCGAACCGAACCCGATTCCAAATAAAAACCCGATCGATCGAAAGTCATTCGGGTCGAATTCTGTTACCCGAAAAAATTTGGATCGAGTTCGATTGAGTTAAACTCAAGCATGAAAGTAGAAAATACAGTGAAAAACCGACAAAAATGCTTTGTGCAGGAAGTGTGTACTGTCTTCGAAAGTCATTCAACTAGATTCTCACTTGTTATTGTTGTTTATTTGTCGTGAGACTAAAGATGTTTTCCGAAATTTATTGTCGCATTAGCCCCAAAAGCAAAACAAAACTCTCAACTAGTAAATGATCGCATTCATATTACCTCACATACTTTGTTGTTTATTATCACAAAGTGATCACTTTGTAAATTTTAATTACACCTTTTACACAAAATAGCTCTTCAAATGTTTACATTTGCTAGTCGTACGGTTCACAAGCGTGTAAAGTTCTTTTATCTAAAATCATTACCAAAATATACTTACAACAATGACATTGATAACAGATATATTGCAATACATCATTGTTTCATAGTCGATGTTATTTGGATAGTTTAAAAAATCAATCTTTAGGCCAACGATTTCAGATGGTAGTGAAAGTTGGATGGACTGCGGATATCTCGTGACCTGGGAGTTTCTGACATGAGGGTTCTCAGGAGTATAGCAAGGGTTAGTAGAACGAAGGATTGGGATAATCATATCAGAAACGACGACATCAGGGAAAATTTAAGAGTTACGTCGGTGGAAGCAGCGGCAAGGGTTAGTCGCCTGAGCACATTCAAAGGATGGGTAATATCAGGCTCCCAAAAAGGATATTGAATGCGCAGGTTCCGGGCGTTCGCCCTAGGGGTAGCCTAAGGAGAAGGTTAATAGACTCAATTAAATCAGATTTAGAAGTTAGGGGACTTTCACTGAGTGAACAAACCATCTCCTTGGCAAGAGATAGGTGGGTATGGAGGAGGGCGGTCCAAGATCACCCGGTTGTGGCGTAAACACCCCACACCGAAAGGTATAAACGGTCTCTAAAGTTTGATGTTGATGATGATGACTTAAAATTTGTACGAATGATCAATTAGCCTACCACCAGTCAATCCGGATAAATATATATGAGACTCGATTATATGTCCAGCAAAAGAGTGCGGAAAAATTATATGAAATTGTATTGTATGTCTAGACTAAAAAAAATCCTCATTTGTGCCTTTTCCGATTAAGAAATCTGTCGTATTTCGATACATCGATACAAAGGTTTTATGAGAAAATAGCTAACTAAATAGGAAATTCTTTTCGTTACTATTTAATGAGTTGATTTTATTGAATGAGGTGTCGGTTGACAGGTGATGAAACGGACAAATTATTTGAGAAGACAAATCTAATAAACACTTTTTTGTTATGGTACAGATCGATATCGGATACGGCTTTCGGGAATAAAATTGCAGGCTCGAGTCGAACTTTTGTTGCAGGGCACACCCCTCGACGGTACACTACTCGACGGTACACGATATTTTCCAATGCAACTCAATAAGGATTTATTCAATAATTTAGTTAAATTTCCTCATATACTCTGCAGGCAACGTATCGGAATTCGTACGGGTCCACGCAGCATATATGTCTCAGCTTCAGCGTTAGTTTTGCAAGAAAATTGATTAGCGAATGTCTCTTGATAGAAGAGTATTTGGTCCTTGTCCGCATTAAACAACTTTCTTTTGAGCCCTTTGGTATCTTTTATAAAAACCCATTTTGTTTTGATAACATACCTAAACACTATTCTACTAGGTATAATAGTGCCGTTGAGGCAAGATTAATGTTTGCACAAGTATCAGTAATCTGCTAAACACCATTTTTGTATGTAAACATAATTCGTAGATAAACTGGTCGATAAATACAAGTGATTGGGTTGGCAGTGCAAAGAAACGTGTCGCTCTTTCAGCACCGCTATAGGTAACGCAAAGAAATATTAAGCAAAAATAAATCGATGAGTGTTTTATCTGCGAGCTGTTTCCACGGAATTACTGGGCAAATAATGTTAATTAGCTGCTCTGGGAAAATTTCAATTGAAGTTGAAGAGTAAATCAAGTGTATGGATATGATTTCGAAGTGTGTGTTTAATTTTCATTCGAGATTAGCATAGTTTGAATATTTTTTAAAAGTTTTTTGGTAATTAATATTTACAAGCTTTCATATTAAGAATATTTGATATCTTGGCAATAATTTCTTGCTAAATTCGTATCACTTATATTTTCTTTATATCAGGAACGAAAATTTTGTTTGTTATCTATAACGTGTAACTTTATCTTATCACTTTAGAAGTGTTATATATTTTAAATTTTAATGAAAGGTCTTCACTCACTGTATCAAGTGGGGGTTAATGATTTCCTGAGTTGCACCGAGGTGCAAGTTTTCCATTATAAATAAAACTGCAATGCTATGAAACTTTCTCATTCAAACCGAGATGAGAAAGAGCATAAGCAAACAGTGGAACACACCTAGGTCATTGTTACGAATTTCTTTGACTTTGTATTTTCTTGACGGAACACAATGAGCCTTGAGAATTATACGACAAATTTTGTTGAATTGAATAGCATGGATAAAAGGTAAATGTCGATAGTGTTGGTTCAATCGACTACCGTTATCATTACTACCGTTTAAAAGAATCTTTGCCTGCTTCAAGCGAAGTAATTTAATGCCACGGAGTCTAGTTGCTCCTTTTTCCATAGCAAGCATAGAATGCCTGCTTTATGTAAGAAGAGCACGACGTCCACCGAAAAGACTCAATGTTGCAAACTAAAACGCTTTATAAATAATAGCAACTCCAAAGTATACAATTTGAAATACAATAATTCAATGTTAAAATCTTTTTCTAAGAGAAATCAATATAACATGGAAATTTAAAGAAAAAAAAAACATTAAATAGCTGGTATTTAGTATTGAACCTTGGGGGAAATGTGTGTGACCGCTTAAACGAATTTCCACGTACAACCACTTTATACCGTAATACAATGTCAATTTCTTATCATGAGGGTATAAACAGAGGACTGTGGACTATATATCAGTGGTATTTAACTGTGTAAATAGAGGGAGTACTTTTTCCAAATTACGAAAATTCATTTTGCTGGACGCCGAGCAATATAAAAAATACATTCATAAAAAAGAAACATTTGCACAAGAAATATGTTTTTCAGATGTGTTTGCATACTAAAACGAGAATGTATGTACCTAAGGTGTTTGCATGTACTCATGTGCGTATGTTCGTTCTATTCACGCGTTTGTTTTTCATGACCACGGACACTCTGGGAGTTGCGGGAGTTGTGATTGAAATGCGATTACATTTATTTGTGGAACCGATTTTCGTGTACTAGATTTTGATTTTACAGCTTGTATGCGAAAACAATAATAATTGTAGTTTTTCTTCGGATGCTTATTTAAGCAATCTTTGATTAGGCAAAAATGATGTCCTCCAATGAGCCACGATCTTAGCCCACTCTATACACTCTCAACGCTCTCAGTACACAGTCACTCAACCATTTTCCACCAATTTTCTTTTTCCTTGTTGGGATTTTTATATTCTATTAATTTGACACCCTATCACGTAGTTTGAGTGGTGTATTCAACGAGATATAGACGCAAATTTTGATTAATTTTTTGGACAGAACAACTTGACCGATTTCGTTAATTTACAAACGATTACCTTTCAGAAATTTTGAAAATCGGTAATGATTTACTCGAGTAATTGTGTTGACGGACGATATTTTCTACAGATTGAGCACTAAACTCTCAAAATACGCACATTTTGTAACCGAACTCATTGATGGAAATTTGTGGAAAATGGTTGAGTGGTTGTGAGTTGAGAGTGTATAGAGTGGGCTACGATCGTGTGTTATGTTCTATGAATATTTCGTTAAGTATATGATGTGGGGACCAGCATTTCGAGGCTCATTCGGGCATAACATTTTTGCCTAATCAAAGATAACTTTAATAAACATCCGACGAAAAACTACAATTATTATAGTTTTCGTATAAAAAATGTAAAATCGAAATCCAGTACACGAAAATCGGTTCTACAAATAAATGTAATCGCATTTCAATCACAAATGAGCTATTTCTCGTAGCTCCCTGCAAAGTTATGAATTATATTGTAAATTCACACACACATTTTAAAGATGTCCTAAAATGACGAAAATTTTGATGAGTTTTGAAAAGTTCATCGTAAATGGAGTAAAAAAACTCATAGCATGAACCCAACATGCGAAAAAGTGCATTAAAAAGGAGTTGTACGGAGTTATGTTACTATTGTCAACTGTCATACCCGTGTTCATGACTATCTGTACAAAGTCCAGGAAATGTACATTGTGACTTCGATAGCACAACACGCTAACTTTGTTGATTTTCGGACGCAGTTATGCCTAATGTGACCTTTTCCCAACAAAAAGTTAACATTTTAAAAACAATTAATATTTTTGATTTGACAATTCTCTCTTTTCGGCACAAAAAGTACTCCTACTTAAAAGTGGTGCCTTTACAATATGGGGGTCGATGACACCGATTATTATTTTATATATCTAAATCAAATGTCCTCAATATGTCCTTTATGTCCGATTTGACAGAAAAATTTGTACTAGCTGGGCGGCCGAGATATAACAGTGTGCTAAAAACGGTAAAAGCTCTCGAGGACGAAAACCGTGTAGACGAAGTTTTTTTTCGAAAAACTAATGATGCCAAAAAAATGTCCTCAATTTGTCCTTTCAGGATCTAACATTCAAATTTTCATAAAACGTCCTATGACAAGATTGTAAAGGATAATTTTCTCGGTCAAAAATAATTTTCGTGCTACTAACGAACGAACGTTCATTTCGTTTCATTTTTGAAATAATAAATATGTCCTCAATTCGTTCTGTCCATATGTACAATCAAAAAAATGCATAATGTCTTAGGCATTTTGAAAGTGGCTGTGCCAGAAATACGTCCTGAATTTGAATAATCAACAAATGTTAGGAAAAAAAATTGTCGCCAACAGGATTTGAACCGGCGTCGCTAGGGAACTTTGTTATACTTTTGTGAATCGATCAACTTCCAGGACAACTCTGGAATTATGATTTGCAACAGAAAAATGTCCTCATTTTGTCCTTTTTGAATAATCAACAAATGCTAGAAAAAAAATGGTCGCCGACAGGATTTGAACCGGTGACGCTACGGAACTTTGTTACACATTTCTGAAACGATCAACTTCCAAGACAACTCTGGAACTATGATTTGCAACAGAAAAATGTTCTCATTTTGTCCTTTTCGAATAATCTTGAATTAAATTTATTTTTTTTAATAAAGTATTTATTGCTACTCCAATAATTTCTGTGTGGAGCACTATATAAAATAACATCTTAAACAAAATCTTCGAAGATAAAAATTTCGAGATAAATTTGAGGTCAATATTGGCTCGAAAGTGCTTCGAATTGGAATTATTTAAGGTTATTAGAAAATATTTGTCTTATTGAATCAAATCAATTATCGTACAATCCATTCGTCGGAGGGAGGTAGGCGTTTAAGGAAAATGATTGGATAAGAATTTACATTAACATTTAAAAGAGCGTAAATAAAATGTCTTTGTTACACCTTGTATTATAATGTATTATTATCGTAACTGTAACATGTAGCAATACATGAACATCGCATGTCAACCGACATCGAGAACAAAACAGCTGCCGTAGATGCCATATAAATCAGACTGGATGGCTATTGATTGTTTTTCCTGGATCTAGTTCATTGCTACTTACATTCACGATCATGCAAAAGTAACATTCAGCAACCAATTACAAGTCAAAAATTGATTATTTTTACCCTTTGACATTTTTAATAAATTACATAAATTCGTCTTCGTTCTAGATATATTGGCTTTAATACTACAGTTTGATAAACGAGGAAAAATACTGGGCTCATAAACATTGATGTCATTATTATTTTGATAATAAATTGAAGCAACTGGACTGTATAATACACACAATATTGTATACCATAATAAAGGGATATTAAGTTGTTCTGATGCCATCATCTCAATCGTATTCATTATTCAACCTGTATCATTCTGTTGGGTCTGTCATGTATTATTATTTCACCTTACATTATTTGCTAACTTTTTAAAGGAATGTCAACGGAAAGGTTAATGACTTATCATTTAAAATCAAGTTGAAAACCTCCGATTTATTTAACACCTTGTTCTTTTGTTTTAATTGAGCCTGTTCCCATTAAAATTGCGGTTTTAGCACGATTAGTTGGGTCCGTACTTTGTTATGGTACATTACAATTCTCCAAAATTGTTGAATGATGAAATTACGTGTGTTGTGTGAAATGAACATAATTTTTTGACAATGGTATTTTTGAGAGATCTGTCTAGAGGCGCTTATTTTGTGCAAAATGAATTTAAACAAAAATGATTAAAGGATGGTCTATTTCTAGTCTCAGACGATTTTGGAAAAAGGGTAGCTTTTTCTATTCAATCAGCTATAGCAACGATGGGTTTGAGAGAATGTTGGTAGATTCAGTGAAGAGCTGCAAGAGAGATTAGATGGGAAATGGGAGGATGTTAGGTATGGGATTCGAATGAGTTTTTTACACCGTTGCGTTGCTTTGTACGGGTTTATTGCCTTTTTGTCAATTTCTAATATAAAATAATAAGAATGCCATTTTATAAATGTAATTTCATTCTTGGTGTATTCGCTCTGGTACGTACCGTTACAGAATTGCATATGCATAAATACATTGCGCAATTATCTGGAGCAATTATATTGACAGCGAATCGGCATACACTCTTAGACTTTATAGAGAATGATGAGAATAATTAGAGCCCAAAATATACGAAAGCTGCTGTCTTACGCCTATGTTAAGTATTTTCTTTTCGTTATAAAAGAGATTTCACGCACTATCTTATTCCGATAAAAATTACACATACTCTTTAGACAGTAACAGAATTTAAGATGAAGCAAGATGTGTAAGACATAATTAAGCGAAAGTGCAAATCAAATCATTCATTGCACGATTGTGGTTCCCCGAGGTCAGTGCAGATGTATGTTATAGTAGATTATTATCATATCAAGGGAAACGTCGATGCTTCCCGTTATATGATGATGGGCCATTCCACGAAAACTCCGTTCCCACGCTCGAAATGCTCAGTTGTTACGAAAAAATATTCATAGAAAATGGTGTATCAGACGTATTGATCCCTTAACTAGAGATTAGTAACTTTTCTATTGCTTTCATTTTGTAACTACTGAGAATTTCAAGCGTAGGAACGAAGCGGACCGTGGAATTGCCCTGATATGCTATTTTATTGTGTAAGCGAAAATAAGGCAACATACAAAGGGAAATGAAAAATTCGTATGAAAATAGCGTTTCATATATCCTTCCACAGCAATAATTTTCAAGGAAAATCACCACGCGAATACGATAAAATTTTAAAATTACATAAATACGAAATATGATCAGGCTTACCTCATTCCTTCTGTGATAAAACTACAAAAATTAGAATGGGAGTAAACTCCATTAAGGTCCATGCTCGCATAAGGTGAAATACTTGTGAGAATCATCGTACGCGTAGTCATCTATTCCTTCTATATACCTTGACACTCTGAATGGACTTTTCGGAATTTTCATTACCATGCAAAAGAATCACGAAACACATGAAAGCTGATAGCATTAATTTTGTCACGTCTTAATATATTCCTACATATTCTTTCGTATACATATTCTTTCGTATTTGGCGCTAAGTGCACCCAGTACACTGTACAGTGATATATGTTCCATTAGGCTTTTTAAAATATAATATAACTATTTTCAGCCAACTGGACTCTTCAATTTGTGATAATATTTACTTCTATTTATGATGGACAGAAAGTTCCAAAAGTTTCAACCTAAAATTTGCTATGACATACCCATTTCTTTTTTGACGGACAAAGACGAATGTGACGGGAATAGAAGACGTGCAATTGAAGGCAAATTAGTTCAAACATTGATTGTGCCAAAAAAATCGGCAAGAACATGGACTATGCAGAGAGGAGATTTATGTAGAATTTCTTTGATAGAAGGATCGCAGGTAGGACAATATTCTAAATGAAAATTTGTCTGTACAGTGATAATTTTTGACAAAAGGTTGGTGATTTAAATCTCTGGAACTTGGACAACACCCATGAACATTTTTATTCGGGAAAAACACGACAGCTGCATTCATCTCATTTGAAAGTTTACGATAAGTTATGGAGTTGCTTGCCGTATTTACAACCGATGGCGACATTTGTTTATGACAGCTTGTCGGACTATGGTATCGATAGCGATGGCGGTTCCTTGCATGATGTCATCGGTAATTAATTTCACAGAAATTGTTTATTCCTTCAGGGGCTATTCAAATAGTGCACACGTTTTTTTTGGGGAGGGAGATCTAAAATCCGTCCTTTTTAGCGTACAAACTATTTGCATGACCCCTAAATTCTTTGTTTCCTTAACGGCATTTGCAAAATTATTTCTCAAATTATTGCACTCACTGGCAGATGTGGTCGGAACTAATACTTTAGCTAATATAGGGACGTAACTATAAACTGTATTGTCTTTTACTCGTTGTCCCACCGAAAACTTATCATTACATGTGTTTGTGCACCCCACGGAAATTATTCATTACATGTCATTCATTACATGCTATTCATTACATGTAGCCCCCACCGAAAACTTCTCATTACGTGCATATCTGCATGTAATGACGCGTTTTCGGTTGGGACACCGAGTAAAAAAGCATACAGTGGGGGATGCTTAATAAGTCATCCATTCTGGATAATTTTGTGACATTCGCAAACTCATTCGTGTATTTTTAAGCAACTCGCTTTAAAAACTGTTTTTTGACTCTTGTTGTTGTTTTCCGCCTTCGGCTCTGGATACAATCTCTACACTCGTCAAAAAACAGTTTTCAAAGCTTTTTGCTTAGAAACACCCTCTTGAGTTTGGCTCATTTCACAAAATTAATCCCTCATGTAATGACTTATTTACGCATCCCCCACTGTAATCTACTATTCTTTTTTTGATAATTGTTTGTGCGTGAATTGCTTCTCGATTCGAAGAATGAATTCACAAGTTCTCCTAATTCTCCTTCCAGCCTTCCGATAACTACCGTGCAAATCATAAAAACCTTGCGATGAAAGAGAGAAAAGATTTTGTATATTTTTGTATTTTTTCATACGAAATCTTTTCTCTCTTTCATCTCATAGTTTTTTTGATTTGCACGGCAAACAAGGACCGGTGGAAAAAAAGAGCGAGATGTTAATGGAAAACCACTAACTATCATGAACGGTCTAGCTCTAAAACAGTGTTAATTGTCTGTGGTCCACATGTCAAAACCTGAAAGAGAATCTTCCGTGCTTATTCCGTCCCTTAAAATAATAACATTTTTTGCCACTTTTCCGACCACATCTTGGGATGTTAAACACAGGTTTTTCCGATCCTCCATTTTTTGACTATCATCCAGGTAAATTCAGGAATTGTCTTGACACGTCCTTCTGTCTTCGATATAAAACATAAAGAAATTTTTCCTTATTTGACGCTCAAGTGTGTTTTGGATCGTTAACGCATTTGGATGGTAAACGCATAAGCCTCATATAATTGATAAGGGTTTGAAAATGCTCTTGACTGAACGCCTAAGAAACAGTAGTTAATTTGGATACACAGAGATGTGGGATGCATTTTAAGTCCGTTTTGGTTTATTTGGGTCAGTTGGGTTTTGTAGAAACAAATTGGTTATTAGTAACGACCAACACAAATATTACTTTTGGGTTGCTTGGAATAATGAGATTTGACAGTAGTGGGTAATTTAGAAACAAATTATTTTCATTGAAATGAATCAAAAATAATTTTTTGTAGTAACTTTATGCATGTAACAGAGTGCGCGCGTCCCGTTGTCTCCTACCAACTTTGAGGAGACAAAGAATCTTGCAATGCCCACATAATTATGATCTTTTTGAAGAATTCAATTTCTTTTTTTGCATTTAATTATCCACAAGGTCAGTAAAGTTGAAGAACTTTTATTTTTCTTTCTAAGGTACGAGGTGCGACGACTACACCTACAAACTAATCACTGGCAAAGAGCGATTCGGAAGTTGTCATAGTTATTTAAGAGAAGCAATCAAAGAACACAATCTTAAAGAAGCGGATGTCCATGACGTATGGAACATTTTCATGTGCACGGGCTTTACAAAAGTATATATTTTGCTATATGTTGAGTGTATATAATACTACTACGCTGAAATTATAGGATACCAATCAATATTTCTGTAAACCGAGTCCAGCCCAAAAAGGCGATTCAATTGAATTTATAGCTGAAATGAATTTGCTGTTAGCTCTCAGTGCATGCCCTCAAGGTAGACAATTTTTTCAAGCGGCATGCAAATATATTCCAGTAAAACTTAAGTTTTAACTAGTGAAATTACTAGAAAGGTAATCTCACTTGTCGAAACAAAAATGTGAAAGCAGAAGAATCCTTCAATTTTGGAGGACACCTACGTTTCTGGGGCTTTAATATTTCTATTCTTTACATTTAGGTGATGTTTCACTACAAGTTGGACAATTTGTACCGGATTCACTTTGTCATCCATTTTTAGTTGAAATTTATCGGCCATAACGACACAGGACTCAGTAGGTTTATAATTTGGTCAAAATTTGCTGATAAACAGTGACAAAAGAGTAAAAAGTATTATATTTTTCTTTGTTGATCTTTAATTACCTGACATTCGGCGATGTTTCGACGGTGATCCGGGGCAAGTATACAAAAACGACCTTTCAGTATCTAAGTAACAGTTAAAAAATAGTTTTGTTAGTTATTCAAGAAAATATTAAGGTAAGTAATGGTGAGTTGTCCAAATTTAACAATCTTCAACTTTCGACTTAATTCTTTTGATAGTTTTGATAGTTATCTAATTAAAATCAATCAATTAATGTAAATTGAGAGTTGTCCGGGGGGTATCGTGAGTTGTCCAATTTCATATAAATTTCAAAATTGTGAGCTGTCCAAGATATGAAACGTCATTGGACAACTCATCATTCTATAAACCAATCTATGTTCGATCTTTTTTTTCCAATACAAAACTCGGACAACTCAATATTCGTCATAGGATACAACTCATTACGTATTACTTTTACTATGAACGTGTAAGCTCTTATTTGAATTATTTTGTCATTGACATGACGCTCAGACATCAACACATCTACAACAGTTGCGTTATGGAGGTAATTAGAAGAGATCAACATTTCGGCATCTAGTGCCAATCTCCGTACGTTCTCCGTAACGACCGCCCATGATTTATCCGATTTGCTATCATTAGATAGAACGGTAAATCGATATGTGTGGAACAGTTTAAATCGAACTAAACTCTCACATTACATAGTTACAATATGTTGGCATCTGCCACTATAAGATCGCATAGGCTTTGATGAACGTAATAAGCTCTTGAGTTAACTTTGAAGACGATACACTAAGGGTTAGAGCAAGAAATGTTTCATACATACATAACTTCAACAGATGGCAGCTGTAACCATTTCCGTTACATTTCGCTAGTCCAAAAATACCTCTAACCGAGACAAATAGATACGTCAGCACTTTGTCCATCACGTCCATCAGCATATCAAGGTGCATGACTTGACTGAAGATTGACACTAGATGCCGACATGTTGATCTCTTCTAATTATCTCCATAACGCAACTGTTCTAGATGTGTTAATGTGTGAGCGTCATGTCAATGACAAAATAATTCAAATAAGATCTTATACGTTCATAGTAAAAGTAATACGTAATGACTTGTATCCTATGATTGATTCCAAGTTTGTGGGCTTTAATCCGTAGAGGTTTGAAAAGTTCCGAGTGACTTTTCATAGTTGGGTTTACTCAACAACAAATTCTCTGAATCAATATTCGTTTTACTAGTGGTCAACTCACCATTTCTTACCTTATGTAAACTTCTTCAATATTCGAAAGAATGAAATTTTCAGAAATGTAAGCTGAGGTAGAAAAAGACCATGTACACCCTTTTAAACCCCAGTTACATTCGTACATAGACGAATACACGATGTCGGTTATGTTTGAATCAAATTTGTGTCAAATTGAATAGGATGGTTAAGGTTATGAATTTCGTGTAAAAAACTCAAATATGTCCTCGTGAACTTCATTTTTTTTCGAATACCTTTGTATCGATCTTTAATATGCCGAATGTATGTGTACATACCATTTCTTACAATACGGTGGTGATCGGGCGACCCTGAGCATGAGTAGCGCGATGTGAGAACTTCCCGTCGTTGAAGTGTCTCCGGAGTAAGATGAATGAAAGGGCACCAACGAAAAAACTGCTTAAAACCGCGCCGAAATCTGAAAAGGTTTTTTAAAAAATTTATCAGATAAGCATTTTGGCCAAAACATAAAAACCATCACGTTTTGCTAGAGTGTGACGTAATTTATGAGCAGCATAATTCAGTTCATCAATCATCACATCATCATCAATCCCATTACACCAATCGAGAATCTCAACCGACAACTAAATCTTATGTACTGAACCTCATCGGCAAAAAAGTCCGCATGTAGGATCAAATATAATCTAATGGTTAAAACATAACCAAAGATCCGTACGTATCAGAATAGATGTGACAAACAGAATAGATGTGGCAAATAGAACAAATCTTGCAAAAAGAATCGAACGTATCTTAATATAGTAATAAGCAAATAATCAAACTTTTTATGTTCTTTTATAACTATAAGAGTTTCAAAGATCCATAGAAATTACCCAAGGTAATGTCAAAGGCCCTACCGAAGTACATCTCAGACCATTCAAATCTAGAAATGGTTATATCCAAGGATTGGGCAATTTTCCCCTAAAACCCTGAAACACGTGTTCTCTAAAATTTTGTTCTATACAACTTTGCCTTCGGAAGCAACTTTCTACCTCTTATAGTTCTAGAGATATGGATCATCCCTCCCAATTCTAGAAGTGGTTATATTCCAGGACTGGGGCATTTTGACCCAAAACCCTTAGACACGTGTTCGCTTAAATTTAATTCTCTACAACTTTGCCTTTGACAGCAAATCTCCATATTGCATAATTAAGAAAATATAGACGAAAAACTGTTTTCGAATGTGGCCAAGAAACTCAATTTCGTCCATTCCATTAGTCCCAGTGCCCAGACCCCTTACCCGATTTCCAAAAATAAAATTTCCCAGTTTTGTGACATCAAATGCTTTCATTTGACACCAAAATGAGGAATTTCCGTGTTATACTTGCTGAGATATTTGCGAAAAAGTTTCATCGACCCTCGAAAATTTCATGTCCGACCTCCACTTCTTCAACCATATCTCCGAAACTACATGGCCGATTTTTCTCATCTTCGAACTTGAATCATGGCAGGCACGTACCTTTTAGGGGAAAAAAGTTTAGGGTGGTCGGTTGAGCCGTTTGAAAAAAAAAGTGGAGACGGACGGACGGAGATTTGTTTTAGTGTTGATTCGTCATATTTAGACAATAATAAATGCATCCCCCCAACTGACAGCTCGATCTACCCAATGTTACATTAAAATTGTGTGTAGTAAACGTACGGGTAAACGTACAGGTCCAATTACCAACTACTTTCGCAAGTAAAAGTAATCTCTTTTTGCCAATTCTTTAAAATGAGATCCTTTTTCAAAAAATTAGGAGCGGTGTCACTTCCAATAGTACACATATCATTGGACCCTGTGAAAGTAATGAGTACACAACTTTATGATAAGAGCCAAAGTCGCGTTTTTTTTAACAACAAGCTATGGAAACAGTTGTTTTGGCGGGGATTCGGACGAAATATCTCTGCACCTGACAACATAGCCCTGGACCAGATAACTCAGGACTAAATAATAGGGTAGGTCGAATTTGAACTTTTATTTTTTTTCGAAACGCCTGACCCTACAAATGCTGTGTAATAGTTCCAGAAGACCTTTTTTTTTAAATGCGTTCTTCCTCTGCCTCTCCTGGAAAAACTCATTTTAGGCATTGTTTCATGAATTTATAGTAAAAAAAATAAAAGTTCAAATTCGACCCACCCTACTAAATAACAAATAACCGCGTAATTAAAAACGTTAGCAAATAGGCACACAGTAGCTCACGCTGGGAGTATTACAGTATGCAAGCACAAATTCAATGTTGACCGTAAACTCAATTGCGCAACGAAAAAAGCAGAGTTGAGAGGCGGCAGCCCCTGGCGTCAGGGAGCAGTATGTAACTACACGAGTTGCTCTTCATAAACGAGTTAGTCTACGAGTTCAAAGAATTGCTTCCGAAGTAATGAACTATGCATAAGGGTCCAGTGTATTACGTTTTACTACCTACCCCATCTATACTCGTGTTGTTGCATACATCGCCTTTCGCTCTATACATACTCTACATACTTTACAAACTCTACATACTCTACATACATACATACTATACAAACTCTACACTCGTCAAAACACCGATTCAAAGCTTGTTGCTCAAAAAAACTCGTAAGTTTGGCTCTTATCACAAAATTGTGTCTTCATGAGATGAATTACTTTCCACACCATGTAATGGATCTTTTTCGCAGGATGCATATTGCTGCGCAATACTCAACTTTCGCAAGGGGTAGGTGTAAAACATGTTAGTTTGGAACGCAACATAGAATTGGCTGTGGTAATTCGGCCTGCTCTTTGAAAAATTGTTAAAATTTGCGTAGAATTACAATTTTTATGAAAGGAGGATTTTTACGAAGATGATGTTCGATCAAATTTCAGCTCCACAATTTTTTACGCATTTTGGAGTCTAAAAACTGATTTATAAACAAAAGAATTAGCAATTTGCGAATCAAACAAAGGACCTTAAAATCGATAAATTTACGGTTGTTACTGAATAGTTGTAAGTCTTCAACTATTCAGTAACAACCGTAAATTTATCGATTTTAAGGTCCTTTGTTACAACAGCCTTAAGCACAGAATTATAAACTGTAACTAATTTGTATTTGCAATCTCAATGGAAATGTGAATGCAACAATGTATTAATTGAAAATATCTGTTCGAAGAGAAAATACTATGCATGTGTGTGTTCGGTAAAATGAGTGTGGTTCAATTTAATGATAGCCATAATATGTTGATTCAAACTCAAATGCAAATTCGAAATTATTTTATAATATCAACACGAAAGATGAGCAACCATGAAGAGGAGCTTTGCGCTAATTAAATAAACTCATCATAATGTTAACGATTTTAACTATGATTTTGACAGGTAAACGATATCATCCAGCTCATTTAACTTTCAGTTAATTTAACTTCAATGGTGAGATGAGGGGAATTAGTTTAGTTTCTAAAGAAGTGTGAACTTTTTACCGTGTGGAAGTTCAGGACGATTTACGGAATCCAACTTCATAAAGTAAAATGTATAATATTGACATCATTTGGACAGACTGGTTTGAACTCGTAAAAATTAATGCAGCCGTCGGATTTTACAATGAGAAATATGCAGGAAATGAAGAAGTCAAAACCAGAGCATGGGTGGTTCGGGTCAGACTAAAGAGCCGCCGATCAAGCCGCCGTGGACCTTTTTTGGTCCAGCCGAGCCGCCGCCGACGAGGCGATGAAAAATCGGCCCAAGCCGGCTTTAAATCGGCTGGAGCACAAAAAAAATAAAATTAAATAACAATTTTAAAGCAAAAAAAAAAAAAGAATTAAAATCATATTTATCCAACCCTTAGCTTTGTGAAACATACACACACTCACACACTTCATGTGAGGCAAGTTCTGTGCATTAACAATTGATATCTCATCGTAATCGGACGATCAGGTTTACAAAAATCAAATGGTGTTACGTGTGACGTTATTGTAAATAAAATTTGATTTAAAATATCAAAACTTATATGGCATCTGCCATCTACATTTTTAGCTCTACCACTTAAGTACGCAGCCTGGTGCTGCAAACCTTTTTTTGCCAAAATGTTGGCAGGAGTAAATTTTGTATGCCATATAAGTTTCAATTTGGCACCAGGCTGCTGCTGCCACCTACATTCATAAAACAAAAGTTTAAGTACGCAGCCTAGTGCCGACTTGAAATTTATACGACATATAGTGTTCATTATTGCCGTTACGATGACATTGACCGATTTTCGGCACTATGCTGCCTTCTAAATTGTCAATCAAAACTATCAAGTACGCAGCCAAGTAGAGAATCTATAAAGGGATGTGTTATGCAAACAGTAGATGTTTTGGAATTTAAAATTAATGATCATTGCCTTAGAAATATGCAATGAAAAAACATCGCAAAATGTAGAACTGTCAAAATATGTAACACGCTCTTAAGCCGTGTTTTCAGCCACCGCCGACACTCTTTCTTCGACTAGCCGCCGCCGACGTTTTTCAATCGGCTCTCATGTCTGGTTCGGGTATGCTCTGGGTGGCATGTATTCAATTAATTGCTCATTTTTCCATCGTTCACACTGCGTTTATAATCCAAAGCCGAACTGAATTAAAGTGTGAAAACTTAAAATATTAAATCAACTTATATTGTACTTAAAAGTTAAAAAAATTTGCATATTTGAAGCAAATTTCTACGTCATGACAATTTTCACCGGTTAATAGAAATGTGTTTTACGGTAAATGACTTCTACTGGTTTTGCCGGTAAAATTATTACCGGATGCATTCCCCACAAATGAATTATTTTGAAATTAGAAAAATAAAGATTTCTCACCACAAGCATAGAAATGGTCTGATGGATGATGATGGCAAAACCAGAATATTCATTGCGTGAAATAGATGAAATTTAAAATTCCCCAAGCGACTAATTTTATAATAAATTTGCAAGATTAAATTAATATAGTCTGTTGCATACCATCTTAAATTAAAGATAGAGTTCTACAAAATTTCAGGCAGCAACCAATTTCATGTTGAATTTTCGGGAAGACTATTTCTTCTTACTAACGTTATATTGATTGAGGGCACACAGGCTATGATTGATTTAGATCATTTGTAATAATATATTTATTACATCATGGTATACAGATTTAATTTTCATTTATTCGAACAAATATAATATACAAGGATGAACAGAACATATTATGGCATATCTCGGTAAGTCTTTATTAGCGATATGAATATGTTAATTTATTATTTATATAGAATTGAAATGATTGATTGTTTATTGTCAAAGTAAGGTTTACAACATGGACTTAATATTAGTTGAGCGCATCTCGAGTTTTTATTATATTTTATTATTTGTTATGCTGATTTTGTTGTTCTTATTGGCACAACGGTTCTGGAAACATTTTTACCCTCTCGTCAAAATTAGATTCAAACGGATAAGTCGGGATTAGTCTAAACGTCAACCCTGATTGCTCGGTAGATTTAGATTTATCAGATTTATCAGAGCCACAGGTCCCACGTTGGTCACTGTTGCGGGTTGGACCACATGACCTCCTAGAATCCTAAGCCTCAATGAGGAAAAATTTGGGCATTCAAATATAACATGAACGCCCGTCTCCTCACCGAGGTCGCAGGTGCAGTTAGGATCATTACAGAGTACCATTTTAGCTAGATGCTTGCTCAATCCACAGTGCAAAGTGATCCCACCCTCTTAATGCGTCCCCTGCCCATGTTTAGCAATTCTATAGCCCATTTCCCTTTGGGCGCCGGTAAGAAACGCTTCGTGTGCGTTCCTCCATCATATGCACTCCAATAGTTAGTGAATTCCGACCTCACCCAACTCTTAACCACTTTCACACACGCCGAGTGTGGTATGGGTATAAGAGGCTCTGGCTCGCAACTTGGTGTTGCTGAGCCTTTCCTCGCAAGTTCATTTGCTCTCTCGTTACCCTCCAGTCCAAAGTGCGCGGGCACCCAGACAAGCGTTACACGATTTCTCAGTCCCGTCCGGTTCTGGGTTTCCTTTAACTCTTTTTTAGCTTGGATGTCACGACTGGCGACATGAGCGCCTTAATCATTGCCTCACTATCAGTGGAGACTATAACATTCTCCCCACATGTATCTGCCGGCACTCCTATAAGTGCGGCAAAAGTCTCAGCCTGAAAGACATCGGCGAATCTCCTTAGGTAATACCATCTGTCCATCGCTAGTTCCCTAGAGCATATTTCGGCTCCCGCTTCCTCTGCATTTTTAGAACCGCCTGTGCATCTTACGGTTCCTTCACCTGAGAGGCAGCCTGGCCAGCCATTCTGAACTGCTGGGTACAAGGACTTCAAAGCGTCTTACGAAGTCTGTCTCCGGTTTCATTCGGTCCCTGGGGATCTCAAAGACCTCGTCAGTGATAACCTTCTTGATTTTCCCATGTCCCGAAATGAAATTCGGAGCCCAGTGATTGTTCTGCGACAACCTATCCGACGTGGCAAAAGCTTTCGACTTCAATGCCACATGGATCGGTGGTAAATTAATCAGCGTCTCAATAGCCGCCGTAGCTGTCGATTTCATAGCTCCAGTAATACATATACACACTAGCCTTTGAATCTCGTTCAACTCTTTGACCGCCTTCTTTATTTTGAGCCGCTTCATACATCATACGGCAGGCCCCAGCTTTGCCCAAACGAGTCCTTACAAATCGATTGCTCGATAACATCACTCATTACTTGTCAATGACAAACATTGTTTTAAATTCAAAAAAGTCACTAATGTGGGTGAAGTTAGCTCAACTCCGAAGCATACGTTATTTGAAAACGATAGGATCAGGAAAATGAAATGGGTTGTGATGTGACTTGTGACATATAAATATTGCACAAGCTCCAAAGTTAAATAAGCTGCGATTTAAAAAATGTGAGAAATCTCAATGTCATAACTCAAATGCATTTTTTTTTTGGTTTAGCCAACTAAACCCATATAAGTTCCTATGCTACAGCCAAGCATTTGTAACTGTCATCACACCGCAATTTTAAACAAAAGAATTGTATTGAAACTGCTGAAAGTGCATAAATGCATGGCTGTAGAATTTTAGCACTAGCTGTATGAAATAACTGCTTGAATGATTTGAAATTCAAAATTTGCATATTTGACGTGTGAATGGTTAGGGGCCGTTCATAAATTACGTAACGCAAAAATTGACATTTTCGTCTAACGCTAAAAGAGTCAAATTTGACCCTTCTTTGTTCTAACCGTAACGTTTGCTTCATATCCACCCTTTCCCCTCTTGCGTTCTGTAATTAATGAACGGCCCATTTGCATCACTGGGAGTCAAATGCCACAAAAATGTTTTCAAAAAGCATTGTGGGTCCAAGTAAATCTTTCACATTCAGCTCATGGTTTTTGAACATCTAAGGGTCAAAAGCACGCAAAGAAAATGGCGACATATTTTCTAAAGTAACGATTTGAAGTAGCGCATATACCTTTTCTTCTCTTCGTTATGAAAGTTTATGTTTATTTTATGTTTAATCGATGAAAATGGTAAAATACAACAGCAGAAACAGTTTCACGTTTCAGTGGATTCAAAAAATCAACCTGTCCGAAAAGTTAGGTAACTTTTCCAAATTTATCAGTGTTAAAAAACGTCTAAATCAATTCTATAATCAATGAACATCATCAGCAACAGTCACAGCTACAATAAACCAAACTTACCAATGTTTATAAATAGGACATGAAAATGACAGTAAATTAATCATTTTCTTTATTTATTTTATTGATTTTGACAAAATATTGACGGAAAATGCTTTTAGCACTTGAATTTCTTATAAAGTCTACAGAGTAAATAAATAAATAATAGAGTTTGGAGAAACTTGGAAGTGACAGAATACAGCAGAATATGTTATTAAGAGTAGATAAATGTTTGTACTAATTTTCCCACAAAAAATCACCGAAATTTGTCAAATAAATATTTTCTTCCAGGTATGAACACCTAACCGACCGACGTATCCATCTAATGAGGGGGGGGGGGGCAGATAAATATAAGGAATGAATCCCTTGCCAAATTGTTCAGAAAAGTAGAAGCCCTCCCTCAGATGTTAGAAACTTCCATACAAATTCGAAAATCCTTCGTCAACGAAGACTGTCTAATGTCAAAATTTCCTTGTAAGGAAGGCAAGAAAATTGTGTAAAAATAAAAAATTGTGAGCGCAGCCCAATTTCAGTCACTTCCTTTTTGTGTTATCTCCAATCAATTTGCGTTTTTCTGTCAATTGTTTCTTAAGTCACTTGTCGATAAATTATAATTTTCAATCATTTAATATGTCAATCACTTGCCTATTTAAAGTTATCTTCAGATTATCAGTTACTTGTTCGCTTTTCCCGTTCGCTAACAACTCAAGTTTGGCTTGAGCTTTTCTTCTGATTTGCTAAAACACCTGGACGTTTAGGAAAAAGCTGTGAATAATAGTAACTTATGATCCTTATGATACAAGTGATGTGATTTGATGTATCAGATCATGGCCCCACGGTAGTAAAGGGCCGTGACGCAAGTCTTACACGCCAAAAAATTAACAAGAAATTTTTTCATAGACTAAGGAACATATATACAGGAACTTTTTGACTTCACTCCCGAGCGACGTACCCCCCTGTAAATATTTTCCCGGATTCTACGCAAAATATTAGGCCGAAATGCTTTTTTACTCATTAAAATCGATTCTGCCAATACGGAGATATGAATTTAACAAGTTTGCTATTTTGTATGGAAATTTACTCAAATCGAATATTTGTAATTAGTCAATTTGGTAAGCCTTTCTTTCTTTCTTTGTTTGTGGCAATTTCCTTTTTAACTTTGTAAGGTATTGTAATTTCATATAAGGCTTCATGAGGTACGGGTCTAGAACTATAGCAGTTAGAAAGTTACTTCCGAAGGGGAAGTTGTAGAAAATCAAATTTAAGCGAACGCGTGTTTCAGGGTTTTGGGGAAATATGGTCCAATCCTGGTATATGGCCACTTCAATTAGGCAGGATGACCCAGCTATCCAAAACTATGAGTATGTATGTTGAGTTGTAGAGAATTTTAGGCGGGAGATAAACTTAAAAAAGTACTGATATTTGTGATATACTGGCATTTGTGACGCAATTTTTAAAAAACACAACGTAACATTGCTTTAATTTTTTTGCGTATCGAAGATGAATGCGTCACGCCTCTCTAACGTCAGAACTTTTGTAACTGGAAGAAAATCGTTTTGCGTTAGAAGCTTAATGCGTCACCCTTTTCTGATTTCAGAACTTTTGTAAGGAGACAAAAAGAATTGCGTCACACCTCCTCTGTAAGAGGGTTTTTTGGCGGATCTAGGTATCGCGATATGAGCTCGCACAGCTCGACCATATAAGTATAACTGGAGCAGTATAACTAAACAAGTAGTCCTTGACTTCATCGAAATGTCATGTCTCCTAAATCTTTTTTATTAAAAAAGAATTATACGATAAAGGCAAAATAAAATGCAACGTTTTATGTACTTAATGAAGTTTCTCTATGTATACTGAAGAGTTTGCTGAGCTTTTATGAGCGTTTATACAGTAATCAGACATGCTGACTTTGCCTTTTCCCCTGGGGCAAACACAAAAAGAATTTCTTCAGAATCTTTTGTATAAAAATTCCAATGAAAATCCGTGAAAAGGACCTTTCCATTGATACGAACGTACAAAATAGGTAAAGACCCGTAACATGTAGGAGGATTATGATTTCCAGCGTTTTTGTCACATTTGTATGCAGCGCGGAAATATGTTTACACGCGAGCGAGGCGAGCGAAAATTTATGCATACTAACAATGTGTAGAACAATTGAGTAAAATTAGGGCGGCAATAGATTACGTCATGAATTCTTGGTGAACATTCGTAAAACATGAATTTGAGAGAAACGTGTAGTATACTATCGATGTCATAGCTGAATGTTAAGTCATTGGGGCAATTTCTCACAGAGGTTTTTCCAAAGTCTTTTCTTGTCATGCGGCAGCATTTGTCAAGAGATGTTTTTGGGCTATGACTACAAGAAACCTTAGGTTCAATGACGATAATTTCACTCTCTTTGACAAGTGAATGCTATTTTTTCGACCGAAAATCAATCTAGACACTAAAACTTAATCCTTTTTGTAGAATTAGAAAAATCTCCTATGATATACCTATAATAGTGACACAAAACACTTTAGAACTTCAGTGGCGATGATTTAAAATTGGTTTACTTTGTCGATGTTTTCACGCAAGACGATTTTTAGTGTCGGATTTCCGTAGGGGGCGTCGCCCCCCACAAATTTGATCGTAGGAGGAAAGGGCCCCAGCTAACTGTGGAAGTCAGCGTGTATGACAGTAATCATAATTCTCAGAGCGTGTGAGTGTAAACGCATGTATCGAATTCGCATACAAATCTTTCATTTTTGGAATAAAATAAAGAAAGAAATTTCAAATACATTACAAATTAATTTACAATTACTTTATTCAGAAAACAGAGAAATGAAACATTGTGGTGAGTACTAGAAACGGACTTATATGACTGAAAGGTCAGAGGTCGCAACCCTACGCTATTTTATACATTCTCATTTGTTTTGCCAGACAAACAGCAATATTCCCTAAAAGAGATGTTAACTGGTCATTTATTTGGCAAACGAAATCCATTGAATTCACTTTATTTTATGCAAATATAACGAAATAATATTGCAAGAAAGGGTGGGTCGGTTTCCAGTTGCACCTTAACATGTCACTTTGATAATAGCATACAGTATGGTGCAATTAAACTTAATGGATTGTAACATACAATCCGTTCAATAATGTTCTTTCAAGTAATAAACACCTTCAACGACGCGTTGGTATACAGAACAACACCAGAACTGTGTTGTGTTATCATGAAAAAGAAGGATTAATTGTGTAGTAAAAGACATTGTATATTATTCAGCAGAATTTCTCAATATAAAATGGAAAATTTGCTCGATTGAATCAAACGGCGAAAATGCTTAAATGACAGACCATGTATTGAATTGCATTTTGCTGTAGGTGGGACTGGGACATATACAAACCTATTTCAAAATACAAAATTGCGTTTGCTTTATTTGTTCTGAAATTCATGAATTCATGTCATACTGGAAAAGTCGACATTAGCAACAAAATACAATGTGAAATAAAAACAGATAGTTAAATGTTAGAGTTGTGTACATGGTCTAAGTGTTTGTCATGAAAAAGTTGAGGTTGTGACGCATGTCTTCGCTAATTTTCCTCTTCACCTTTCAACATATTTCACATAAATAACTTTTGATATGCCGCGAAATAATTTCGGGTACTGCAAGCGCTTAAAGAAGATGCATTTAATAGCGATTCATGATGAATGAGAGGACATTGGATAGATGTTCAAGCTTGGGCTCGCTAATGATTTTTTAGAGTCACTAATTATAAAGTTAAAAAATATAAGCGACTTTAATAGTTCGAATTAGCGATATTTATAGGGAAATTTGTATAGTTTGGGCGACGACCCGACGCGACGCCTTGAGACCGAAAGTAGATTCTTGCAAGTTTTACAAGTAAGTGATTTTCCTCTGTGCTGACGTTTACTTATGAGTACAGATAATTAACAGAAAAAGGAAAGCACACTGAGATCACACATCACAGAATTGACAGTAAAAGGAAAGCACAGAAGATCACAGATCATCTTGCTTAGCTGAGTAGCCGCCTTCACGTCCTACTCAGTGCTGCCACTTCACACGGACACACGGACACACGGAGGAGGTGTGAAAAGTGGCGGATAATGTAGTTACGAAAATAATGACGAAGCTGCAATGGAGAGACGATCAAAGAAGACTACCAGTTGATCTGAGAGAGTAGGTGCGAAAGCATAGTTCCTTACCGAAGTAATGCTGTGAGGCGGTTCCGGGGAGAAGAGAGCATGGGGACTAAGGAAGGAGGTTTTAGTTGGTAGGTCATTAAAGAATGGAACACAACATTACCTTGGTCCAGGACTGGGTGTCTATGAAGATTTCCTCACCCTTACAAAAAAAGGGAACACAAGCCAGCACTGATCTTATACGAAAGGTTGTTTAATCCAGGTCTCTACAGCCCTGAGTATACCTTTCAAGTTCTTTGAGTTTTTGGTTTTACTCAATTTAATTTTGACGGTCGAGTAAAAGTCCCTCCTAGCTTCGGACAATATCAATATCGTTTGAAATTTTCTTCAGATGGGCGCTGAATTTCTGGATGCCTAGTAATTATGCTTTTCGGCTAGTAACAAACAATAGATTCAAACTCCCTCCGGAAGCCCGTAGATGTCGCTTATATGTATACAATAGCCCTACTACCTTCCCTGTGGTATGTTTATTTCTCGGTTTATTCCTACCTCCGTCGCGCCACTCGTCGAACCACTACTACGAACTTACTACAAAGCGAGATGCGTTAGAATCTCATGATCAACACAAGCACAGACCTTTTTCAGGTCCAGGAACAGCATGACTTATCTTGTTTTTCGTAAATTACTCTGATCACTCTCGTATTGTTCATCGTTCGTTGTTCGTATTGTTCATCGAAGAAAAACTAAGTAAAATTAGGGAAGGACAACGCAAAAAAAACCTAGCGAGGAGAATTTGTGAGAGAAAATATATGAAAATCTCTCATCCGATAACGATGCTAGGTTTTTTTGCGTTGTACCGCAGTATAGGAAGTATAAAAATAGTTTGAAACGAATTTTGATAAAATCGCAGCAAATTGTGGATTTTTTTTTTTACAGGTTTTTATTTAAGCGAAAAAAAAGACTGCTCACAATGGCGCAGCCAGTAAAAAAACGATCTTTTCAACAACAAATTACAATAAATAAATTTCATCTACTCTACTTTTCCCTAATGTTGCCAGGATGCATGCCGCATTGCCTCTTTGAATTGCAACTGAATTCTTCTGTAATAGGAAATCTTTCGAGCGTGATTCCCCAGAAGCTGCCCTTATCAATGACCCTAAGTTGCCTATAAATTTCTTCGTTTCTGGGCCCATACAACCTAGAGTTTCGAAAGCAACAGGAGTTAATAAATAATTCTCTTTTAAACGAATATAATGATTATGCTTAAATCTTTCCGCTTTATCGGCTATTGAACGCGCTTTCTTGGAAGATTCATTGACATAAGAAGGAGCTAACGTGTCTCGAACAGTCACGTCCCAGAGAAGAGACTTTCCATGACGCCACGGAATTAGAGTCATGCCATCAGGTCGTTTACTATCATCCCTAGAAATTCCTTCACATAATTGAGAACCTAAACGAAGACCAACAGCAATTCTCGCGGAATTTTTATCTAATAGTAAACCCGTATTACTCGATGGGACCACCTGCAGCCACTTTGAAGATTCATTAGTAGATGACGCAAGTAGTCTGGCTCGAGCAACAGGTTCACTAGAATCAAACATCCTAGAAAACTTGCTGTTGATCCTCGGAAGATCCCAATTTTTCTGCTCCTTTCTCTTCTCATAACCTGGAATAAAATCTTGAGGAATTTCCTCAACTAACTCTAAAATGTAATTATCGATTATTTGAATATTAAATTTTTCTAACAATTTATTTGACAAATCAGATGAAGAATACACAGATGATAAATAGGCTGGCAATGCCAAATCTTCAACCTTCCGAATGCCTAAACCCCCAAAAGCTAAAGGAAGAGTAGCCTGATCCCAAGAAAATTCTGACATCCTAACATTCGTAATCGCTTCAATAGTTCAACGAAAAATCTCGTCAACATTTTTTAAATGATCACGTAATAGAAATGCCCTAGAAGAACGCAGCAAATAATTGAACCTACAACTACCTAAAGACTTCCTAAAAATACACAATGCGGGGTGAACATCCATTAATTGTAAACGATCACACATTAATTTGATCTTTGCAATTTTGGATGAAAACATCCTTTCTAAACCTGACTCAAAGATTGGTGAGCCTAATATCTCAAGAGAAGACTCATCAACTTTCTTAATCCCTGGCAATAACGCTGATATCTCAGAATACATGTGGGCCTTATCTTCATCAGTTGCATCAACAAAAAAAACTTCGCATTTTTTTTTTTGTTTAATGACAAGCCTGATAATTCACAAAAATCTAACACTTTCCTAATATCATCTAATACTACTGAAAGCCTATCACCAACAGTACCATCATCTAAATACCAACCATTTAACCTAGATGAAAGAGAATGTGTCATTCTCATGATACCAATACAAAAACCTGGAGGACCTAGTGGGTCACCCTGCTGAAACCCTCTCTTTGAAAGCAAAGGCTCATCAAGAAAGTAAAGATTGTTGAAGCAAAGGAAATAATTCTGGACATATCTCCTTAACTTCGCCTAACATAAACTTTCTAAATAACATATTAAAGGCATTTCTAAAGTCAAACATAACTAAAGCCATTGGCCCATCATGGTCAGCTGTACAGAATCTACGTACAGCATGAACCAAAGCTTCTGCCCCTCCTTGAACAGCAAATCCTAACTGAACGGGTTTTAACTTCTCGACTAAGCTATCCTTAACATTGTAACAAGCAATTTTACCTGTTAAGCGTCTCCAAACAATACCTACTGCTATCGGCCTAACATCATCCTCACCTTTCATAAGAGCAGTCAATGAAGCTCCAAAAAATATTTTAGAGACATTTTTTTGAACATTACCAAACTTAATAATGTCCACCAATGAGGCTATTGCCCTTAAAAGACGATTTGCAGATTCACCGCAAGTAAAAGAAGTCAAATCTTTTAAATGTCGAGGTCGCAAACCGCCTATACCACAAGAAGAACTCAATGGAAAGCTTCTAATAGCTTTGACAACATCCTCAATTGTAGTAGCTGACAAACTACTAATCAGTTCTATTTTCTCAAAATCCCCGCCATCATCATCTGGGTGCTTGGCCTTCAGCTTGGAAACAGTTTCCAAAGTTTGAGGCGCAACAGTTTCATTAGAGCATAAAACTCTAACAACACCTTTGATGTCACCCTCACTAACTTTCCTCGTAGCTACTCTTATAATAACAGCATCTCCATTGACAGATTTATTCAATGTGAATGGAATACTTGCGTCAATTAAAACTTTGGACAAAGCTTCATTGATGTCCCTACAACCTCTAAAGAAATTCAAATTAGACCTAATGATATTAATGCCATCTTTCCCCTTTGATTTATTGTTCAAAACGATGTATGGAAAAACAAGTAATCTCATCCAAGAATTAACATCATTTTTCTGTAATAAACCTTCAATTTCACTACAAAGTTCCTGACAAACAGCAATCCTCACGGATTTCTGTATAATACGAGTCAATGGAACTGAAACTCGACACTTGTTAAGCAGTAATCCGAAATTATTTAAAATTTCAGATACAGTCTCATCATGTGTCAACTCATCAGAATTAGACATTTCATTATTAGGCAAATTATCACTAACATGAATGTCACGCCTATGTTTACTCATATGAACATTCAACCCATGAATATTCTTAGCCAGGAAACCGCAAATACTACAAATTACCCTTCCAGAAACAGAAACATCTTCCAAAGAAATTTCTGAAAGACGTTCTGGGCATTTGTTTTTACATTTCCTAGTCAAACGTTCACGAGTTGGATGTTTTACCTTATCATTATCTCCAAATGAAGAAAAAATCCTGTCGCAATGAAGACTTGAGCAGTACCAGTCCGTGTTATTTACCATCCTTTTGCATTCGTCATCATTTACCAAACAACATTTTCTATGGTACAACTTGCTGCATCCTTTGCAAAAAATCCAATTTTGAGCACTCGCATCCTGGACATTATCCGTTAAACAAAAACAAACACAGTCAGAAACACTAGGTAGACCACTAGATGATTGACCCATAGTATATTTTATTGAAGCTATTACAAAAAAAAGAAATTAATTTCAAAATATTTAAAAGGAACAAAAACAATATTAGTCAATTCTGTTGCACGGCCTCCTTAATTTTTTTTTTTTTTTTGGAATTCATTAAATAAACATTATTGTAGACAAAAGTTAAATATCAGGATAAGATTTTGTCCTGACTGTTGTTATGGAGCTGCGTCACGATGATGCTTTGGTGTTTTGCTTTTATATTTATAAAAAAAGGGAAAAAGTTTTGTGTTTCGAAACCACTGTGTATGGTTTTTCGATATGTTTAGTTGTACGTACAAGAAGCAAAAATAAAAAGAAATTGCTCCAATTTAATCTACTGCCTCTATTACAAAATATATATATTTCGACTTTAGGTACAGATGTAACTCAATTCATGGGGTCGTAAAAATCGATTTTATACGTGCAGTTGTAAAAATCTAATTAAGTTTAATGTTATTTTGGCGAAATCGTGCTGTTGAACATGCGGTTATTTCATTTTTGTATTTATATTCCTAGAAAACTAATAAAGGATTAGTTTTCACAAAACAAAAAATCAACGAACATTTTCTTCAGAATTTATTGAATACATGAAAGAGGTTTGATCGAAATCTGGTATATGATGT
>CM055406.1:12110838-12133274 GCA_029228625.1 Pseudolycoriella hygida | reverse complement strand
GCTCAAAATTCTTTTGAAATATTTTCACTTTTGATTAAAAAAATGCGTCACAAATGCCCGAACGTCCCAACGTAATAATTTTTCTGCGCTGTCAGATTTCGCACGCCAAATTTGACTACCCGTACTCCAAACATCACGGAGGTTCGGCATTTGTGACGCATTTTTTTAAAAGTAATGAATGAATCTATCGGTTGTTGTGGTGTATTTGGAAGGTCTTAGGACACCCTTAAAATTGACATAGAAAAATTAGACCAGGCAGTGTTTTCGTCCATATGTCCGACATGATTGAAATTCATGAGAAAATTGCACCACTTTAATCATGTGGGACATATGGACGAAAATACTCTCTGGTCTACTTTCTTTATGCCGATTTTGAGAGTGTCCTAAGACCTTTCGACTGCACCACAACAACCGATGGATTCTCTGATTACTTGAGTCCAATTTTTTACTTTAACGCTTTTGAGCTATCCCTGAATCGTCTCGGATCAAGTTACGCCCAAGATTGCTTGATCAGGGATTAAAAACCTTTTGTTTTTCGGTTGATGCCCCAAACTTTTCGACAATTTTGTATTTTGGACACTCGTACTCTACAGATATATGCTACTTGTAGTGGTTTGCAAGTATAGGTTAAGCACAACAGGCCCAAAGGCGGCCTAGGTGCTGAGCCTCAGTTCACGTAACCTATACATCAAGAAGTGACTTCAAAAATGTATGGGCTAGAGGAATTCATCGATACAACTTTGAGCTAGGTATTCCAAATTATTCAAAAAAAAATTTTCGGTCCTTGAAAAAACGTCAAATCTAAAATGGATTACTAATCCTGTAGGATGGAACATGCCTTCAATGTACCATTTCTGTTCAGAAACTGATTAAATTTACCTTCCGTTTAATTTGTTATGTTTATTTCTCTCGTCATGGGAGGCGTTGCCCCCCATGGATCATTTCATGGGGGGCACTTGCCCCCCCTGGTAATTCGGATTTGTTAAGATAATATTGTGACAAATTAACATTACAGGAAAGAAATCATAAGCTTGTGCAACTTTTTAATTTCTCTTTTATCGCTCTTTTCACGTATTCGCTTGTATGTTTCTCAAGTAAAACCGGTTTTTCGGTTGAAAGAGTTAAAACGAAGCGTTGCACAATCTTATGATTCTCTTCCTGTTGTTGGGGTTCGAACACAGATGGAGGGTCACAGTCGGGTGAAACGTCAGTAATGGAATGTTTCGTGTACCGATTATTTGACTACGTATGAACGTCGGTGGAGTCTTTTCACGTTGGTAGTTCTACGAGTAAAGATCTTAAAAGAAATTAAGTTCGCTGTGTAGATTTTAACAAGTCGAATTTATTATTTGTGTGAATTTACGTGAAGCTCGTAGGGAACGAGGTAAGACTTTTGGTACCGTAAAACAGTTTAACAACATTTGAACGTATGGAACATAGCTTCCAGGTACTTTTACAAACAATTGAAGTATTGGTACGTGTAAGGATAAATGAAAAAGGGCTTTGGAGGAAACTCATCAAAAGATCAAGTGGAAGACTTGGCAAATGTGTTCAGATCCTTCATTGTGTTCAAAATAGTCTCAACACCCAACATAAATTGAGGTTAATGTTAAGGGGTGTGCACATTTTAATAATAATAAGATTTGAGAAGTGATTGGTTTATTAAATTGTGGAAAGAAATTTATTAGCGTTATTTGTTCGTTGAATTAAGTTTTGGACGTTTTAAATTGTTATAATTGAAAATCTAAAGCTACACTCTGCCCCCTATACTCGGCCCCGCTGATAACGCATTTTGCGCCTTTTTGATTATAAGGGGAACGTGAAACGATACACTGATCGTATACACTTTTGTGAATTACTTTTAAATAAAATGTTACACATTTTGTAACCTGTCCGCTTATTATCATTTATACCGAAGTCATACCAGCAAGGGCTCCGTATTCGCATTCGTTTTGTTTGGTTGAATATTAAGTTACCACGCACAGCGGAAATTTATCTCAGACTGTGTGTCACTTCATCAACAAACAAACCAATGGCTTCTTCCGCAATTTAAGTGCAAAACGATTTAACTTTTCCCTCTGGCGCGGTATAGCGAGACCTGAAGTTCGCCCAAAAAAGGCAACCTATACCTTATGTAGGTTGAATGTAGAGTTGAATGGAAAGAATGAAATTAATTAAAACTCCCATTCCTTGAAAGGTGTAACAGGAGTTTAGTTTATTACCTGTATTAGCAGGAGGGGAGGAGAGCAGTGCAAACATTTGAAATAGATCGCATATTATTCCAGCTAAATCCCGATTTACGGTTAAGTTTTGGCAGGGTTTCTTAATATATTAATAATTCAAATGCTTACCACCCAATAATTTCAAACGCACCTGTAAAAAGGACCAAAGCAACAATCTTCCGAGTTCAAACTTGGAGGTCATGGATATTTCACCCTAGAGGGCTCATCCCTGATACGGGTCCCAGCTCTACGAAAATATTCCAATTTCTTCACGTCTTCAGTGATGGTTTATAAGTCAAGCTTTAACAATTGATGATGATCAGTTACGGATGTTTTCAAAGACGTGTGGACTTTTTGGGAAATGTGTTTGGCCTTCACAAGCGCAGTGGGAATATTAGATCCAGGTGCCTATACCCCAAAAATTCTAATCTAATCTAAAAATCTAGTTTTACATGAACAAAATACAAGCGAAGAAAAGAGATAAAAGCGAAATAAAAAAGATGCACCTTAAAAGCTTATACTTGATCTTGTTATATAGCAGAACGGCTTTTAAAGCTCGTAGGTAACTGGTTAAGGATTTAGTCAAGAAAGCAAAGGACCGGGAGGGAAGAAGTATGGGGAGGAATTGGAAAAGGTAGGTTAATCATTAGAAGAGGGTTGTAGTAGCATTTTACGGCGGATGGCGGGTTAATTACAAATACAGGTGAAGTCTTGAAGACTTGGGAGTATTACTTTCAGGATTTATTTGCATCTGTCAATCAGGTAAAGGAAAATGATAGGGAGGCAAATCCTAGTTCGTAGCAGGCGGAGGAAATTACACTGGACTAGGTGTTCCGAAAGGTCGACAGGTTAAGGGCAGACAAAGCCGCAGGGGTGTATGCAATTAGGACGGAATTTATTTAGAATAGCGGATCAAGTGGGGTCCAACGGATTTGTAGGATTTTCAATTTGAAAATCGCGAGGGAAAGGAAGTTCGAAGGAAAAAAAAATATGCTTTAAAACTGGAACTTTTTTTCACTTCATTTCCTTCAAGATTTTCAGCGATTGTGACGATTGATAGCTCGTTGGAAAGGTCTTGATGAGATCTCGTAAATGCAATGAAATTGAGGCTTGTGTGATGCGTAGCGGCTACTGGAAGTGCTGCTTTCATCAAACTTCATTAAAAAGTGTCCAATCAGCCGAAATGTGGCATCTTTGGAAAGGTCTAGACTATACCTAGCTAACTTGACGAAATCTGAGGAAATTTGGTGTATTTGCGAGAAAGAATACTCAAAAAATGTCAAAAAACTTCAAAAAACACGAAAAATGAAGGAAATTTCCTCAAACTTCATCTGGTAATTGTAAAATCTGAACAAATCGGGTATATTTGACGGAAGTTGACGGAATTCGAGGATATCTGCGGTAACTACAAAAAAAAACGATTAAAAAACGTCAATAAACGTCAAAAAAGGAAAATTTGCTGCAACTTCATCTGGCGAGCTTCAAATCTCGTTAAATAGAGCATCTTTCCTGGACCTATCGAATTTGACAAAATTTGAGGAAATGGGAGGTCATTGCAAAAAAGGTTCTGAAAAATCGTCAAATATATGTGAAAAATTGAGAAAATAATATTGAGAAAATTTCCTCTTACTTCATTGGACAAGCGTCAAAATTGTACAAATAGGGTATTGTTGGAAAGGTTGTGTTGGAAAGTTAGTGGAAAAAATGCAATAGTTATTAAAAAAAATTAATTCAAGTGAAATTCTACAAAAATTTTATACTTTTGCATCGTTTCCCGCAGCTCCTGGGTAGACCCAAGGAGTAGACCGAGGAGAAGGTTTATTGATTCAATTAAATCAGATTTAGAAGTTAGGGGTCTTTCTCTGGGCGAACAAATCTCTTTGGTGGGGTTGCGGCATAAAGACCTCACACCGAAAGGTACTAATGGTTTATAAAGCTTGCTGATGATGATTAAAAGTTTAGTCTTCCTGTAATATTTTTTTTAAATTAAAATTTTTTTGACAATTACTTTTTTTTCGAAAATTATTCATAAGAATCCTAGCACGTCCACCATAATAACACAATTTCTCCATTAGTTTAACAAATTTCATGAACATAGTTGGAAAATTTAACAACAAACATTCAACTGATGACTGTGGACAGAGGATTACTCAATGGTTTAATCAGGCCCAGTGGTAGAGTGTGACGGGTGAAAGATGTTGACGTCGCCTTAAAGTACAAAAAGTGAAAAAAATGAAGTTTTTGGTTTTTCTCACCCACAATTTACTTTCAAAAAATTAAAACCAATATTTTTTTGAGGCCAAACAATATTTTTGCGGAATTACAGAATCGACATGAGAAAACTTTTTTTTTCGGAACTGCCTCCTTTGGGGACATTAATACCTTTCCTGTCGTTACGCAGCAAAATCCGATTACACATCCTCCGCGACTGCTTTCTCAGAAACCTCCCCGCTGATAGCTCCCCATCCCCATGGACAGGACAACAATAAGTGAAGTGCTCTCCCCAGGGTCGACCGAGTACTCATCGAAAAATGAACATCATTCGGCCACATATTAGCAACCGAAACAAGACGAGCGTGGTGTTCCGTACTAAGCCTACTTTCGTGAGTCAGACGTAACTTCTTCACAATGTTCACGTATTGAAGTTGAACACAATCGCGTTAGTCTTGGGTGATTAAGGCCGAGGTTGTTCTCCTTCGCCCAGGAAGAGAACGAATTCAACAGACACATATCTAAGAAGACATTATTCACGCTGACAGACTTCTAAAGCTGAAAGTCATCAGCAAAAAGATGACGTTTAGAATGATGACTTAAAGATGAAGGAACACGGAAAAGAGAATGGGACACAATATTGAACCTTACGGTAACTCACAGTAAATACCCTAAAATCGAGACTCAAAACCATTCACGTTAATCGATTAAAAACGTTGTATAACTGGGAGCAACAGCCCTGGTCAAGTTGACACACATAACACCGTATAGTCGTTTCTTCACGTTTACTCATTTTTTTGGATTTACGTCTTGGCATTATTACTTCATTTATATGCTGCGTATGTTATATTCTATAACAGTAGAGAGTTAATGGTGCGAAAATATTTCATTTTGGTTATTTTCATTTTTGAAAGTCTTAAAAGGGGGTGCAACACATCACAGAACACTGTTATTTCATTGTGTGATCAGATGACTAGCGACCATTGTGTATGGCGTATGAGTGGAATAATAACAATGACTCTTTTTAAACCTTTCAAAACGTAATAATTCAGATGGCCTTAACATTTTTCATACTTCTGTGGATATGAGATCTTTCTTCTTGTTGAATATCAAGACAATGAAAATTATTCAAACGAAAATAAAAGGGAAGTTGTCCAGTTGTCTCGATGAAGTAGGAGGGGATTTTATGCCTAAATTATGTCAGGAATTAAAATTAAAGTTGACATTCCATTGGAAGATAAGCTAGACTTTCAATTGGAAAGAGAAATTCTTCCAAGTGTAACATTTCGGCTTAACACGGCAACTTAAATATTCGAATCAAACTCAAAGATTCCTGATGTGTTCAACATAAGTAATGCAAAAATCTAAATATGTAAAACACAACTCAGTATTTTTGTTTGGACTATTTCCGTGCGCTTTTTTAGATGTTCCACCGTTTGTGGGACACACTTTTTATTTAATAATTTTTTAAAAATAAATAAATAAACTCACGCAAAATATATTTCGATCCTTCTGGATCATCTTCGGTCGCGTAGCAAATTAAGACTGCTTCTCCTATCTCCTCATGTGCCGGCATTTACGAAAAGCTTGGTCTGGAACTTCGTCCAACTCAACTCGGCTTCGTAACCCCGACAGGAGCTGAAGCGGGTGCTCACGCGGCTCGTCGGTACATTCAATATAACCACTCATCAACTAAGGTTTTCATCAAGCTAGATTTCAGCAACGCATTCAACGAACTAGACTGTAATTCAATGTTAGCATCTGCCTTTAAGACGGGTCCGTTAATTTACCCTTATGTGAAACAATGCTATGGTACCCCGTCGTGTTTGTGGTTTGGCGATTTCGAAGTAATGTCGCAAAGAGGTTGTCAACAGGCCCACCCTTGTTTTGCGTGGCAATCCACGAGCTTACTCGCGCTATGCAAGCTGCGCTCAACACCTGGTACCTAGGTGATGGATCGTCAGGTGGAAGTCCAGAAATAGTTCTTGAAGATTTGAAAACAATCATTCGATTGGCGGCAGCGCTTGGACTTCGGTTAAACTTTGGTAAATGCGAATTGCTCATACTCGGCGGCGACGAGGATCGAGAAATATACAATAAGTTCAACGAAGTCGCGCCAGGTATAAATCTAAGAGACAGTGAAATAAGTTTATTGGGAGCACCATTAACCAGCGATGACATTAGCAGTGAAATCAGGATAAATATTGATAGTTTAAGTATGATGGTCAATCGCTTGAAAAATCTGAATTCGAATCAAGCATTTTTCCTTTTACGTAATTCACTCTCGATTCCGAAGTTTAATTGTCTGCTGCGTTCAACACCGTGCTCAGTGCACCGATGGACTGTCTATGTGAATATAACAATATCCTTCATTCCGCAATGGAGCGAATTCTGAATTGCAGTCTAGACGGCGACGCGTGGAAGCAATCAACATTGTCTGTACACTTTGGTGGCATCGCATCGGACTCAGAGACGTCACAAACCTCTGTTACTTCAGTTTCTTGGGATCGGTACACTCTGTTTCGGATTTACTGAACGCTATCTTACCCCCAACTCGGAATATTTAACGGCCACAGAAGCAACCGGTATATGGCAATCCATTTCGCAAACTGATCCTCCAGTCTTCCCTGCGTCTAAATTTCAAAAGAATAGGGACAAACTCATCAGTTCCATATCATACCAAGATCTAGTAGCAAAAGCCAGTACGGACATTGCTAAACCAAGAATTCTAGCAAGTGGTTCCCAAAATTCTGGCACTTGGCTCAATCATTTTCCGATATCATCATAAGGAACCCTACTAGATGACCAATCATTTAGAATCGCGATGCCCCTATGCCTCGGACCACCTCTATGCCACCCACACACGTGTGCATGCGGAGAAGCTGTTGATAAATTCGGACTACATGGCTTAGCTTGCAAACGAAGTGCTGGCAGGAAGGCTAGGCATGAGATCATTAACGATTTGATTAAGCGAGCTTTGACATCATGTGACGTGCCTTCGATCAGACTGTAACAGAATTGACGGCAAAAAGCCGGACGATTTGACTATCATACCGTGGAGACGCGGCAAACCGCTTGTTTCGGATTTTACATGTGGTGACACGGTCTGTAAGACTTATTTATAATCCACGTGCAGCGAAATGCAGAGAAGCCGTAAAAGCAATAAAATATGCTTCGTTGGAGGATCGCTTTTATTTTGTTCCAATAGCCATCGAGACCCTAGGCACATGGGGTGACCAAGGAAGAAAATTTATAGACGAGATAGGACAGAAGTTGGCCAAAAAAACAGGAGAAATTCGTTCAAAGTCATTTATGATCCAGAGGATCAGCATAGCGCTACAACGAGGTAACGCAGCCTCAATCCTTGCGACGAATCCTTACGGTAATGAAAGACTTGACGCGGTGTATAACAATACATAAACAATAAACAATATAATAATAATAATAATAATAACAATAATAATAATAATATAATAATAAACAATAAACAATACATAAAACAAAAACAATTGTCATCCTATTCATTTTGATCTTTTTCAAAATTGAATAATGCAAAACACAATTTTGTTAGAACCCTCACGCTCGAGGGGTGGCGCACTTCATTTATTCCATTTATTCTTTTATTCCATTTATTCCCAATTTTTTTTTGTTGTTTGTGCATCAAACACATCACAAGTTAGACAAATATGTTCAAAAAAAGGTTTGCACAAATTATAAAGCATTTAAACAGTCTTAAGATTAAAATTTTTTTTTTTTGGGAATAAATGGAATAAATTTATTTATTCCATTTATTCCATTTTTCAACAAACATTCTTTTAAGTTTTCAAAAGAGGGTTTTTTCACTTTTTGACACATTAGTATGGTTTGTTGTGTGCGTTGCCATCAAAATCAAGTTTATTTGAGGTTTTGACGAATTTGAAAAAATTATCATTTATTCCATTTATTCCTATATTTATTCCATTTATTCCCATTTATTCCATAAACCGCAGAAGTGCGTCACCCCTCGCTCACGCTCCTAACCCAAAACCCCATTCTCCCCATTGCCTTACGAAATTTATGAACAATTTAGCAAGAACTTATATAGATTGAAATCCGAAAGGAAACAGAAAGAGACGACGGGCGACCAAAAAATACGTGGAAAAGGCCGATAGTTGAGAAAGCCAAAGACGAAAGAAAATCTTAGAGTGAAATTAAAGCTCTGGCGCAGAACCGAGTACGCTCGAGGCAGTATGTTAGTACCATAGACTCCCCCGCGGAGTAATGACAGGAAAATGATAATGCCTTCGGCGCGGGCAGCAATTCTTGCACAGGGTTGAATTTTTATTCTTTCATCCCTTGTAATCCAATAGTATTTTGTTATATGTGGCGAGAAAATAGCGAATTCCAACAAGAGCGAAAGTTTGCAGTCAGAGCGGAGCGACGGAGCGAGGGCCATCTTTCGCTCGAGTTGGAATTCAATTTTCTCCGCAAGTGTAACACAATATTTTTTGTGCTTGCACTCGAGAAAACGAGTGTTTCCACGATAAAATGTTCGTTCAGTGTAACGTGGGAGCGGTGAGAAAGTAGCTACTTTCTCACCGGCAAGAATATGTATCTTTCTCACCTCTTTTTCGGGACCAAAACACGAGTTTTCTCACCCCAAACATGAAAATAACTATTTCTCACTGTGAACCAATAATTCGAATGACCTATAACTCAGGAAAAAATTTGTCGTGTTATTCCAAAATATTCGAATTTTTCGCAAAATCAGTCTTAATAGAATATCATTAGTTTTCTCAAAAAAGCGACCTCTTAATGTGCTCCACATTTTGCCACTTCTAGTAGTAATTTTCAATAAAAAAAAACTATACGAAAGCACTGCGAAAATTTAAACTAAAAATCGAACAGTTTTACACCAAGTCTTTGAAGACCAAAAAGTTCCCTTGTACCTAGCGACAAAGTCAAAGGCCCCATATACTTCAAAAAGCGAACTTTGTTTATCTAGCTCACATTTTAAGCACCCTAACAACTAATCATCTCATTATTCTACATCTAAACATAGAATGTTCTTCAAATAATGATTTCCTATCCATTTAATGAAATATGTCTCAATAATCAGGACACGAAAAATTGACATAACACTTCATAAAAATTCATCATCCAACATTTCAACATGTTTGTGCTAAATTTACATACGACTGAATACAACTTATGTGTACGTATATCATCAATTTAATTGAACGAAATTGAAGTTATATTCAAAGTGTCACAAACATTCATCCAAAAATCATAATTGCGAATCCACCACAGGGGTGTAACATCTGGTATTTCCGCAGTATTTCACTTTCAATGTTTTTTGGATGATCTCATGTATTTATAGGGTTGAGAAAAAACATTGACTGGATAAAAATTACGGTGAAAGTTTAATGATTAAAACGAGATTTTTTGTTGAGTGAATCAACGTCAATCATCAGGTATAATAAGTCGTTGTCACTTAACATCTTATTGTAGATTTACGTAGCAATGCGTAAGTGACAGATGCGAATTTTTTCGCATTAGGCAACTCCAAATTTCATTCATAAATCGAAAGATATCTATGTAATTTGGTGTTGACATGTAAGAAAAATTTCTGAAGTTTTTATTTTATGTGCTACAACAAAAAAATGTAAACAAAAGACTTTCTCTTCTTTCTGACTTTCGACGGTTTCAAATCTGTTTTCGCAATAGTTCTTACAACTCGAAAGCTAATGGAATTGAAGGAATTGAAAGATTTTCCTTTATTTTATTCTGCTAGGTATTTGGAATGACTAAGTTCGACATCAAGCACAACAGGCTCACTCGTAGCTTGGCTCCCTACAAAAATGCGGATGCCCTAAAATCCGGTTGACTGAAAACATCGTCCGGATTTTGCAGAAAACGTTGTTATCGCTTTTTCCCGTGCAAAATTAAGATCACCGCGTTTCTTTTCTAACGAAACATAATTTGGAAAATTCACACACTCACAACGAGCATCACATACATCAGTGACGCCACCAACCAACGCTAAAATAATTTTACATTTGGTAGCCGGGGCTACTTACTACTTAAGGACGATATTGGTTACTTTGCCAAATTCAATGATCACGAGATGTCTCTATAAATGAACTCCAGAATTCCTATCCCTACTAGAGGTAAGTAGTCACTGGCTATTACTTAGTTATATTCCAAATTGTAACTCGGATGCGATTCTGACCATCACATCCATGTGTTTTGAACACCCCTACGACTTAAGTGCACCCATGAATTCCACCCGAACCAGCGTTATAGCATGTCGACGCGAGTGTTGATCATCTCAAAATTGGAATAAATATTTTTCCTTATATTTCGATTATAAGCAATTCAATGTTTTGTTTAAAAGTGCGAGAAAATTGAGAGAAAACGACTTTTCAATGTGATGTACTCTCTAACGAAAAAAAAAGCCCTCGATAAATTCGATTTCATTTCATTACACTTACACCTACCGAACACTTAAAGTGTAATTTGAGGAAAAAAAGTCTATTCAATTAGGCAATAATCGAATAAAGTAAAAATGTTCTATTGAAACGTTATCACGAATCAGCAAGCTATTTTCGTAATACGAAGGATATCGTTTAGATACTCATTTCATCGATATAATTAGGTAAAGAAAACACTTGACATTGCTGGTTGAATACACATGTTCAGAGGGATCTAGTTTGGTCTAAGTGCAAATGTATGTTATTTTCCGTTTTCAAGAGATTTTTCAATACTTTTTTTTGCTTTGATTGAAGTATTTCGGTAAGTGGTCGTTGTTTGCCTTTATTCAATTGACTTGAACGAAAAGAATTCATGGTCAATTTCGTGCTTTAAGCTACTCGGTTAAAGGTGCGATACAATTTCAAATTTGCTTTTTGTATAGAAAAACCATTTTATTGGCTATCCGATCCGAAAGTTGAGCATTACGCGTATGATAACCGTATGAAAACCATGTATTGCATGTAGGGTCTTTTTTACCTTACTAGTAAAAACAAAAGTTTTACCTTACTAGTGAGGTAAAACGTTTGTTTTCACTAATGTGTCCTTATGCAATGAATCACTTTCGCAGGGTCCACTGTAATATACTATTATTTTACCGGTGAAATCGCGAACAAGAAATGAATTATAAATGTAGAAAGTCCGTTTTTGATAACCATCTGATCTAGGTTCAACGCAAAATAAATAAGAACTTTTACTGAGCGTCTTCAATTTTCATTGTTCGCCGAACAATTGAATTCTGAGAAAATATTTGACTGTCAGTTAAGTTTCTATTTATTTTACGTTGAATGTAGGAAATAGTAATGGGATCGTTGATTTCGGAATGAATGCTAAACATTCTTCTTAATAGGTGTATACGGTGTAAACTTTTGAAGGTAGCGACATTATTCCGTACCCGTTCATGTACTTGAAGTAAAATTATTCATTCTTCATTATAGCAAATCTACAAAGTTTACAAGGTGTAAATGTTATAATGTGGCTGACGAATCTTTTTTCTCATTTTGTGTTTAGAGTGAACGAGATTAAAATAAGTAAATATATATACCATATACCGCCTTGTCAAATTTGCCCTCTAAATAAAGTTATCCAGCTTCTACTGATATCCTTACGTGCATCCCGAGGGGTGCCTCACTCCTGAGATTTGTAGATTAAATGGACTAAATTGAAGTGAGTGACCCTCGGTGCATCTTGGTTTGAAGATTGTGAAGTTCACAATGTGAACATATAAAAAACCTTTAAACTACCAAAAAGAAAAGGAGGTTGTAACAATGATGGTACGTTTAGTCGTGAAGCATACGCTTTCATTGGATTCTAAACTCTACTAGTTAATGGTACAAGTATAGTGAGAACTGCACACTTTCAACTTTCAAGACAGAATGACTTTATTTCATGAACTTACATCGTATTCGATACAAATCAAGTTTATGTTCCAACCTTATTTTGTGTAATTTTTCGTTTTAACTCTTGTCATAACGACCAAAGTATTGATTAATGTAATTTTTCGTTTTTCTTAATTGTTTATTGACATATTAGAGCTGCATCGAATTATGTACATTGGTCCGATTTGATGGAAATAAACTAAAAAAAACTAAAACACCAGATGAAATTCTGGATGGTAGCTACAGCCTTTGGCGTGATTCGAAATTCTTGTAAGGGGCTGTCCCTAAATTACATAACGCTGCTGGGCGGTAAGCTTCAGATAATGTTGTGTGGCAAGATGTACGATCCAAAGCTTTTGGCTCTGGCTGTAATATAAGCTGGGCACTTACAAAGGAAGTGCTCAGCCGTTTCAATATCTCCGCAGCTTGTACAGAATGGGCTATTGCTGAGTCCTATGGTGTGGAGATGGTTGTTAAGAAGGCAGTGTCCTGTGAGTATACCTCCATTCTTTTAAGGTTTCTTCTGCTCAGCGACAGAAAGTATCTTGCGCTTTTCTCATTTATTCTGATGCAGTTTTTTTGGTGTCTGGCCTGATCTATTGTGTTCCAGTGCTTGATGAATACTAAACGCTTCCATTGGGCTATTTGGTTTTTAAAAAACGATTGCGAGAGTTTGAGACATGGTTCAGGGCCTATTATCGACTCTTGTGCCCCTGCTTTATCCAGACTATCTGCTGTTTCGTTACCCTCGATTTCACTATGGCCAGGAACCCACATTAACGTTACTGAGTTGTTCATTCCTAAAAGTTGAACGGCTTCTCTGCACTCTAGGGTGGTAGACGAATAGATTTTGTAAGCAGTCACAGCTCTCAGTACACTTAGGCTATCTGAGCAAATAAATATTACCTGATTATGGAGATGTTATTTTCCATAAGATGTTTACTGCACTGCGAGATTCCGAAAGCTTCAGATGGGAAGATTGTTGTGAATGAGCCTAGAGCAAAGCTTTTGTTAACATTCATTTGCGGGCAATGGATACCAGCTCCAGCCCGACCATTGATCCTGGAGCCGTCGCTAAACCAGGTGAGACAATTGCTGTTAGGTATAGCTATCCCCTCTTTCCATTCGTTTCTGGTAGGGATACTTATTTTAAAGTTTTTGTCAAATCTGTATGTTGGTCGAATTGCGTCTGATGGAAATTGCATAAGCGGAAATCTTGTGCCATTTTATTCCAAAGTTTTGCGTGCCCGAACTTAGAATCAATCATTAGTGATGAATTGTGTAGCCTTGAACAGGTTGCTACTGATTCGATGTGAATGTGTAGTGGCACGATGTTTAGTAAGGCTTCCAGAGCTGCTGTTGGAGTTGATTTTATGGCACCGGACTTTCAGTTTCCACATGCAAAATTTTCTCAAAAACTAAGTTAATAAAGTTAGTTGGTTACATTTTAGAAGAGTTTGAAAAATTAATTCTGAACTCAGTAAAAAAGTTATTCTCAAAAGTCAGGCATCAATAAGGTCAAATTTTTGCTATGTAAAAACTGAAAGCACAGAAAAATTATTTCCTCGTTGGCTATGGCATTTGTGACGCAATTTGAAACATTTGAATTTTTTAAAAAGTTTTTTTTTGCATCGTCATTTCTTGCGTATTTTCAGCGTAAGCGTCGTCACATCCACTGATATCATTAATTTTGGAAGTGGACATTAGGGAATGCGTCACACTTTACCTTTTAAGAGGTTTTTGTTGTGATGTGAGTAGTTTTGGAAGTTTTCAGTTGTTGGAAAAATTTCTATTTTTCGAAAAAAATTTTCTCAAAAAAAAAATTTTCTCCGAAAAAAATTTTTCTTCAAAAAAAATAGTAGGCTCCCAAAGAGGATATTGAATGCACAGGTCCCGGGTGTACGTCCTAGGGGTAGGCCAAGGAGAAGGTTCATAGACTCAATTAAATCAGATTTAGAAGTTAGGGGGCTTTCACTGGGCGAGCAAACCATCTCCTTGGCAGAGGATAGAAGGGTATGGAGGGGGGTGGTCAATGACCACCGGGTTGCGGCTTAAAGACCCCACACCGGAAGGTATAAAAGGTCTATAAAGTTTGATGATGATGATGATGAAAAAATTTTTCTCCGGAAAAAATTTTTCTCCACAAAAAATTTTCTCCAAAAAATTTTTCTCCGAAAAAAATTGTTCTCCAACACCTTCGGCTACCATCGGAACACTTCGTATCACCTTCGGCTACCTTCGGAATACTTTGTGTCACCTTCGCCTTCCTTCTGAACACTCCGTGTCACCTTCGGCTAACTTCGGAACACTTCATGCCACCTTTAGCTACCTTCGGAACACTTCGTGTCACTAATTCTTCCCACTGATTCATATAACTTTCCTGAAGAAACCAACTGTCTAGGTATTCTTATACAGAATTTAGCAAAAAATCCAAGCTGGCAGCCATTTTCTAATGATACCAAAAAATTCTCCTGATGAAACTCTATAACTTTCTAGAAGAAACCATCTCTCTAAGTATTGTCATTCCGAAGCTAAAATTCGAAAACCAAAAAAACCCTAATTTATTGCTTGGGAAAATTCAAGATGGCGCTGGTTTGACTGCTGGCAGCAATTTTCTTAAGATCTAAAGAGCTAAAATTCGAAAACTCCCAGCATTACCTAAAAAACCCTCAAAATTGACCATCTTTTTCCATGCCACGGCTTTTCCAGAATTTTCCCGGAAAAGCGGCATATGAAATTTTTCATTTGGGGCCGAGACTGACGTTCCCTGAAAATTTCAGAAAGATCGGCTGTCTAGTTCTCGAGATCGAAAATTATTAATAGATAGAACATAAATAGATAGATAGAAACCGACAGATCAGAAAAAAAGTTTCCATAACGATGAAAACAATAGAAAAATTATTTCTCCATACAAAAGTGACATTTTCAAACCTTGATATCTCAGCCAATTTTCAACCGATTTTAATGAGTATGGGCTTGTTTGAAAGCTGCCGCGACGTAGTTTCGATAATTTTGGTAATTTCGGTAATTTCGAGGGGGAGGGGGGCGAGGGGGAAAAACTCAAAAGTTCGCCTATAAACGGCTCCTTGTCCCAAAGGTTTTTGTATGGAGTTTTTTGGGTTTGTGGACGTTTTTTTGGGGTGTGGGGACTGCGTCACGCTTAAAAAATCAGGGACGGGTGACGCACATGATGCAAATATACTCTTCCATATACTTTGGCTATTTGCACATTGTATACAAATAGTCACTTTACAATCCTCAGCCTATTTGCACAATGTGTGTGTGTGGAAGACAATATTTGCGCAATGAGCAAATAGCATTTATCAAAAAAAATGTGGTTCTTTAAATTAATCACAACAAAAACCGTTTTTAAAAGGGAAACGCGACGCAAGTCCTCGTCTGTTCTTCCAAAACAACTGATATCAATTTGGGTGACGCTTACAGCTTCGGAATGCAAAAAATTCTTTTGAAATATTTACATTTTCGATTAAAAAAATGCTTCACAAATGCCGGACCCCTCAATGTTATAGTTTTTCTGTTCTTTCAGATTCGACACGAAAAAAAAAATTAAGTTTTGCGTGATGTGTGGAGTACGGGTAGCCACATTTTTGGCGTGCGAAATCTGAAAGCGCACAAAAATTGTCAAAATTGTCAAAAATATCAGTTGTTTTAGAAGAAAAGACTAGGACTTGCGTCACGTTTCCTTTTTGAAAACAGTTTTCGTTGTGATATCAGTAGTTTTGGAAGAAAAGAGTAAACAAATTTCCGGCGGAAAAAATTTCCGGCGAAATAAAATTTCGACGAAAAAAAATTTCGGCCAAAAAATGTGCAGCCAAAAAAAATTCATCGAAAAAAATTTCAGCGAAAAAAATTTTCATCGAAAAAAATTTCAGCGAAAAAAAATTTTGACGAAAAAATTTTCAGCTAAAAAAAATTTGCAGCAAAAAATTTTCAGCGAAGAAAATTCCGGCGAAAAAAAATTTCCTCTGCCACGAAACATCTACATATCTTCAACAAAAAAAAAAAATTAAAAAAAAAGTAAATTTTCCCCTTAATTCCGTCCCACACCACCGTCGGCCATTTTGTTGGTCACCCTGACACACTACACACCCAACCCAATAACTTTTTCTTTGACACCAAACATCTATCTCCAACCAAAAAAAATAAAAAAATAAATTTAATTTTCCCCTAAGTCCGTCCCATACCACCGTCTGCGATTTTGTTGGTCACTAGACCTGACCAAAATCCTAAGTTGTCGAAAAGTTGTAGGCTTAGTCCGAAAATCGATGCCAAATGTTCCCCTGAGTAAAACTTTCTATGCCGATGCTCAAAAAAGTGATTAACGGAGTGCTCAAATCGAAAAACTGAAAAAAATCGTCCAAAATGGAGTAAATTTCAGATTTGTGAACTTTAGACAATTTTAATGTTCCAGATCGATCTTGAAAGCGAATGTTAAGGCAAGTTTGGTTATTTTAGATCAAAATAGTCCAGAAAACACGGTGAACATGTCTGGGCTCCCAGCAGCTGTGGAGTCTCACTCAAAGGCCCAAGGTGATTACCAACAGTGTCGGAGCCCGTTGGAAAATTTCTGCATAGCTATCTCATTGCTTATATAAGGGAAATGTAGGCCTAGGGTAGGACTACAATATATTCCAAAATGGTGGCTCTAGTGTAAAGATGTAAAAAATTTTAAGGCCTAACCTCTCATAGGGTGGTGCAATTTTGTTTAGGGCTGTTTTTTAAAAAATTGTTTTCGATTTCGAGAGGTTTTTCCTTCTGAAAAGTTTCTAATATTTTTGAAACTTAGAAAAAAAAATTTGGAAATTTTTCGAAAGTGTTCTATAGGTCGCGAACTCGCAAAACAGGCTTTTTTGGCCATTTTGGTGGATTTTCGATCACCAACTGCCATAAAATCAATCAGTTCTGATCTTAGATTGTTTAACTGGAAAGCCATGTCCATTACCTGTCTAACGACACCCCACATGAGAATTTTGATGGAGAATTGGACTTTTGGCAGCGATTTCAGAGTGCGGATTTTTGGAAATTTCCTGCCATTTTGGCGGTTTTTAAACTCTAACCTTCGCACGGTTGTCCCGAACTTCGTTAAACAATTTTTATCGGAAAGCCGGGGATTGGGGTTTCGATAATACCAGCTTCGGTTCGGTAATTCGCATTTAAGAAGTATAAACATCTTACAATTATTACAATTAGAAGAATAAAAAACCCAACGATGAATCATTAAACATTTTATCCAGCAATAATATTCGGTATTGAATTTATAATTAACTTTAAATCCTCTTATTGAAAACGTATTCCCTAGTAGAGATTTTAATTTCGTAAAAAATTGTTTTTCCAAGAACTTCTACAAAATATAAAGACTAATTCTGACTGCTATCGCGTCTTTCAAATGCAGAAATCAGGAAAAAATTTTAATTCGAACATGTCGTTGCGAGTATTTTTGTAATTAAGAAAATTGTTCGGTTTCGTTGAACAAAAAAAAAAAGAAATATCTTGTACAGCCCAGATAATCGACGTTAAAGTACGAGAAAAATGAATTCTCAATGGCATTGAAATGGAATGAGACAAAAGAAAACGATTTTCTTATATACCAAGTCAAAGTATTAAGTACCTATGATGGAAAATTCATCATCGATGACTAAATTATTTACCACAATCTTCATTCCTTCAACACCACACAATTTGCCTGCGTCACCCACGATAAGAGCAGAGCATACAAGTACAAGAAGTTGATGGTAATATAACATGAATATAGAAATATACCTACGAGTAGGAAGGACTATTTCATTTAGGAATTCCTGGCAGTTATTATAGAATTCCAGATCAAGTTCGTGAGAAAATTAAATTTTCTATTTTATATGTATACGAAGGGAAGATATGTGCTTTATAATTTGAGATAGTGCTGATGGCATACTTAATTTTATTGTAAAAGAAATGACGAACTATTGCGCTTAAATGCTCTGAAAAACAATTTTTTTGCTTAATCGAAAATACTCCCTTACAACATTGTGCCATCTTTGCAAAGAAGAAAAGAAAGTAAACATACAGTGAGTTTGCCGGAAAAAGTTTCCATTGAATTACCTCAATACACACAGAAACACGATTCTGTGTACGGCAGACTACCAAAATTACCGATAAACATGGGATAAGGATATTTTAAGAAAAAATCGTCAGCTAAACAAGATCGAAGAGCAAAAAAAATAGAATAAGAAATTAAAACATTTTCATAAACCTATTCAATTTACGATTAACAAAACAATGGCATGCGTTAGAAATTCAAATTTAAGGTTTTCCTTCTCTATTTCCTTTTTTTCCAATTGTCAGCACAATTCCCTGCTTTGTTATACGTTATAGACGTGGAATTCGATGAGCTGGTTGGTTCGCATAAAAATATATAGAAAAATTATGAGATGACCCGTACTTATCACCACCATTCGTATTATTATCATTTTCCTTTCACATACAAAACAAATTATAAAATGTGTGTGCTTGTGGCACTTGAGTGGCATCAATTTTCTAACATTCAAAGTTGGTAAAAGCTACTGATTATTATCTTCATTTCCGACCCAACAATGGCCAGTTAAAATGGCCCTTTGAATATTTATATCAAAAATTAATCATCAAAGAAAAGACAGAGAATTTTTGTAATGTAATGTAGGAAATGAGGTTAGATATTTGTGGGGAAAATAGAAAATATAATGAAGAATGTCGACGAATACTAGCAGCCACTGTTCACTAACAGTTTTAATAAAACAAATTCATTATCAAAAGTTTCTATTGCTGCTAATAGAAACGAACTTTTTCGTCGACGAATGTAAACTTCTAAACATTTTGACATACAGTCAACGTTTTCTGAAACGTTTGACCATTTTCAAATGGGGCGTGTCACATTTCATTTCTAACTACTGTGAGAAAGCTGTAGGAGTCGACATCAAATCTAGGCAGTTAGTGCGTCGTAATCATCAAGTAGTGACACATTTGAAGAGTTAACAGAAATAAACCACTGCACTGTTGTGGAAAAGTAGAGATAGGGATAGAATATTGTAGTAGAATTAATCTCTGATTCTGTGATGTCATAACATTTCGTCGACCTGTGACGTCAAACTGTAAATAATAAAGAAAAATCGTTCAACATTAGTCTAGGATCTTGTGTGACTGTTTGGATGTTTCAATAGCTCAGTTCCCATCAACGAATATCCGCATGTATGTACGTAACAAATCTACTTGCGATTGGTCATCTGTACATAATTTCAACGTGCAAAGCACTCAGTAGCTGAAAACAATCAAATAAAAAAAAATTGAGTTAAAGAACATCTATTTGCCCGTCATTTCAATTAGACGGAATGAACATTATGTTCATTACAGCCCTGTTAAACCCCGGGGCTAGTATTCATATTGATAACTTTATCACGTTTAATGTGGTGTGGAATTAATTAATTACTTGTCAAACAACGGAGGGGTCACGCACTCTGAGATTTAATGGGATTAAAAGATTTGCGGGATGCTAAAGAAAGGTCGAAATTCTTTAACGCAATTTCTTAAATTTTTTTGTTTACATTCTCTGAAATGAGCAGCTACATTTTAAGTTCATTTTTTCCTATCACATTTCCTTCTATGTTTTCAATAAGAACCCTTAATGGCCTAGTTTCAAGATTTGACATGGCAATCCCTCAAAAATAAAACTTCACTTCACCTCGATTAGGGGCTATTCATAAATGACGTCCGGTTATTTTGACAATTTTCCGCCCCCCCCCCTACTTTCTGGTCCGAATTCGTCCGGTTTTACTTTACCCTCAAAATAATGACGTCTGATTTCACTATGTTTCAAAATGTTTTGATTAGAACCCTTGCACTCAGTTAGGAACCTAAAACTGAGTTTCTACTAGGGCCCGACTTGTTTGGTTACATAAATTGGATAAATCCTAATTGATTTTGTTGATTCTTTTTCTATTTGCGAGGTAATCGAGTACCGAATTATATTCAAAAACAAATTTGGACCTCAGGTCTCTCCTAAGGTCGGTCCTAACCAAAAAAAATTGGAATAGAAAGCTCCGAAAACTTTGACTATTGTATTATAGAATTCTAAATTAAGGATGTGAATTTATTTTTAATAAAAAACGAATTCAAAAACTATTGAGTTTCCTTTATCTCTGTATTTATTTTAATAGACTAGCTAGTAATGTAAATGATGATGAGGTTTGTTGTGCAGGGTTTAGAGAAAAAAGAGGCGAACTTTTTTGTCCTTGGAGGTATGGGTCAGAGTCCTCTGCTAAGTGGTCTAGGTCGGTTCTAAGTTCTGGGCTTATTTTAAGGGCTTGGAAAGATTTTTTGCGCCGTTGCTTCGGACGGGTTTTTCAATATTGCTTTTTCAGCAATTTCCAATCCAATTTAATGATTCCATTGAAAAGTTGGAAAATGTGTTACGAGGGAACCGTCTTCTGGTTAAGAATGCAAAGGTTGGACTACTTTCGCATGAAGGAGTTGTACATGGAAGCTATAGAGGAATTTTCTTCATACAACACAAATCTCGTATGTGCACGGTTTAGCTAGAACACATGGTTCCCTCGCAACCTACCAATGGAATCGCCCGAGGACGTAATTGCACATATGCACATACTTAAGAGTGATTTTGCGAAAACTTCGAACGATTTCGTACACTTTTGGGACAACATGTCCTACTTTTTCCCGATGAATGTGTCATTCGATTCCTTGTTCTATAGTAAGGAAATTAATTTCTCATTTTTGGAAAATTTGATATCTCGGGGGAGTTATGGTGCTCTTAGTAAGTGCATGTCAGGGGGTGACTATAACTCGTGTAAAACGAAATGAAATCAAATGAACTTTTATGGGATGGTACAGTAACGGATTCATAAGATTGTGCAACATTTTATTTCACTAGTTAAATTTACTCATGAAGTAAAAAGTTGCACAATCTTATGAGTTCCCAACTGTAAGCCCCAATGATACAAAGGTTTTTCATCATTGGATTCCTTGGAGCCTTCCCCCATTCCTGTGTTATTAGTCATTTTAGGTGAAAACTTCGGGAACGCTTTACTGCCTGACGCAGCGATGAACCGAAAAACTGAGTATGGGGTGTTCTAGTATACTACCCCTACTAAGGTCTGGAACAACTTTTGTAAGAACGGCCAATTTTTGACACTTTTTCTTGCTTATTTTCAGCTGAAGATCGAGGTGGTAGTTGGGGGGATGCATCTATTATCGTCTAGAGATGACGAATCAGCAATCAAAAAAATGTCCGTCTCTCCGTCCGTCTCCACTTTTTTTTTCAAACGGCTCAACCGATCAGACAGGACTTTTTGCCTCCCATGATTCAAGTTAGAAGATGAGCAAAATCGATCAAGTAGTTCCGGAGATATGGTCGAAGAATTGGAGGTCGGAAATTTTCGAGGGTCGATGAAACTTTCTCGCAAATATCTCAGCAAGAATAGCACGGAAATTCCTCATTTTGGTGTCAAATGAAAGCATTTGATCTTACTGCGTGCCATTAAGAGTATTTACTCAGAAAGCAGGGCCGCGGTGAGAATAGATGGCGAAATTAGCGAGTCTTTCGAGGTTAAAGAGGGCGTTCGTCAGGGTTGTTGTCTTTCCCCGCTTCTGTTCATAATTTTCATGGACAAAATCATCAAGCAGGCAAACTTGCAGGGAAATGTCGAGGTGGGTGAGGTAATAATGAAAATCCTGGCCTACGCGGATGACTTGATTCTGTTGGCAGATAGTACCACGGAGTTGCAGGGTGGGATTGACTGCCTAAATGCTGCATGTGAGGAGTATGGGATGAAGATAAGTGTAGGGAAAACTAAGGTTATGCATGTCGGCAAAGCTCGGAAGGAGATAGCTTGCAATTTAAATGGGGAGGAGCTGGAGCAGGTTTCTGAATTCAAGTACTTAGGAACCATTTTTTCAGAGGATGGCAAGTTAGTTAGGGAATTTGAGGAAAGGAGGAAATGGGAAACGCGGTGGCCAGTCATTTGAGGTCGCACGTGTTCAACAAAAGGGAATTAAGTAGCGGAACAAAGTTAGCTATTCACAGGTCAATATTCCGGCCGACGATTCTGTATGGTAGTGAGAGTTGGGT
>CM055406.1:12077202-12110818 GCA_029228625.1 Pseudolycoriella hygida | reverse complement strand
TTCTGGTATGAGGGTTTTTAGGAATATAGCGAAGGTTAATAGGAGGGAGCAGTGGGATAATCATATAAGGAACGACGACATTAGGGAAAATTTAGGGATTTCGTCAGTGGAAGAGGCGGCAAGGGCCAGTCGTCTGCGCTGGTTCGGGCACGTTCAAAGGCTGGGTAATAACAGGCTACCGAAAAGGATCTTGGATGCACAAGTCCCGGGTGTTAGGCCAAGGGGTAGACCAAGGAGAAGGTTTATCGATTCAATTAAATCAGATTTAGAAGTTAGGGGACTTTCTCTGGGCGAACAAACCATCTCCTCGGCGGGCGATAGGAGGGCATGGAGGGCGATAGTTCACCAATCTGGGGTTGCGACAGAAAGACCTCACACCGGAAGGTACTAACGGTCTATAAAGTTTGATGATGATGATGATGATGACCGTATGTTTCTTTATGGGCGAAAATCTTCACCTCAACACATTGTACAACTTTATTTTAAAAATCTATTTTTCTGCTTCAGGAAATGTTCATAAAAGACCAGCTCGTCTATTGTTGAGAGCTCAAAAATACATCCTAATAATATAATTTTTCACATATAAGTTTTCGCACGATATTTGTCGAGATACATGCGACAAATTTTCACCCATATCGGACAAACTTCACTAATTTCGCTCATCTTTGACCTTGAGTCATTAGACAAGTATCTTTTAGGGATAAGGAAGTTTGCGGTGATTAGTTCAGTCGTTTAGAAAACGGACACAGATGTTACATTATAATGTTTACCTTCGTAACTTCGTACGGATCCAAAAATGATAACATCTGAAACGTCTGAACAAACGAGGCATTGATGCAATGATCTTGCAAATAAATGCATGATTCATTTGTTGTAATTGCTTCTATTACAGACAAATATGAAAACAAATAATTGATTGGTATGCACGGAGTGGTCATAGACGTCAAAGCACAATTCAAGTATAACTGTATAACTTTTATAAATCGTGCTATATGTCAATATTATCTGCTCCTGACGAATGCTGTTGTTCTAGTTGTGGCTGGATGTTGGAGTTTGATTGCAATACGAGATTTCAGACTCGGGGCTTTACTTTACTTAGGGAAAAACTACGACTGCTAAGTCTGAAATGTATTTTGTTCGCAGGAAACATATAAATGATCGCTGAAAAAAAACATTTTGATCACGGATTTTTTCTCAAAAATACCGCATCGAAATAAATTCTGAAAACAAAAAAATATCTCCCGAAAGAAGAAGAAGAAGATATTAACAAGAAAAAACAACAAGAAAAACAAACGACATAAAAAATAGAAGAAGAGACGTTGCACCGAGCAGGAAAATTACACAGAAAAAAAAGTAAGTTATCGCAGGAAAGGGTTTTTTTTATATTTTGACGTCGAGCGTGTGTAGCCAGTCGATTGCGTCAGAGGATAATGTGTTTAGCGCCTCTAGTCCACCTGGAAACTTTCTCGAAGGACAAACCACTGGACAATAAGAAATGATCAGACGAAATCAGCTAAACTTATGGTTGTTGATATAGAGAATTACTTGCGTAATTTTCTTTTCTTCTGTTGCCTTGTCAACAAATTAAGATCCATAAGATCACTTGACAGCATGACAACTTTTTCCGAGATCCGATCCTGCACTTCCGAGCTATGGCCATTAACTTTTTTCGTTTTGGGCTGATTCCATCGGTAAATTGGGAACGGTCTTTCATCTTTTTCATTCTTTCAAAGTTTTTTTTTTTTTTTTGCCAACCTTAGTAATGTTTTTATTTAAGCGAAAAAAAAGACTGCTCACAATGGCGCAGCCAGTAAAAAAACGATCTTTTCCACAACAAATTACAATAAATAAATTTCATCTACTCTACTTTTCCCTAATGTTGCCAGGATGCATGCCGCATTGCCTCTTTGAATTGCAACTGAAATCTTCTGTAATAGGAAATCTTTCGAGCGTGATTCCCCAGAAGCTGTCCTTATCAATGACCCTAATTTGCCTATAAATTTCTTCGTTTCTGGGCCCATACAACCTAGAGTTTCGAAAGCAACAGGAGTTAATAAATAATTCTCTTTTAAACGAATATAATGATTATGCTTAAATCTTTCCGCGTTATCGGCTATTGAACGCGCTTTCTTGGAAGATTCATTGACATAAGAAGGAGCTAACGTGTCTCGAACAGTCACGTCCCAGAGAAGAGACTTTCCATGACTCCACGGAATTAGAGTCATGCCATCAGGTCGTTTACCATAATCCCTAGAAATTCCTGGTGGTTGTATTACATTTGGAAGACAATGCGTGAGAAATAATTTTATTAACTTCATCGTGCCTAGAAATTATCCCTGATTTCTTCTTGCAAGACAGACCATGTAGGCCGTCCTTTTTAACCATAGCACCACAGATGCATTTATGTTCTTCACATAATTGAGAACCTAAACGAAGACCAACAGCAATTCTCGCGGAATTGTTATCTAATAGTAAACCCGTATTACTCGATGGGACCACCTGCAGCCACTTTGAAGATTCATTAGTAGATGACGCAAGTAGTCTGGCTCGAGCAACAGGTTCACTAGAATCAAACATCCTAGAAAACTTGCTGTTGATCCTTGGAAGATCCCAATTTTTCTGCTCCTTTCTCTTCTCATAACCTGGAATAAAATCTTGAGGAATTTCCTCAACTAACTCTAAAATGTAATTATCGATTATTTGCAAATTAAATTTTTCTAACAACTTATTTGACAGATCAGATGAAGAATACACAGATGATAAATAGGCTGGCAATGCCAAATCTTCAACCTTCCGAATGCCTAAACCCCCAAAAGCTAAAGGAAGAGTAGCCTGATCCCAAGAAAATTCTGACATCTTAACATTCGTAATCGCTTCAATAGTTGAACGAAAAATCTCGTCAACATTTTTTAAATGATCACGTAATAGAAATGCCCTAGAAGAACGCAGCAAATAATTGAACCTACAACTACCTAAAGACTTCCTAAAAATACACAATGCGGGGTGAACATCCATTAATTGTAAACGATCACACATTAATTTGATCTTTGCAATTTTGGATGAAAGCATCCTTTCTAAACCTGACTCAAAGATTGGTGAGCCTAATATCTCAAGAGAAGACTCATCAACTTTCTTAATCCGTGACAATAACGCTGATATCTCAGAATACATGTGGGCCTTATCTTCATCAGTTGCATCAACAAAAAAAACTTCGCATTTTTTTTTTGTTTAATGACAAGCCTGATAATTCACAAAAATCTAACACTTTCCTAATATCATCTAATACTACTGAAAGCCTATCACCAACAGTACCATCATCTAAATACCAACCATTTAACCTAGATGAAAGAGAATGTGTCATTCTCATGATACCAATACAAAAACCTGGAGGACCTAGTGGGTCACCCTGCTGAAACCCTCTCTTTGAAAGCAAAGGCTCATCAAGAAAGTAAAGATTGTTGAAGCAAAGGAAATAATTCTGGACATATCTCCTTAACTTCGCCTAACATAAACTTTCTAAATAACATATTAAAGGCATTTCTAAAGTCAAACATAACTAAAGCCATTGGCCCATCATGGTCAGCTGTACAGAATCTACGTACAGCATGAACCAAAGCTTCTGCCCCTCCTTGAACAGCAAATCCTAACTGAACGGGTTTTAACTTCTCGACCAAGCTATCCCTAACATTGTAACAAGCAATTTTACCTGTTAAGCGTCTCCAAACAATACCTACTGCTATCGGCCTAACATCATCCTCACCTTTCATAAGAGCAGTCAATGAAGCTCCAAAAAATATTTTAGAGACATCTTTTTGAACATTACCAAACTTAATAATGTCCACCAATGAGGCTATTGCCCTTAAAAGACGATTTGCAGATTCATCGCAAGTAAAAGAAGTCAAATCTTTTAAATGTCGAGGTCGCAAACCGCCTATACCACCAGAAGAACTCAATGGAAAGCTTCTAATAGCTTTGACAACATCCTCAATTGTAGTAGCTGACAAACTACTTATCAGTTCTATTTTCTCAAAATCCCCGTCATCATCATCTGGGTGCTTGGCCTTCAGCTTGGAAACAGTTTCCAAAGTTTGAGGCGCAACAGTTTCATTAGAGCATAAAACTCTAACAGCACCTTTGATGTCACCCTCACTAACTTTCCTCGTAGCTACTCTTATAATAACAGCATCTCCATTGACAGATTTATTCAATGTGAATGGAATACTTGCGTCAATTAAAACTTTGGACAAAGCTTCATTGATGTCCCTACAATCTCTAAAGAAATTCAAATTAGACCTAATGATATTAATGCCATCTTTCCCCTTTGATTTATTGTTCAAAACGATGTATGGAAAAGCAAGTAATCTCATCCAAGAATTAACATCATTTTTCTGTAATAAACCTTCAATTTCCCTACAAAGTTCCTGACAAACAGCAATCCTCACGGATTTCTGTATAATACGAGTCAATGGAACTGAAACTCGACACTTGTTAAGCAGTAGTCCGAAATTATTTAAAATTTCAGATACAGTCTCATCATGTGTCAACTCATCAGAATTAGACATTTCATTATTAGGCAAATTATCACTAACATGAATGTCACGCCTATGTTTACTCATATGAACATTCAACCCATGAATATTCTTAGCCAGGAAACCGCAAATACTACAAATTACCCTTCCAGAAACAGAAACATCTTCCAAAGAAATTTCTGAAAGACGTTCTGGGCATTTGTTTTTACATTTCCTAGTCAAACGTTCACGAGTTGGATGTTTTACCTTATCATTATCTCCAAATGAAGAAAAAATCCTGTCGCAATGAAGACTTGAGCAGTACCAGTCCGTGTTATTTACCATCCTTTTGCATTCGTCATCATTTACCAAACAACATTTTCTATGGTACAACTTGCTGCATCCTTTGCAAAAAATCCAATTTTGAGCACTCGCATCCTGGACATTATCCGTTAAACAAAAACAAACACAGTCAGAAACACTAGGTAGACCACTAGATGATTGACCCATAGTATATTTTATTGAAGCTATTACAAAAAAAAGAAATTAATTTCAAAATATTTAAAAGGAACAAAAACAATATTAGTCAATTCTGTTGCACGGCCTCCTTAATTTTTTTTTTTTTTTTGGAATTCATTAAATAAACATTATTGTAGACAAAAGTTAAATATCAGGATAAGATTTTGTCCTGACTGTTGTTATGGAGCTGCGTCACGATGATGCTTTGGTGTTTTGCTTTTATATTTATAAAAAAAGGGAAAAAGTTTTGTGTTTCGAAACCACTGTGTATGGTTTTTCGATATGTTTAGTTGTACGTACAAGAAGCAAAAATAAAAAGAAATTGCTCCAATTTAATCTACTGCCTCTATTACAAAATATATATATTTCGACTTTAGGTACAGATGTAACTCAATTCATGGGGTCGTAAAAATCGATTTTATACGTGCAGTTGTAAAAATCTAATTAAGTTTAATGTTATTTTGGCGAAATCGTGCTGTTGAACATGCGGTTATTTCATTTTTGTATTTATATTCCTAGAAAACTAATAAAGGATTAGTTTTCACAAAACAAAAAATCAACGAACATTTTCTTCAGAATTTATTGAATACATGAAAGAGGTTTGATCGAAATCTGGTATATGATGTTGTTGAAATTTAAAAAAAAACAACTTTAATTATCGCAAGTATTACGTACCTTGAGTTCATCCAACAGTAAATGATGGGATTATACATTGAGTTGCTCATAGCCAACCTGAAAAAGCAAATGAAAACGTTACACGATTATTTCATTTATTCCGCTCACACTAACCAATAAATAGCTAGGTAGATCTCTTGGATGTATTCAAATTTAGTGATTTTCGGATAATATGAAGTGATAATAAAGTAAACGTGAAAAGGTAACCAGCAGACAGCGAATATTAGCACCACCACCATCATCATTTTGACAACCTAGAATCAAATAAAAAATCGTTAGCATTTTAGAGTTTATATTCGGGTCTCTTTCCCCATTTAAGTTGATTCTAAGATTGAAAACGAACCGATATATTCTTGGCCATAGCACTTGAGGTGATATTGATGCAAAAATTGGAAAACGAATGATTCTTATTTAACACAAAGAGAGTAAAATTGCTGAAGAAGAGGAATTTTTTGTGCAAATAATTAATGCTGCGCAATAAAGTTGGAGTCATTGTCAATAACAAATATGTACTTCTGTTTTAGTTGTAGTTATTTGACCCAAGAGTAATGGAAAATGTTACTAAATTAAAAGAGGAATTGTCTCACATTAATTTGAAAATCTTTAAAAAGAAAGAGAGCAAAATTGGATATGGATCGAAAGCAATGTCATACTATAGACTGGCAGTCTTTGACAAAAATTTAACACAAATTGAAGCTAAAGTGAAATGCCAAATGTTTAGTAGTGTTGGTAATTTACGTAAAATTTATGGGATTACGTATTTTCAGCAGAATAAATCCCCCATATAAACCCAGCCTATATATTATTATGTCATTGATCCCAAGCTATTAAATCGACACTCTTGCGTTATTAGGTTGTAAGCCACATAGATTTTCTACCTCAGTTTTAAATTAGACATTTGCGCGATAAAACGTGACAGCAAATTATGTGGCTTACAACCTTATAAAGTAAGTCTGCTCTGTGGAACGCCGAAAATCTAAATATTTGTGTATGGGAAAATATTTATTTTCTTCATTTTTATTGATTTATCCAAATTGAATCCAATCAATCCTTTGAAGAGCCATTAATGACCACGGTTAGCTTGTATACTTAGAGCGAATAATTCAATTATCAAGCATAAAACTACAATTAGATTCATAGTACGAGATACGAGTCTTCTATACCTTTAATATGTTAAATAACTACTATGCGTAAAATGCTATATACAAAAATCCAATATAATTCTCTTCCTAAAATTCCTAAAAAAAGGTTTCCTGTTGTTGTCTCGTTTATTTTTTTATTGCTTTTGTAAAGGTATTGTGCTTTCCAATTTTCAGCGATTTTTTTAAAAAAAAAAACTTTACCCTTATCATTTAAAGTTTAAGCTGTTAGTTTACATAATAACTAAATCTGAATCGTATAAAAAAAGAGCATCGTCGCATCGGAAATTATCAAAAGGCAATATTGGAAAACTCGTCCGAAGCAGCAAAAATGCATTTTCAAAATAAAATAGAAACATTTTAGGCTACGGTCATCCGTAGAACCGACCTAGTGTTTTTGGGAAAGACCTCCGACCCATTCTAACTATCTCGTGCTCTTTTTACGTCCACGTCGTAGTCCCCGGGACCTCAATTCTCTTCGGAGTTTTGTGCTAAGATTAAGAGTGTTACCTAATGTTTTCCCTACGGGTCATCGGGGAAACGGAATTAGGTTGAGCGTTTGGTTAACCTCTAAACGCCGTAAAAAATGCATACCGGTTATGAACTCAACAACACAGACTCGAATCGGACAGGATAAACGGCAATGACTCAAGCAACGGAAAGAGGACAACGATTTAAAACTAGGAACATGGAATGTAAGGCTAGGAGGATTGAGATCCCTCACAAGTGCGTTAAGAGCGGCAAAAATTGACATTACAGCAGTGCAAGAAACGAGATGGCCTGGAAAGGACACCATGACCAGTAGCAACTATAATTTCTACTACAGTGGGAAGAGTAACGACAGTCCAAGAGAATATGGAACGGGTTTCATGGTTTTCGGCAGAGCTAGAAACGCGGTGATTGGTTTCAATCCTGTTAACGAGCGATTGTGCTCTCTCAGGATAAGAGGAAAAATTTTTAACTATACTCTTATTAACGCCTAGGCACGGAGGAAGAAGACAACGAAGCGAAGGAGCTAATTTACGAGAAACTGGTGGAGATATGTGTCGGAGCACCGAAACGTGACATTAAGATTCTGCTTGGAGATCTGAATGCCAAGATAGGTCGCGAAGTCTTCTATCGTCTCACAATTAGTAAATACAGCCTTCATGAAAACTCTAACGACAACGGTACGTCCGTCGGTACGCGGGTAGTTCATTTCGCAGCATCAAGAAACATGGTTGTGAGCAGTACGTATTTCGAACATAAAAACATCCACAAGGCGACATGGACAAACCATAAACTAGATTGATCAGGTTTTGATAGATGTGCGCCACTGTTCAAATGTATTGGATGTCAGGAGCTGTAGAGGATTAAATGTTGATTCTGACCACTACTTGGTTCAAGAGGTTGTTAGGTCTCGCATATCGGTCCAACACAACCGACAATAGGCATTGAAAAAGTGGGACGTTGAAAAACTGCAGAACGAAGATATTAAACACAAATATGTGGATAGTTTGGAGAGAAGAATTATTGAAGAAATGGGCAGCGAACAACACAGCATAGATGATGCGTGGAATCAAATTAGGCGGAATGTAAAGAGCGCCGCAGCAGAGACATTAGGAACGAGAACGGAAAACAAAAGTAATAACTGGTTCGACGATGAATGCCAGCGAGCTATGGAGAACAAAAACGCAGCTCGACTAAAAACTCTGAGTCGATACACTCGAGCAGGCCAAACGGAGTACCGTTCGAAGAGATATTTCGCTCAAAAACTGTTCCGAAACAAAAAACGGCTGAACGTTTTGATCGAAAGTAAAAAGTTTGGCAATAGGAAGGAAACTTGGAACTTCTATCGGAAAGTAAATGAATCCAAAAATGGTAACAGTCAGCAACCTTTGATGTGTAAGGACAAGAATGGATTGGTCTCAGCAGATGAGGAAAGGTGCATTGCGGAATGGGCTGAGCACTTTAAAGAACTGCTTAATCCGAATACACCGCTGCTCAACCAAAACGAAGAAAATAACGAATTTCATATTGCGCAACCATACATAGAAGAACCAACGATGCAAGACGTTAAGGCTGAAATTTCGAGGCTCAGAAATTTCAAATCCCCGGGGACACACAATCTCTGGTGAACTTTTTAGGAACGGCGGCAAATGCACGAGCTCATCACGCGTATGTGGAGTGTCTAGGAGTTACCGGAAGAGTGGAAGATCAGCATACTTTGTCCTATATACAAAAAAGGAGACAAATTAGAGTGTAGCAATTTTCGAGGAATTCGCTCTACTGAATATTGCTTACAAGATATTTGCAAATATTATTTACCAGCGCCTTCATCAATACCTGTAAAACTCTGTAGGTGAATACTAAGGTGGTTTTCGTGTAGGTCGTTCAACATCGGACCAGTTGTTTAATATCAGACAGATATTGGAAAATTGCGAGGAGTACAACATTGAAACACACCATTTATTCGTTGACTTCAATGGGTACCATTTTCACCTAATGTCCAATCAGTTGCTAGGTTTTGCAAACGACCTGAACATACTTGGACGAAATATGGATGCTGTTAAAGACAAGTTTATGTTTATGGCCTTGGGTTGAATGTTAATGACAAAAAAAAGGAATATATGATCATCCCGCCTTCGAATCGACACCAGGAGGAAAACATAACGATCGACACACATTCAAAATGGTCAACAAATTTGTATACCTTGGATCGGAGCTGAACACAAAAACGACGAAATTAAGAGACGAGTAATTCTGGGCAACCGGGGTTATTACAGCCTTCTAAAAATCCTAAAGTCCAAGTCAGTAAGCCGAAATTCAAAATGCGAAATATATACAAATCTGTGATCAAACCGGTAGTTACGTATGGATGACACAAAAAGACGAACAATCGCTGCACATGTTCGAAAGAAAAGTACTGCGGACAATATTTGGACCAGTATTCGATCAAAGGCAGAACCGATGGCGCACACGATTCAATCATGAGCTTAGCCAGCTTTATGGAGAACCGGACATAGTCAGAAACACTAAAATAAACCGTCTACGTTGGCTCGGTCATGTACAACGAATGGAAGATCATCGTATTCCGAAAAAAATCCTTAAAACCAGACCGGAGGGCGAGAGAGGTGCAACGCGTCCAAAATCCAGATGGTATGACGCAGCTCTTGCCGACTTAAAAACAGTGGAAGTATCCAGTTGGGAGACGTTAGCTGCGGATAAGCCCGGTTGGAGAAGCATGTTGGAGAAGGCCAAGGCCCTTAATGGGTTTTAGTGCCGGTTAAGTATGTAAGTCCGACACATACTTCCATGGGCAAAATTATTCCCCTCTGTTTCCTCTACAACACATCACAAAAAACCTCATCATCAAAGAAACGTTCATGAAAAACTGTCGTATATGGTCAAGTTACGCGAGTTTAACCCACACGCTACAGTCTCCGAACCACTCAACCAATGTTTACCAAATATTCTTCAATTCAAAACTTTGGAGAGCGATTTCCATGCTTACTTCGAGGTATAAGCGAAAAACTTTCATACTCGAAAAATCTCTATCTTTCTGAGTCGTAATATTTACGTGTAATTTTGCTCAACCTCAATTTTATCTTTCGATATATTGTGTTGACGGATAGATAAATAAGATTTCTTAAGATTCCGCATCACTTCCAAAATCGATGCTCTTGCCTACTCTGCAGTGCAAATTCCGGTAGTTACAAACGTATTGGTAAACACGTAAACCTCCTAAGCTTTCGTAACGGGGTAAAAAATTTTGCAAGCAGGTAAAGCTATTAAGTAAAATTTAGTTCCCATTTCCATAAAGAAATTTATGTGGGAAATAATCTTTTCACCCCTCGATTCACCTTGTCTCAATTCGTAAAGAAAGTCTCAGTCACAACCATCACTCAAGACTGAAGTAGCATTTTCATTAACTTGAGTGTTTTATAAGAGTTAATTAGCAAAATAACATTTTACTGTAAAGAGTCATATTTATATCAATTTCTCTTTTTGTTCGTCATCTTATTCAATCTAATTTTAGAATGTGATAATGTGACCATCTACAAATGTAATTAATTCCTGTTTATTTACTTAATTCGGAAATCATAGAACAAAGAGTCGGTCTATTCCAAATGTGTAAATGACGTTTTAAACGTCAAAGGTAATCATTATATGGATGTACTACATACCGTCAGCTTTAAGAAAAAAATTTGCAATATTGAACGGAAATCGGTCCAGCAGCGACTAAAAATACTGAATGATTTAAGTTTGTGCTTTTCCTCGAACGAAATTTTAAATTAATGTTTATTTTCGTTAGCTTACATTTCCATTTATGCATACGATGAACATCGACAGTAACTCTTTTTCGGGGGAACATTTAAATTTCTTTATTATGCGGACTTTCGGCACCAAATAGTTTAAAAGCATTTAATGTTGTTCTGAAATAAATCACCTGATGAGTAAAAGCGATGCTAATCTATCGTGTAAAATAAATATTCTGAGAACAGAAACAGCTGTCTAGGGGCCGTTCATAAAGTATGTCAAGCAAAAATCAAAAATGAACTCCCCTCCCCTCCGGTTGTTATGTCAGCAAATGAAAAAGCGAAAATTTTAATGATAAACCATGATAGTAAAACGAGAGTGAAATTATTTCTTGAAGTTGTAGTAATCCAATCATCATAAAACTATGCTAAATCAGTGATTTGTTACGATATCCAGGAACATCGAAAAATAGTAACGATATTCAAGAACGTCGAATAAGCGAAGTCACTTCTCAGTCATTGCGAGATAGCATTTGTCAAACTTCTTTGGGACAAGTTCTTTTTCAGACTTAACAATGTATGGAGAGTATGATGGTAAACGCCTTGTATGAAAGACTTCTTAGGCTCAAGTACAAGTCCCAATAATATCTTCACAGCTGGTAACACTGGTGAATGCTGGTACTACAAAATCTCCGAAATTACATCATCTTATCACTGAAATTCGGACGAAAAATCGCAACTCTAACTGTTCGTAAATGTAAACAGAAGGTCGAGGGAAGTTGCACACCAAGTGTGTACTGGGATATGGGGCCGTTCATAAAGGATGTCATGCAAACATTTGCTTTTTCAAACTCCCCTCTCCCCGCCCCTGTCACGTTGAAAGGGTGAATTTTGACGCATTTTTGACCGTCACGCTCGCCTCATATCCCCCCTCCCCCTTTTGCGTGACATCCTTTATGAATGTCCCCTATGCTATTGTGTTGGGGTAAATATTGTAGCGGTGTGGGTCTATGCGTTTTGCTCTATTGACCTATAACAAATTTCTACTTTGTTAGCTGAAAGAAAAATACACGTTCAAGGTAGATGGTAATGTCACTTTTACAAGCAGACTGAAGCTTTTTTGTTACGTGAAGAATATCCATACTCGCTATCTTGTATGTTTGAAAAAGTTTTTCCTCTTGTTCTTGTCTCGCCTTTTCGTCAAAACTTTGTCCAAATGCTTCATTAGAACAGGGGAAAATATAAAAAACACTTTCGACTAAACAAACCTAATGTTTTATCTATCTTTAGCCCATGGTCGTAGCACTTACGCGAAAAAGCATAGAAATAAACTGTATAAAAGTAATTTTGAGAAGTTGTTTACATTTTGAGTAAAGCTTCAGGGAGCAATTGACTGTCGACTTTACGTGCATAAAACCAGTTAAGTGGTCATTTTAAGACAATGTCAAAATTTTTCAATATAAGGTCGAACATACTCGATGTGGCAATTCATTCTAGATTCTGCCATGTGAATACAATTTCGTCGATTCGGAAAAACAGATTACACCAAACCGAAGAACGACATAGGATGTGTAGGATTTTTTTAAGAAATTGACAGACTGCTTACACCCCTGCGAACATAAAAACAAATAAAGCATTTATTTAGAACATAAAAACGAATATGTAAACATTTCCAAATCTCTTGACTTTGTTGACAAAGTATGTACGTACGTATAATTGTGCATGATGTGTATTACGCTTATTTGTTGTAAAACAAGATAGAACAGTTTCCTTTTCTTCTCGAGTTAAAAAATGGTTTGCATGAGAATTTGTCATGCACAGTACAGTCACTCAGCACTCGAACAATGATCAAAACGAAGAAAATATGAGGATATTTATGATTGTCGTTGTGAATTACAACTAGTAACGTATCCTTAAAGTTTTAATGACTAACAATTTGAACTATTAATTTTACTTATTCTATGGGGGCCGGTAGCAATTCACCCGTGACGTAAGTCAACAATTTTTTTTCGTAAATGGAGAAACTACATTATATGGAAATCTTAAGGTTTTTTCCACTTGTGTTTCGGATTCTACATCAACTTCTGACTGAAATCGACCTATTGATCAATAAAATTGACGGCCTAGATCGGGAGATGAGGAGATGAATTTGAAAGTAACCAGTGATTCGATCTGTTTATTGCTCGATTTACAATTAGGGTGAATATGTAAAATTTGAAATTAGTAGTTGAGCTACTTTTTAGAACCGTGTGAAGAACAAAGTTCTGGGGTCTGATGCGTTTACCACGACGTTTGTAACCACCCCAATTTCGACCCGGGAGTAGGGGCGGGAGTTTCTATCATGGTTCTTAGATGATGAATCACAAAAAAAAGTCCGTCCGTTCGTCAGTCCCCGCGATAACTTGACTAAAACTCAACCGATTTTCAAACAAACAAAAACTGTCCCTGAATCGAAATATCTTTTATATGATTGTGCCCTGACACTGGCAAGGGCCGCCGAGCTAGGGCCGTTTAAGTGGTTTTTGGTCTTTTGTCATAACTCGAGTAAATCTTTTCCGATTTTCATAATTTTTTTTTGTTTGAAAGGCCTGGGCATACCTGCCATTTTAGGGAACTTTTCTTATTTTGAGCTTTTAGACTAAGCCAGGGCCCTAAGACTGAATCTCTACTAGGGCCCAACGTGTTTTTTCTACATTATCGGGTAAATCTTATCCGATTTTCAAAATCTTTTTTTTCCTGAAAGATAATGAAAAAATTGATTACAGGCATGAATATAGGCAAAATCGGTCAAAAACTTTCGAAGTTACGTTCGAAAAAGTGGTCAAAAAGATGGTTGGTGGAACTTTTTGACTTATATCTCTGCGAAATTAGAACGCAAATCGCTCCTAAAGGTTTTAAATAAAAATTATGGACATCAGAAAATCACGAAAATTAAACTATTCAAAATGTGTCAAGTGGTTCGGGCTGTAGATTCCTCAGTGTGGGCCCGACTCACGCTAAACGATCCCACACGATATTTGGTGGTTTTTTGTGAATATTTCTTTAATGAAGAGGTTTTTTGTGCAGTGTTGCAGAAAAGAAAGAGGCGAACTTTTTTGTTCGTAGAAGTATGGATCAGAGGCCTCTTCTAAGAGGTCTAGGCCGGTTCTAACATCGGACCTTATGCATTTTTTTTTCTAATTTTTTCCTTTTTTTTAATTTTGGGTCTTTTTAAGGATTGGAGATGTTTTTTGCGGCGTTTCTTCGGACGGGGTTTTCAATATTGTCCTTTCAGCAATTACCAATCCAATTTAATGTCGACGCAATTTCACTTACATTTACACTTATGAGTCAAGGCGACATTTACTTAGATACGTTCGAAACTTTTTGCAGCGTATGTTCTGTTTGGCACATCTATTCTGATGCGTACGGGTCCCCTGCATATTTTTTTATTTTGCTTAGCTTTTTTTACAAAATTTTCGCTAGAAGATAGGTTTGCACTTTCAGCCAGCAAGCTTGTCAAAATTAAGGAAGAAGCGAGTACATTATATTGCATAATTGTATAATTTGACACCTCGCTGCGTACTTGAGCCCTGAATCTGTGAATAAGGAAGGCACCCTGGTGCTGAACATCTGTTTTTACCAAAGAGTAGGCGATAGTTAGGTCTATAAGTCACATAAATTTCAACTCGGCACAAGGCTGCGTCCTTGAGCTATGACACTTTGAATGCAGGGGGCAGCAGCAGCCTGGTGACAAATTGAAACTTATGTTACGTATAGAACTCATTCCTGCCTTCACTTTGGTAAAAATAGATGTCCAGTACCAGGCTGCCTTCTTTATTTCGTGCTTTAGGTCTCAAGCACGCAGCCTGATGCCGACTTGGATGGTTTTACAACCTCATCTGTTCTTCCAGTTAGGCGTAGTCACAATTTCAGCACCGGCTGCCTTAATTGACAAGGTTTTATCTTTCGTTAGACGTCCTCAATCCAGCCTTTGATACTCTTATGTATAATTCGCGTTGTTTACACTGGTATGGTTTTGCCTGCTAATAAAAAATCTCCTGTCAAGTCTAATAGACTAACATATTGGAGTTTTTCAAATCATTTAAGAAGACGACTAAGTGAGATTCCGTACACAACACAAGAATATAACAACATAAGGAACATAAAAACGTAAGCGTCAATTAAACCTATAGGTTTACAGATACGAAAAATTAGATTTTTATAAAGAAATGCCACTTACCGCAACTCCTTAACATATTATACAATTTTATTTGGGGAACGAGAGAGTTTCGTCTTTACTTTCGTTTTTGGAATAGACTTGAATACAAATTTAATAAAATACAAAGGTGTATACTAGGATGAATGTAAAATAATGTAATTCAAACAAGATAATTTTAATTCAAAGAAGCCGATGATCATATATGCGTTAGTGCCTCAAAGGGTTTTACTTAATTACTTTTGCTATGCAATGACTGCTTATCGTCATTTGCAATCAAAAACAAGACGGTATTCAACGGGAAAATGAATGTTCAAAGTTGAAGCTAATTTAATGATTCAAATACATAAAACGAATTCATATCGTTAACCGTAATAAGTAAATTAATTAATCTGAGTTTTTTACGCGTATAAAGAAATATTTCAGAAAAAATCGATAATATTTCAGAACATCTCTAATATTTCCTTTGTAATTTACCAGCTGAAAATAAATTGATGTATTATGGGTAATGGTAGATTGCAAACCAAAGTGTTTTCGATATTTCGCTCAGCATGTAAGCTTCAACCCCCATGAGCTGCTATTATGAAAAAGCGTTTAAATTTTGTAGGATGGAGAATGTCTGTGAATTTTAAACCAGTACCAGTGCCAATTGTTCACCTGAACGGTGTAACTGTCCATAAAATTTATTTTTCGGAATGACTAATTGAGACTTGTGCTGCTAAATGCACTTAAGTGCAAAGAGTGTTTTAATAGACTATTTTTGCAATTTTTATTTCTTGTTTTTTCTGATTGAAATTTAGTTTTAAGTGCTGAGAAAAGGAAACTAAAGAAAATATTGATATAAACGTAAATAAATGTGAAATTTTGTATTATAAGTAATCACAACAAAAACCCTTTTAAAAGAGAAATGTAACGCAAGTCCTGTACAAAAATACTGCGTACATTCCTACATACAAGTCAAATTTTTGCGGTGTGAAAGCTGAAAGAACAGAAAAACTATAACACTGGAGGGTCCGGCATTTGTGACGCATTTTTTAATCAAATGTGAAAATATTTTGAAAGTTTTTTTTTGCGTTTCGAAGCGTTCAGCGTCAACCAAACTGATATCAGTTGTTTTGGAAGAAGTGACAAGGACTTGCGTCACATTTCCCTGTTAAAAGGGTTTTTGTTGTAATATCAGTAGTTTTGGAAGCAACTGAAATCGATTAACCCAAAAATATCAAAAAAACCTGATGGAAGTTGAAAAGTGCTAGAGAAATCCACAAAAATCCTTAATAATCTCTAAAACCTAGGAAGCCCCATTGGATGACCTCACTCATGTCGAGAATAACCGAAAAATATCAAAAAGTCGTTTTTCATACAAATGGCTCTGAAACTGCCAACTAACTAACTAACGTAGGATATATTCAATTTCTTTGGCTTCTATGAAGTAGCGCATTTAGTATGGAAAATGACGATTTTCTAAAGGTCATATCTTCGGATCCACTGGACCAATTTTAATGAGTAAAATGTCGATTTAAATCAAAATTTTACGTAAAATCCGATTAACTAAGTCTCAGAGGGGTACGACGCAAGGGAAAAAAGTCAAAACTTAGCTGTATGTATGGTTCCGCAGTCTACGAAACAAAATTTCTGATTTTTTGATCGTATGGGGACGTGCATCACGAGCGCAATGCTACCGCACGCCCATGATCTCAAAGCTTAAATCATATTCATATATTTTTAGACCCGTACGAAGAACGAAGTTTACGGTCTAAAAAGGGGTCAAAAACGTAGTTATTTGAAGATTGATGGAACTTTTTCACTTATATCTCTGCAAAATTAGAATGGAAATCGCTCTTCAAGGTTTTGAATGAAAGATGTGGACATCAGAAAATCACCAAAATTAAGTTAGCGAAAATGTGTTGAGTGGTTTGGGCTGTAGTGACCTTAGTGTGATTTCTAAATGATTAGGTTTTTCGTGCAGTGTTGTAAAGAAAAAAGAGGAAAATTTTTTTGTCCATGAGACGCATGGGTCAGAGGCTTCTCCCAAGTGCTCTAGGTCGGTTCTAAATATTTTACGGATTTGGAGAGGTTTTTAGCGCGGTTGCTTCGTACGGGTTTTTCAGTATTGCCCATTCGGCAATTCGGCACCGGTATGGTGTTTTGGAGCTTTTCCTTAAAACTGTTCATCGAATTTTAATTGTATGTACTTAAGAGTTAAGGCAATATTTGTTTTATTTTATTTTTTTTATGTTATATCGTTTATTGACCAAATAACAGGCCGAAGCCCAATAACAATTCAGTCAGAATTTAGTACATTTAGCTTAATCATCTTAGGACATATAATCAAATTAATTTAGAATAACGAATCAAGAAGAAAATTACCAATCAAACCAGGACTTAACCAATCTTTTAAAAGCAAAAACTTAGTCCTTATTACATCAACACTGTGAAAAAAAGGTCGTGATTCCGCTGGACTCTGTAAATCTGGGCATTGCATTGGTAATTGGTGTCCATCTTAGGCAAGTAGAACACCTGATTCTGTCGAGTTACCCTGGATGGTTGATGAAAGGATAGTTTATGGCAGAGTGTTGAATCAACGTGCTTGTGAACCAATTTGTAAAGCATGATTTCATCATTGACCATACGCCGAGTTTCCAGTGAGCGAAGTTTCAAGTGATGTAAACGGTCACGATACGGAGGGCTCGGATAAGCGATGTTGAATCTGAAGTACAGCATTCTGGTGAATTTTTTTTGAACTTTTTCAATCTGATCAATCGCATCAACATAAAATGGATTCCATACAACGGAATAATACTCAGGACGGCTCCGAATCAACAATGAGTACAGAAGATATAAACTGTTACGATGTGAAAAATATCTACCGCACGTGAATATAAAACCAAGAGTTCTGTAGTACTTACGAATCATGTTGTCTATATGCTCATTAAAGGAAAGCTTATCGTCGAAAATGATCGATACAGTTTAAGGTCATCCGCGAAGCCTGAACAACTTGATAACGACAGGGGAAGGTCATTAATAAATATTATGAATAGAAGTGGTCCAAGGATAGATCCTTGAGGAACTCCTGATGTAGGCACAAATACGTCTGACTTTGAGCCACCAATAACTACAGTTTGCGATCATTTGAGCAGATAAGATGAGAACCAATGCGACATTATTCTCAGAGACACCAACACTGGATAGCTTTTGCATGGTCAACCTTGTCAAATGCCTTCGCAAAGTCAGTGTAAACGGTGTCAACCTGACCACCATGGCAATACATGGCAATTGACAATGGCATCCGCAACAATAGAAGCGTATTGGATGAGGTTAGTCTGGGTCGATCATCTCGCATAAAAGCCGTGCTGAGAGCAATGGGTTATTAAAGACCAACCTTTCAAACACTTTAGACATTGAAGACAATATGCTTATCGGCCTGTAATTCGTTACGTCAGTCTTGTCACCACCTTTGAATATAGGAGAAACGAAGCTTACCTTCCACTGAGAGGACTGGAAACCTTGTCTACGTTGAAACTCCTAATCGCTCTTTCAATCTGATCGGAAGTAAACGACATATCTGCTAGCTCCGGACATAAAGCCGTTTGGTCTACTAGCAAACAAATTACAGACCGTCGATTCAACATTCATATATTTCATATTATTTGGCAAAGAATTCGTTCTTTTCAGCGATTTAGTGAAAGCTTAGATACGTTCGATTCTTTTTGTAGCATCTATTCTGATGCGTACGGGTCCCTTACATATGTTTTTTTTGTGTTTCATTAAAGCTCAAATTGCCTACTTTCGTAGCCACCTAGTTTCCTCACCTTTGTTAACCTCCTAATTTTTGTGAGATTTCTTAAAAATAAAATCTCCCTAGTTGATGAATTTTGTGGCGTTTCATTAAAGCACAAATTCTCTACTTTTGTTATCCACATAGGTCTGTGACATTTCGTACAAGGAAAGTTTTTCAGCTTCGTCAGACACCTAGTTTTTATGATATTATGCAAAAAAAAGGTCCCTAGTCATGTAAGCTACCTATGCGTTTCATTAAAGCGCAGAATCCCTAGTTTCGTGTGCCACCTGGTTTTGTGGCATTTCGTAAAAGGAAATTTCCTCAAGTTTGTTAGCCGCACCTAGTTTTTGTGACATTTTGTAAAAGGGAAATCTCCCTAGGTGTTTGCGGCGTTTCATTAAATCATAAACTCCGTACTTTTGTTAGCCACTCAAATTTGTGACATTTCGTAAAAGGAAAAGTTCCTTAGTGGCCTTTTGTTGAAGGAAAAATTGAATTGCAGCGTTTAGTAGTAGAATGATAAGTAAATTGTTTCGCTGTATTTGGGGTAATACATTTGTAGAAGGAAGGTCAATCGTAAAAGGAAAGTTTAAGTTATAGAAAAACACGGTTGGCCACCGCAGCGTTGGGATCGAATCTAGTATAATCATCATGTCTGCACTGTCTCGGTTCGTAGCAACTTCACTCTAGTTACTGTTATGGTGGCCTTATTTTAACGAAGTTGGTTGCAGTTGAGATAAGAGCAACGAAATGAAAATATGTCCAAGATTCGCAATGAATTTGTACTGAACGTAGGTACTAGTTTTTTATTTAGTTTCAAAACCATGGTCATCTATATTGGTGTAACACTCTTCTAAAAGCCACGAGCTTCTAGAAAAATCTATTAGCAACCAATTAAGTTATTCTATCACAGCACAATTAATTTGTACTTAAATGCAAAATGGTCTATTACAACACTGTGCAAACAGTCTACTACAACACTGTCCATGCTTAAGTGCAAAGAGTCAATTAGAAGGCTATTTGCATTTAAGTGCAAATAGTTTATTAGTGCAATATTTACACTTGAGTGCATTTAGTCATTCCGACTAATTAAACCATATTTGAAACGAGTTTTGTTTTGGTACCGTTCGACCAAAATAATTGTCAAAAGCAAGTAATGAAAAAAATGATAAGACAAAAGCAAATCATCTTCGGGAATTACATTATTATTCAATGAAGCATTCCATGATATTTATAATAGATATGCCTATCGTTATAGTGCGCATTAACTTTGTAAGTCCAATAAATCAAATATGATGATAAAAATTTACTATCCAGTATCCATTCAATAAAATGTTCTAAACAAACCACTATACAAGCCGTTTATATGGTACAGTGTAAGTAATAAAATCTTTTTTAATCAATACTTTCTCTCATGTTGGTCAATGGAGGAACAAATTTATTTACAGACAAAACCTAAGAAAAGTACTTACCGTATGGTTGTAACCCATACACCGAGGGGGAAACGACAATGGCAAATCGTGTCCCACCATTGGAATTTCCTTCTAATAGCAAATAGAAACACGCAGCTATTACCTTCCTATTTACCTAAAGAAATGTAAAATTTGAGCCTAAATTCAGGCTATTTCTTAATTTTTGTCTGAAAAATTGATGAAATTAAGGAAATAGTAGGGAAAATACGAATCTATTTCCTTCTATTCGCTTGCTACTTCCTTCTTTTTGCTCCAATAGCTAATAGCACCTGTCCCACCATTTGCCATCGTCGTTTCCCTCTCGCTATACACTAACTTGCTGGATTGAGTTGCTTCTATGGATATCTTAATTGCAGGCTACTTTCAGGCGTAGAAATAATCTATTTTCGACGATTAAATTTGAAACAAGATCTCTAGCAGTGTGATCAAATGTTTTAAAAGGGAAATCTGACAAGATCAAGTGAAGACCCGATTTCACCTATCAATTGTCGTCTCATATGAAAATCTTTCTAGCGGACCACGTTAGGAAACTGTAAGTCTCTTTTAAGTTGCGTAATTCTTATCAATAAAATTCGAAAATGTAAACTGGTTTATGTATATTAATATTGCCATTGCACAGTTTGAACTCACTGAGGTTACTCGAAGAACGAAGCATGAAAATAAGTGCCCTCTATCGCCTACCTAGAGAAAGCTCCTCGATTCGTTCGTCCAGCAATGGATTCTTCCCTATTAAGGTGAACTTATGGACTTGGCATTTGTGAACGCTAGTTAGCCGGTAGAAGGCTAACAAATTTTTCAAGAGGCGGTTGTGGCATTGTTCGAAAAAGTTTCAAGCTACTTCCTTTCTGACAACCGCCCATCCGGGAAAGTTTAAGATTTGCTACCGCCTAGTGCGAACTTGAGAATTTTCTCGAAAAAACGGAAGAAATTGCTCTTGCCAGTAGCGGAGTTTACGTTGCAGTTTCGCCTTAAAGAAGAAATATACTCTGAACTTTTCTCCTTTAACACCGAAAAAATAAACATGTAATGGAACTGTTCTACTCACGTCAAAACTGTTGAAAGGAATATTAACAAGAATCAATATTAAAGGAATCTGATCCAGCAAATATTTAATTTATCGCTTTAAGTTTTAGGATTATTATTACACCCGTGGTATACTTACCCTTCGTTTACTCTTGATATTATCTAATTGTCTCTGTGTACATTCGCCAATACTCTGCGATCCCCATAATTCCAATCCAACACGTGCATATGTAAATGTCATTGATCCAATTGGCAGAAAATATGTGAGTAACGTAAATAAAACGTTATAGCTGTTGGCCAAAAGAGAAATAAATTAAAAACAAAACATTGTGAACTGAGACAATGATTTTGGAGTGAATTATTTGGAAGAGGAAATTGAGATTTTTATTATAGAAACGCTGAAAGTGTTTTGATTTAATCGCCGTGAAAGCATTTCTAAATGTTTTTTATTTGAGTAATTTGATCGTCTAAATTTTCTTGGTATGAGTACGTTAGGGAAGTTGAAATGCGATATTTTATTTGACAAAGTATTATAGATTTTTTTTCGTGCTGTGTAGGATGAATGGCACTCATTTTGAACTTTCGACATAGTTAGAATTTTTGTGAAATTTGTTTAGGCATCACTTGTTACTTCTTCTGTATGAAGCGTACTTAAATTAAAAACGAAAATTAGCACAAAGTTAAATTGACTATTATTCTCTCATTTCTTTTTTCTTGTCCAATTTCTTCGTATCTCAAGATATACTTATCATTCCACTTAAAAGAAACTTCATTTACAAAAATTTAAAGTATAATTCAATTTTACACTTTTGGAATCTTTGGCACTACGTGCGAAAATAACGTCGCTCATAGTAAATAAATCACACAAACGTTAAGACAAAAAAAATGATTTAGACACTTACATATATTCATACGTTGAATGATTTGTTGGTCCGTCCGGCCACTCTAAATAACACACTATTCTGATTTCATCGTTTGATAAATTTACATTCCAAGTAGTGAAGTACAGAAAATTTGGACTAGCCAACAATATACCCATCACCCAAACTGCTCCAGCGATTGTTAACGTTGCTCGTTTACCCATACGAGGTCGAAGTGGATTCATGATAGCCATGTATCTAGTAACGAAAGAGAAAAAATATTTTAAAAGATCAATAGAACTAAAGACAATGTCGTTTGTGAAACTATTGACACGGACAAACTGTAAGGGACAAACTTTTCCAACAGCAAAGTTAAAATTAATATAAGATTTCTGAAGAGAAAACATGAACAATGCAAGTCGATTGCTCAATCAAAGTGATTCACTCGTAATGTAAACAACTCTTACTCCAGACAAGTCTTTTAAAAGCTTATTGTTATAGCAAACGAATAGTTAATTGTTCTGACGGTATAAGAAACAGACAAACTAAATCAAATGTCGATGTCGGCGATTTTCAAATAGTCAGGGTTAGGTAAACGACGCGTCAGACAGAGGAATTCCATTTTCATGAATAAAATGACCTGTTGACTTTGCTACCATCTGCGTCAGAGTTTACTGATCACCTAAAGATTTATTGAATAATTAATAAACTTCAAGATTTGGACAGAATTAAGAAAGGGTACGAAAAAGAAAATGGTGTTGACAAATGTGCAGTTATAACAAGAGTTTTCCTTAAATCAAAGATTATTTATCGACGGTATCATTCAATGATTGCAGTCAGTAATAGAATTACATCGAAGGAATGACTTGGTTCATATTCCGACGAGATAGGTTCTTATCGAATTTGTCAAGCATTGTGACGTTATTCAGCATACTAGTGAGGTGTCCACCGTCATATTGCTTAATATAAGATTACTTATACATTGTGGAAAGCGAGTAATAACCGTTCGCTTCGCTCATGTAAAATGTGCATTTACATTGCTTCAACACGTAAAAAACGGTACGTAAGTGCTTCCACATTTTTATTTTGACGAGTGGGAATACAGCCCTCTCAAGCGACTCGGAAAACACATTTACCGAGCATCAACATGTAAAATATTGTACGTAATTGCTTCCAAATAGTTGTTTTGACTCGTAGGATTACAGCATTCGCCTTCGGCTCATGCAGCAACCTTCCTACGAGTAAAAACAATAATTTGGAAGCACAGACGTAATGTACTATTACTTTAATAGCGACGATTCGTCGAACATTAAACACAAGTACTGATGGCCGAGCGAGTTAGGGCGCGGTAGCGCTAATTATTTGAGATGAGGTGTCGGGGTTCAATTCTGATTTTTTTTACTTTTTGTATGTTTGTTTCTTGCAGAAAATATTCAATTTATATTATTGCATCTAGATAGAAGAAAGTGAAATAAAAAAAAATTTCGCGCATGCTTGAACCTATGCACATTTCATATAAATATTTATATAAAGCACAACCGAAGATTATGTTAATGAACAACGCGTAAAAATCTACATCGAATTTACAAAATTTTTTGGAGTTTTTGAATTTCGTCTACATTTTATAGATTCCGTTTTTTAATTTTCAGTTTGTTGGATTCGGCAACATCGACAAATTTGCGTTGCATGGCCGAATCGAGTTACAAATCGATTGTTTCTTCTTCGGCAATAATTGAATTATGAATGAATATGATGAATAAGTGACATCCCCGTGATGTGCATTCGAAAACAAAATTTCGAATTAAACACACACACAATGTTGAATGTTCAATGTTAAAACTTTATTATGGTACAACGTTTTTGACAGGCTTTGATAATATTATTCATCTTTACTGGGTTTAGCCTACGTTCGGCTTTACAACTTAGGTTAGCAGGTTAGTGTGTTGACTTTTATACAATCGAAACCAAGTACCTTTTTGCAGGTTTCCATTCATTTCATGAATTGAAACCTGCAAAACCATTTGATGTCGGTTGTAACTAATAATTTTTTTTTTTTTGATAATTCTTGGCGAAAGGAAAAATACTTGCAAAAACCTTTACTGGACTTTCATTTATCTTATACTAGGGAAGCAGACAGACTACATTAATATTTGCGACTATAAAAACACACACACATGTGAGATTCCATTCACGCATATAGAAAACACACTTTATGAGAGTTTTCAATTGAATCACGTTTAGCTGCGATGATATAATTCGCAACTCATTACGATACATTCGAACTCGAACGATACATTCGCTCCCTCTTATGTTCAGCAGTCCTCCGGGGAATGTGGAATTGAAGCTGAGAATGCTCGATCAAAAGAACATATTTATTCACCCGTTACTGAACAGAATTTCATTTTTGTCCCCGTTGCTGTTGAGACAATGGGGCCTTGGTGCCAAAAGTGCAGTAGTTTTCTCATGGGATTTGTTGGTTACTGTGTGAGAAAACAGGGGACCCCAGATCAAAGTTGTCCCTGTTTCAAAAGATTGGTCTTTGCATTCAGCGCGGAAATGCCATTACGGTTATGGGTACCTTACCTTATGGAAAGAAGCTCGATGAAGTCTATGAATTTTTGTAACAAAATTTGTGTAATGTCGATGTTTGGAAAGTATTTCAAGTTGTAATAAACATTTAATAATTCGCAACTCGTGCATTTAATAAGATCATGTGGTGTAGTGGTTAGCACCGTTGATTGGAATGCGGGGCGTTCGGTGTTCGATTCTCAAACGAGTTTTTTTAAATTTAATATTTCTAGTCTAGTTGGTTAGTTATCGCCCTAGACAGTTGAATTTATCACTCTAGACGGATAAATACTGAGAATAATGCAATAAATTCTCATTTTCCGTCTCAAAAATTGGCATTTAATGTGAGACGTATCGTCGCATATAAAGTAAACGCGTAAACAATATACCTAATGGAATAACTCAACTCGAACACAAAGGATTGTCAATGACGAAACGAGCTTGTGTTCTTCAAAAATTCATGAACACAACTCTTCACACGATCAACTAGTTTACGTCACTAGACAAAATCCCGTTTATTACCTAATCAAAATGAAAACGAACTACCAGAAAAACTTCCCATTATTAGTTATTATTTTAAATAATTCTTGTAAAACATTGTCGAAGTTTAAGAACTGGTCAAGGATTATTGATGTTTGAAATTTTAAGTACGTAGAGTTCTAAAACATTCCTGATTTTGTTTTAATTTGTGAAACATTACCTAATCTAGCTGTGTCAATGACATACATACATGCGACTGGCTTGTTGGTAAATTACGTAAAATTTAGGAGGATTACGTATTTTCAGCATCAAATTCAGAACATTTTCAGAAAAAATCAGCGTGAATTGTGTATGTGTTGGTGTACGATGTGCATACTACACACAAATTACGTATTTTCACTTTTGCATCACTTGATGGTTACGTAATCCCAGTATTTATATTATTATGTCATTGGCAAGACAAGGATGACTTATTGGCGCTGGATGTGTTAAAGGGCTGCTCAAAAGAGAAGCCGAAGAAATGTACCAACGTAGATGAGAAAGGCTGAACAATTGCAGGTAGGCAAAGGAATTTCTGTTGGGCCGGAACTTAAGGACCATCAGATTTCTGTTAAGTCTGAACAAAGGTGGAATCGGGCGATTGATAGGAATGCTGACGTTTCACGATTCATTAGGATACCATCTCAATAAGATGGGACTTAATGACAATCCAGACTGTAGAGTTCAGAGAAGTCACACTGACCAATGTTTTAGCATTTATCACAGACAGCGGCTGGCTGGACGCAGCAACAGCGTCAGTGATAAAAGGAAACGCACTATTGCAAAACATCACAACACCTCGCCCATAACGTACAATAGAACCGGATAATTCCATCATGATCAAGTACCAACATCCACCACAACAACACCATAAACCAAAAATAGAAGACGCATTATAATGGGCCCAACCAGGAGTGCTTATTTTAGCTCTAGTGGATTTGTAATTAGGGCTGAAATGGTTTTCAAAATAAATCAATCAATCAATCGTGTCATTGACTGTGTATATTAACGATGATTTCAACAGCGGTCAGAGGGCGTACTAAAAAGAACTAGACATATGAAACACAGCACATTTTTCGACCGATTTCAGAAAAGCTTCTACTTTGCCAACATGACGTTATTTTGTACAATTGAGACTGAGTAATTCGCATCTTATGAATAACTTTATGAACGTGAAAGCAAATTTTCTTTTTGTGAATTCCGGCATGATATTTAGCTTCATGAAATTTTGTTCAAAGCGACTATTCGAAGACCCTAATCAAGATTCTTAGAAAAAAAAATATCTATAGAACAATGGCATATTCAAAGACGAATATGTTTGATAGCTGGATGTGAAGCATTTATCATTCATTCAGGAACAAACTAAAACCGGGAAGCATATCTATTCACGTGAGATTCGTATCTTTGTGCTATATTTCCAACTGTTTTATAGTTATTTTATACATTCCAGAAATTATTGCTCTCATAATGTGATGGTATATAATTAGATTTAATATGTCATTATGAAATTACAGGCGTGCAAATGTGATGCCCCGTGACGCAAGTATCACATACGATTAAAAAAATTTAGAAAATTTTTCATAGAAAATTTTTCTCGTTGGATCATACACCTTCAAGTTACTTTATTATTCTCTAAAATGTTGAACTCATAACAAAAATACAGCAGAAATCACTCTACAAATGAATAATGATACAAAATTCAAGCGTTTTGTGTTTTTCTGTACATCAGAGTTTGCATTGTCAGTAGAAACGTCATAAATCGTGTAAATTTAAGTTACGAAAAATTGTTTATCATACGCCTTATGTGACTTATGATTGCTTGCATAAAAAATATCTGTTTCTAGTCTTTGAACGAAACGTTTTTCTGTATTCTATGAAGCAGAGACTTGAGATTGTCACTGGTTTCCCCAGATAGACTAAATATGTCAGAAAATGTCATCATCATTTTTGACATTTCGTCACAATTCACCATATAAAATACAAAGAAAAATTTCTCCATATGACAGTTTGTTTCATCAGATTAACTGTTGATTTACATAGCGATGGCTAATTCGATCGGCAACCCATACATTGTCGCTATCGTGTCACCTGGGGAACGAATGTGTTTTGTCTCATGTTGATATAAATCACATTGAAAGAGTGAAAGAGATGAAATTCGTTACCCAGGTGACGGTACCGATGGAAATAGCCTGATGGGAAATTTTTCTAAGTAAACAACCCCGAATTTCATTCACAAATAGAAAGCTATGAATGAAATTTGGTGTTTCCGTATTAGAAAAGTTTCGCATCCGTCACTTTCGCATTGGTAGGTGTAAGTACAGTCAGAGTCTATGTGGGTAACACAGCCGCCTCATCACGTCTCTCCTATGAAGAGTGTTAGTGCGATGTAAAAATCACACCCACATACGCTCTCGCATATGGCTCAAAACACAGCAACACTCTAATACTTATTGCATATTCTGCCGTAATTTGCATAAGAAACTTTGTGACGTCATTTTGAGAGAGAAAATATATGAAATTTTCTCTCAAAATGTCATCACTAAGTTTCTTATGCAAATTACGGCAGTATTGTCGTAGCACTCACACCCATGTATTCTACCTGTTGACTGTACTGAAGCGTGGGCAACAATAGTTTTTGTCTCATTTCATTATGACTGTTGTGTGTGAGTGAAAAGTATACAATATCGAAAAGGTAGCGTGAGCAACAATGGTTTAAGCCATATACAGAAAAATACAATATTGGGAATTGCAGGAAATGTGTTGTGAACACTAGATCTGTATTTGGTAGCAAATAAGCGTAGTAGTAGTGGTTTATTTGATATATATATGTGTAAGGCAAAGCCTTTTTGTATACATATATCCCGCGATCAAGACAAGTAATGCAATTTCAGCTAAAATTATATAAAATAAATACAAGGTGCCAATATGGCTAAAGAGAGTTATAAATTAGGTTTCTACATGGCTAATGAAGTAGAAGCAATAAGTAGTAACAACTCAGGGAAGTGGAGCAAAACCAATCGTTCTGTCTAAATTCCCAAGACTCAGTCTGGTAGTGACGACACAAGCGATATGAAGATGAATGGTAATGTGAAGTGGGAATGAATGAATGAGCATGAGGATTGAGGGTGCGAGTGAGGATGAGAACGAATAAAACAGGGTTCTATTCACCAGTGGCTCCCAGGCCATAGTGTTTCCTGCATACACGCTTAAAGCCAGTTAACGAAACAACGCTTTTGATGCGACTGGGCAATGCGTTATACTTCGAAACTCCTCGCACAAAGAACGAACGGTTCGTAATGTCCTTATCGTTACGAGGTAGTATTAAGGTCAACGTCCTAGATGAGTATCCAAAACACAAGTTTTCGAACAGATAGTTTGACTTCTTCGTGACAATGACCTTGTGCAAAAACGATGAAGTAAGGTAATCGAAGTAGGTGAAAAGGTCACGCCCAAGCAGCAGATTTACATGAAAGGAAATGTAATCGTAACGCCTAATTCCATATATATATCGCACACATGCGTTGAAAGATCTCTCCAGAACATTTTTTGCTGATGATGAAAGCTCCCCCAGCACAAGACAACAATACGCAAAATGGGGCAACAAGAGAGACTTCACAAGCAGCACGAGGTAAACCGCATTAACATGGCGATCCCATCCCAACCGGGGGTCTAGCGTCAACCCTAAGTCTTCACGAAATCCGCGTACCCGATCTTCACACCCTCGAAGGTCACTTACGGAATGTCCTTGACCCATGCACTTGTAGAAATGACAATCGCTTTGGTTTTCCCGCCATTCAACTTGAGACCATTATTGGCCTTCGCCCACTCCGATATGGCTGACAAATCCAACTTCAGAAGCTGGATATCTGCAAGCACACTGTCCTCATTGACCGACTTATACAACTGGAAGTCCACAACTTATCTCAAGTAATTGTGACTGAAATCCATTTAAATCCACCAGCTGGGAACGATCCGACAGGTAAGAGCGGATAAGATTCGCTGCGGTTGACGAGAAGCCGAGTTCAGAGATCAGCTTCCCTATGAGGAGGCTGTGGAAAACTGAGTCGAAAGCTTTAGAGAAGTCGAGCAAGAAAAGAACAGTAGCAATGTTTCTACTCATGTTGATCCTAATGTCATTTGTAACTTGAAGAAGAGCGTCGTACCATAGTTCGATCGGAAACCCGACTGGTACTTCAACCATGTATATATTCAGATGATCAGAAATCTGCCATTTCAGCAATTTACCAAGGACCTTAGATAACGATGGCAGAATACTTATTGGCCTGTAGTCATCCAGCGAGTAAGTACGCGAGCATTCATGACGAGGCAAATTTTTCGCAGATTTCCAAAGTTTGGGGAAACAAGACTTCGTTATCACCGCATTACCGGCAGCACGATCGGAAGCAACAGTTTAATAAACGAGATAGGGACCAGCCCAATTGAGTTCGATTTTACACTGTTGAGCGCCGCTATGACTTCGGATTCAGCGACAGTAGCAAACGAAAACGCAACATCAGTGCCCAGTGATGATCGAGGTAACGGCACATACGAGAGATTGATCGCTCTGAGAAAGTCGGAATAGACAGACCTGCTCACGAAGTGACCATATGCCGTAAAAGGCGAGATCAAACTGTTCCTTCGCACTGAAATGTTTGGATGGTTGTAAAATATATTCCAGAAACGAAATTACTAAGCACGTTCTTTTCTATAGTCTATTACTGGTTTACTATAATAATGAACTTTCACTCCCGTGCCTGCGAGCTTCAATACGCTTGCAGCGGGCTAGATTACGCCGTGCATGGGGCTTAACAACTTAACGCGCAAGTAAATCAACTAAATAAGACGCTTCGTTAACTTATAACTGTTCATACAAAAATGTACGCTAAGTCTCGTTGATTTGTGTAAGTAATACTTAATACAGGGTGATAAGTACATTTCATCGATGATTTACTTCACCTAAACTTCAGGTTATATTAATTTAATTAACCGAGAAAATAACATCATATTGAATACTTATTAAGTAAGCAATACAATAAAATGTATACGACCGACGTACATTAATTAAAAATAAACATAATTTTTGATTAGAAACAAATGAACAATGCAATAAGCAGTCGAAATTTGTTTTTCGTGCGTGTCTAATCACCAGAAAACTTTATATAAGCTAGTGTTATCGTTGATCGAGAAAATAGTTTCTATTTTCTTAATTTGTATAGCAGTTGGACTAAATATTTAAATTGTAAGCTGAGTTCAACGTATGTTAATTGTTGGTACATTAACGTATTTTTCGTGGTTATGCGATGAAAAGGATTAACCCATTTCGGATAGTATGGATATTTATTATTTTAAAATTCAAGGTACAATTTATTTACAATCAAAAGTTAATATCCTCCAGGTGCTCATTAAATTGCTATGTTCATCCTTTTGTGTTTCTTTCTATTTGTTTTGGAAGCTTATATATGTGTCTTGTTATGAAGCTTGAAATGTTTTAATAAAAAGTAAAAATATTTTTGTGAGAGTTTTTCAATCGTAATAAAACTTTTAACGATGAAACTAAATTCTAGGACATCGTGTGCGTTTCATATCCTGGTGTTTATGAAAATGAACTTCCAGTAATTATTCCAGAAGCATCACCAATAGAAAATGTTTTCGTTACCGAACGGTATGGAATTAACTATGAATGCATTGAGACCTGTTATCCAATTCTTAATATTTGCGATGATAAATGTGGTGTGATGCCAGATCTACCAGAATGTTTCCAATGCCAACATCTACAATCTGCTGAGCCAACGCCGATAATAATAGAAACGCCGCCTTATGACCCGAGACCTCCTTCCTTTCAGCATCAGCTAATACCAATTGTACCATATCCATCGCTGGTACCTGCTATAATCCCTGAACATATTCCACCTACAGTGTTTAGACCTAATTACCCCAAGCCTCCTCGGCCGATTCTCCCCGATGTTCCCTTACCCCCAGAGATTGAATGGGAATTACCTCCTCAGCCAATTTCTCCTCCGCAGCCAATTTTACCTCCGCAGCCAATTTTACCTCCTGTGTTCGAGCCAATACCAACCGAACCACCGCTTCAGCCTCCGAAAGTAGACATATTTGAAACAGAAATGAACACACCACCAACTGTATCGGACATTACTAGTCCACCCGTCTTTAACTACATTACACCCGATTCCCCCACGGAAGCTAATTTGCCTGAAGTTACACCACCAAATGAAATTCCGCCATCACTGGACTTCGAAAAGCACTTAGAGCCTGAACTTATTTTACCAGAAATTTTACAGCCTCCTCAACTTGAAATGGTGTCGCCACAAATTTTTTTACCGGAAGGTAATCAGTTGTTAGAATCTACATTTATACCACAGATCCCGTTTCGTGCTCAATATGAAGAGCCGCAAGCAATATACGAATATGGCCAAGTTCAAGAAGGTTTCAATCCATTTTATATACAAATTCCTTACCAAACGTCTCATACATACGAACAAGTGTATCCGCAAGGCACTTCCAATCCTTCGATGACACTCTACGTTGCAGAAGAGGAGGCAAACTATGACAGGAAAGAGGATGCTGTAGTAATCGTGGATGATGACAATTCTCCACCACCTTTGACTGGATATCAAAACATCTGTAACAGCTACTGCGTGCTAAAATGGAATATGTCGGAATGTGAGGCCTGTTCTGGGAGTGATGTACCGGCTGACTATTTGGAACTCTGTTCAAATTGCTTAGTGAATCCAAGTCAGCCAAATTGTGAACTGTGCTATCCAATTTTGATAGATTTGTGCCGACAATATTGCATTTTTGAGGAAAATGAACCTGACTGTACAACATGTTACCCTCAACCTATAATTGAACTGCCAGTGGATTTACCAGAAGATTCGACCAATATTCCATCCCTGGAGTATGTCATACCACAAGAAATTTGCCCTGAATACTGTGTACTTACGCCTAAATCACCTGAATGTGAAGGATGTATAGATGGTGTGGAGGTAGTGGAGAAAGTGTGTGTTGACATATGTTCGGGATACTGTTTGGAGAATCCGGATGACCCACAGTGTGCTGTATGTGTCTCATCGATAGAAACTGATGTTTTTCCGACTGTGGAAATTACCGAACGTCCAACACTTTTTGAAATAATTAATTACCAATGCTGCTATGGAGACTATTGTACGCCAATGCCGAGAAATGGGATATGCCCGATCATATGTAAAGAGCTTTGCGCATCTGCTTGTTCAAATGAATGCTTCAATCCCGCATGTCCAGATTGCCAAGCAGTAGTTGCTTTAAATGAACACCGTCGGGCACAATTCATGATTTGGTTGAAATCGAAATTGTCAGATATGAAATCAAGATACATGGCAATGATCGAAGCTTGTATACAAAGAACTAAGACCATGTATGAGAGAGAGTTACAAGCCATTGAAGTGGAAGCAGATGCTAGTTACCTATTGAACTAAAACAAATTAAGCTTTTGTAAATATTTTCTTTAAATCTTCAAACTTTGAGTGTGATTTTCGAGCCACATATTGAAAATTCCTAACATTATTATCCTTGTATTTTTACCGAATTCTCTGTAAATAGTTTCCGTATTTTTAAGCAATTTCGGTTATTTTCGTTGTATATAAACCTCAATAAAGATCATGTAACTGTTGACGAATTTTCATATTTTTGCAAAAATCAATAAAATCTTTTAAGGAGAAATTGGTTGAACGCTACAACCCTTATCTGAGGTTTTTAAGTTATCAGTCTACAATGTTGCGCTTCTTTTATCACCGCTGAACACTGAGAGACATCGTTTTATTTGCCATAGGAGCAATTCTAAGACTATAAGCTTCATGGATGATAGAGCAAACAACGCTGGAATGTCAGTCAAACATTGCTGGAAAAATTATGTTTATATCACTAGAAATATTGGTAACGGCTTTAAAAAATGTTGATAGGTACAGTTTGGAAAGCCTTTTGACATATTTTTTGGAAGAAATGTTGTTGTTTGTAGAGAAAGACATCTACGCGAACGTGCATATGGAAACAATATTTTTTTCCCGGTTACCGAGTCAAAATTCCCCGGGAACCAGGAACCAGCTTGCGATTTCCGTAAAAAGCC
>CM055406.1:12060492-12076702 GCA_029228625.1 Pseudolycoriella hygida | reverse complement strand
GTCAGAACCGAAAGTGAAACCCCTGAAAACACGTGTGTCTCTGACTACCTGTCTCCTGTCCTGCTCTATAATCATGTAATCAATAATGGATTTGTGACCCAAACCCTCATTGACGTACGTATACCGATGGATCCCCTTGTGCCTATAGAAAGAGTTGGTTATTGCTAACCCATTGAAATCACAAAAATCCAACAACCCAATAATCTTCCAAAATCATGGGCGCGCGGTAGCAATGCGCCCGTGACGCAAGTCCACATACGTACAAAATTTTTTTTTCGTAGGCGGCGTAACCATATGTACAGCTAAGTTTTGACTTTTTTCCATTGCGTCGTAATCCCCTGGCAGTCTTTAACAAAAAATTGACCCAAATTGAAGCAAACATGAAATGCAAAATGTGCATTCACCTAGACTTATGTAGATTACGTAAAATGTATTTATGGGACGGGTTAGCTCAGTGGTTACGTACTGGCTTTCCACCAAGAATATCTGGGTTCAATCCTGGTGGGGACAAATTCTGTATAGGATTTTTCTTCAATATATAGCATGTTCCTAGGCACACCCAGGCATTCATAATTTGGGTAGTTGTGGATTTGGTGCCGCAGTATAAAATACTACCTACCGTTAGGCGTGGTTGGGAATTCACGTTAAGCATGTGGTCCAACAATTTGATGGGGCGAACCGGCATTTTGCGGAACTAATAAATAAAATGATCTAGCCTCTGACCCGGCCGGGTTGTAACGACGGATTATTTCGTGTTCCGAGCTAATTTGTGTATGTGTTAGTGTGTGATGTCCATGCTCATACAAATTACGTATTTTTATTTCTGCATGTACTTCTGGTTACGTAAACTCAGTCTATACATTATGTCATTGATATTCCCACAAATTCGGCCTGCATATGGCGGATTATGTACAGCCCTGGGGACAGCCAATTATTCAAATCTCAGAGTTCGATTTTCAAATCTACGAAACCTTCAACCTAAACGAGCTTAAAGTCTAAGTTCTGTTCAGAATGTGTTTTCGAATGTTAGCGAATGTTAGCTACGGGTCTGCTCATACGAGTTAAACGCAGCCTCAAAGAATAAGCTTTCTGCGTGAACTGGAAGTCACCTGCGAAGAAGTAATAGACGCCGCCACCAACTACATCGATTTTCCAAATGAATGATGAAAACTGATGCAAAATTCAATAAATTTCTCTTACAGTCAAATATAATTTAAAAACCATATTAAGCTTGAAATAATTTTTTCAAACATTTTATTTGCCACATTTTCACATATGTTGCAAGTTTGCGGGTTAAGGCTACAAAAAAGTTTACTGTGAAGATAAATTTGGTAAATGCTATTCGCTGCTGGCGTATTGTCCACTACAAATAAATTTCATGTGATTTCGTGTTAGTTTAAAATTCTGTGCATTTTAATTCCAAGTCCATTTCTTTGAAGAGATTTTATTGAATTCAATGTTTGTTCTCCGGTCGGGTAATCGTTGTTGGATTTTGAATAATCAGAATTTCGAATATCCATGTGAAGTCGCTTTTGAACATAGAGCAAAAGTTCTATGAGAAATATTCGTTCTTCCTGATAATTTCGATTATGTTGCATGTAATACGACAACAAGCGAACTTCTTCTGATTGAAATGGTTCCTTTGGCATGGATTGCAATATTATTTGGCGAAATTGTGAATATTTTATGACTTTGACATAGAAGGAAAGCGCTTCAATCCGATCGACTATCTCTAAAATCATGTTCAGGAGCGATTCATTGGAAAAGTTGTGAGTGTAGTTAAGAAAGCAGTAAATTGATGAAATTATTTTTTTATTGTCCTGATTTGAGTTGCTGCCACATGAATTGACAATGAAAGCTTGAGATGAAAACTCTTTATTCCACAGACTGATTAGTTGCCGTTCGCAGTCCCAACTCTTTTTGAAATGATAATTGTCGCCGACCATTTGAGTAATTAGAACTTGAGTTTTATATAAGTAGAACATGTCTCGAAGCTTATTGAGTTTTCGAAAAAAATTCGATGACACGACTTTTAGATCGACACAATTCTGTAATTCTGGATAAAGCAGTGAGCATACAGAATCTGAACAACATTTTAAAGATTTTTGTTTTCGTATTTCTGTGTCCGGGTGTTTTTGTTCGTCTAGTGAGTTTTTCGTTTCATCGTAAGATGCTTCTGTATCACATTCTGTGTAAGTCTCAGTCGAATCATCGTAAAGTGTCGAAGGCCTTGTAAAATCCTCGAAATTCGATTCAGTTGTGAACGAATTTGAATGAGATATTCGCCTCATTTCGGATACATTTAGTGTTAGTTCCGTTGTAAGCTCGATAACATCTTCATGTGAATCACATTCATGAGATTCAGACCTCCTTCGCATTAGATCAGTTTGCAAATCAAAGTGTGTGTTGCTACTTTTGTCTTCACTACAGTTATCAAACGAATTCCACATTCGTGACTCATTTTCGGTCGTTGTTTCAAATTCTAAAAATGTTTCTAGTTCATGAACATGATATGATTCCGTTTGTGGTGGATCTATTTCAGCGAAAGTCGATTGTATATTTGGCAAAGACGTTTCTGTTACGAATTCATCAAATCTTGTTACTTCTTCATCGAATTCACAATCTGTTTCCATTTCCTCAGAGTCGGACATTCGCCGCATCGTTTCAGTAACAAAGGAAACTGCAGTTGAAATATTTTCATTAGAATCAATTGATTTTTTTGTCTCTATTGCTGACGTGGTTAAAGTATTTTGTGTGAATCTTTTCTCTTTCGGAGGAGTGACTGTGGCTACAGAATTCAATTGATCTTCGCCAGTCTGACATTCTGTAGTTATTTCTTCGGACTCGGACATACGACGCAAGGATTCGCCGATCGTAGAAACTTGTTCTGTCGATGATAGGAAATCTGTATTTTGTTCAACTGGCCGCTGAGTCTCGACTGTTTGTACAATTTTATCAACGAAATTTTCTTCAGTCGAATCATCACAGTCAATATCATAGTCTTCATTCGAATAACGTCTGAAGTTGTCGATTTTAACATCTTTTTCCACAAAAATATCAACTGAACTTTTTATGGGCTGGACAGTACTAGTCGTCAATTTGTAATGTGATTTTGTGTGGTGTGAATATGTTTCCTGTGGAGCAGTACTATCAACATTGGGATTTTGTATTCCGTCGAATGTAACTAACGCAAGCGAATCTAAACTTGAAAGTATGTTGTCATCGGAAAAATGTGGAATTTCGGTCGTAACTTCGAAAATTGTTTCAAATGTTATAGGTGGTCTCTTAGTCACAGTGCCTAATAAAAAGGAGAAAAGTTAATATTTTGTCTTCCATCTTTCTATTTCGTTTACTTTCTGTTGCCGGTGCACGATTAATATTGGTTGTTATATCTAATGTAGTTAGTGCATTTTCGAAGTATTCTCTTGGATCTTTGATTTTTTCGTTTTCTTCTTTCGTACTATGCGACACTTTGGGGGTGGTTTCTAACAAAGAACAACCATTACGATTTCTTAAATGTCGATGATATTTTAAAATACCTGCACTTACTGCTTGTTCCGTTTTCGAAAAACTTGTTGCTGATCTAAACTCCATCGTTGACATTTGAGATGCGGTCGAATCAGTTGACTCGTATGTTTCCGTAGTTCGCGGAGTGGTACTGAAAGTAATCTGCTTTTCGAGTTTTTCTTTCGGATGACAATCTTTCTCTGTTACGGGGAAACACTTCATGATGCATGCCATATCTTCGCCTCGGATTTCTTTTACAATCATATGACCGTTATTGTCAGTGACATGCAATTTTACCTCTTTTGTATCATTCAAATTTAACGATTTAATGTTTGATTCCGCATGCTACAAAGGTAAATGCGTTAAGATTTGTATATGGCACGAACACTTAACGAGATATTTAAAGTATGGTCCAAATTAGATTGGATTTTAAATTCCCATTAGTAATGAACTTATGTATATTGTTACCTGCACTGTCGATTCAAACGTTCAAAAAAGCGAGAGTCATCACCACGGCAGACTGGTTTTCAAAAATGAACTTTGGTTGAGGAATTTTAATGCGGGCAAGTTATAGACGGATAGGCAAGGTGATTGCTAAGTAGATCTTCAATATACCCGCCGAATGATCCCAGAAATCGATTTCGTGAGGCACAATAAGGCTTTCATACCGAGCAGATCTGAATGGCCAGATAGATGGCTTGTCAGTCTGCCGGAAGATGGACGTCTTTACAGATAGATCGAAAAGTTCTGACGAAAAAAATGCCGGAGTTCTACCTCTGCAACCGACAAGGCATGAATCTTTTGACCTAAGAAGTCTCGATAGTATTTCACAAACCAGGGCCGTGGACAGACCGAAATTTCAGGAGGGGCGTGTGCCCCGAAAGTCCACCAGTATTAGAAAAGTAGATTAGCTGTTGCCATTGCAATGGAACATTTCGAAAAGATTTTATGAAGATTTTTGTTCGAAAGTTACCATTCACACAGCAGTTGAACGTAAATACAGGTAAATTTTGCTAAAGTTGTCTATTTCTGAACTTTAAGCGAGCCGAGAGAGCGAGATTTTTCGACTTATGGCTTAACCATATCAAAATTGGGAAATCAGATTTAGCCCAAAATACTCGACATACGCTTACACATTTTCACAGTTAGGTATAAAAATACAAACACTTAGCTAAATTGTTAGGTGTTTCAATGAAAAATTCCTAGGGTACAACCATAATTTTTCCAAAAAAAATCGAGTTTATAATTCTCTTCCCAAATATGTTACCTTTGAATAAATAATAAACTTGGAGATTGGATAAATTGGATAAATTTGACCATGCTTGCACAATTCGCTTGAAGAGAGTCTAGTCTCACTTTATTCAAAGCTTCTTCGAATATCGAAAATAGTTCACTGAAAACGCACAGAACTTTAACTAAGTGTATGATAATGACTATTAGACTTTCATTTTAAAAGGTGAAGTTCCACATATTACTGGCGCACATTGTTACAGTTTTACTGAGAATCTCCAATACATTCAGCAATTATAGTGCTTTTATGCACTAGAGCTGTGGGTGCCCGACGGGAAGTCAGGTGGTGAATAAGCGAATTGTCATTTGCACTGATAGCGAGTCGACGATAGAGGCGCTTTCATCTTGTAAGTTTGCGGCAAAATTGACACTAGAGACCAGAGTGGCACTGGATGCGCTCTCAGGGAACAATAACGTATCTCTGGTGTGAGTTCCAGGACACTCAGGTATTCTAGGTAACGAGGGGGCCGATGAGCTGGCGAGGCAAGGTAGCGAAACCCCCTTCATTGGACCTGAACCAGTCCTGGGTATTAAAACCTGACAGTTATGGGACTCATAAAAGGGCAGACTCGCGAAAGGCACCAAAGATTTTGGGAAGGAATAGACAGCTGCAGGCAGGCTAAGGAGTTCCTCGATGGATGTAACCCACAAACCACCAAGGACTTCTTACACCTTAATAGGAAAAACTTAAGATCGTCAGTGGGAATGCTTACGGGCCCCAACACACTGAGATACCATCTAAACAAAATGGGATTCAGCAGTGACCCGAACTGCAAAAGGTGCGGCGACGTACCAGAAACAGCAAAGCATTTCCTGCTACACTGTCCAGGCCTTAGAATTTAAGGTTGAGGTGGTTTGGAGACTTTTACCTTACCCTTGAAGAATTTCGGAAGATACCGATAACTAACATACAATTAGAAAACTTATATTTTGCTCATAGTTTCGTTTCTGTTGATTGACCAGCTGGTGCACTCATACATAGAAACATAGAAAAATTTTTGCTTCTGTTGTATGTTCTTCAACTGGTTTATTGCCGTTGTGAATGAAAAGAACACAAAAGAACAACGGCAATAAACCAGTTGAAGAACATACAACAGAAGCAAAAATTTTTCTATGTTTCTATGTATGAGTGCACCAGCTGGTCAATCAACAGAAACGAAACTATGAGCAAAATATAAATTTTCTAATTTTAGCCTCTTTCATCACAGGAAGCAATTGACTCGACTAACCCCTTCATGGGGGGATATTACAACACACCACCACACAACATACCACCACACAGCAAATGCACCAACACCACCATCGCACAAAAAACAACACTGCACAGCAACAATAGTATCAATCAACCATTTAAACGCACATACACACACATAACCCATCATCACAACAGGGTTTGGCATAATGTGCCCAATGAAGCTGGCCTAAGTGCTTCAATGTTTTTAATTATGTCAAATGTTATTATTCATTCATTGTACTCTAAATAAAATCAATCAATCAATCAACTAGAATGGTCCTTCCTCTAGTGCATGAAACTACTGGATCTTGAATCCGAAGTGCGCGGCCTGAGAAAGGTTGCAACAAGTGGAAGACTGCATTTTCGGCTAGGAAGCCTGGGATCAAAAAATGATGTAAGGCAATGTTAAAGTCAATAGCAATTACTCCTTGGAAATTTGACACCAGGCTGCGTACTTTATCATGGTTCGACGGCACAGAGTAGGCAGCCTGGTGCTTAAAATGTAAGCATATCACTATGACGGCATTGACGAATGATTCACAACGCATCAATTTTTATCTTGGCACCAGGCTGCCTTCTTGAGCTATGCTCGTTTAAATGTATATGGCATCGGCAGCCCGGTGCCAAGATGAAAATTGGTGCGCTGTTAGGGATTCGTCAATGCCGTTATAGTGATATTCTTCAAATTTTGGCACCAGGCTACATTGCTTTTCATTGTTCAAGGTCACATAGAGGGCAGCCTGGCGCCAAATCAAAACGTTTTGCGCCGTAATGTACTGGATACTAGATTCAAACTTCCTAATATCATTTTTTTAGCACCAGCCTGCCTTTCCCGACTTGGCTACTGCAACATCACCAAAGACAAAAAAAAAAAAAGCCGCACAGTGAAAAATATGGGTACTTGCCGCCACTAATTACCTCTAAACTAAGTAAGGAGTTCAAGGATACTCTGAATAAAAAATCACGTAAAAAAAAGGATAACGTTGGTCTGGTTATAGTTAGCAGTGAATTAACAGATGAAGCTCTGATCGATTTGGCGGCTAAGCCCGCCCTCTAACAGGGCCGTAGCTGGGAAATATTGACTTTAGCCTAATTAACCAAATTCTTCCGCGGAAATTCGTTCGGACAAAGAACAATGAAGGCCTTCAAATGCTTCTTTTGTTCAATATCCAAACGACTTTCCGCGGAAGAATTTGGTTAATTGGGTAGAGTGGAAGTTTCTTCTCACAATGATGTATCCATGCCTTAAAAGACGTTATTTGAAATAAAAAATGGAGAGAACCCTCTTTGAACTGTTGCAAACTGTTCTAAAAATGTTGGTGTTGATTTTATTCGAACAGTTTATAACAGCTCAGAGGGTTTTTTTTGCCTCATAACTTCCCTCACTTCCAGGTGCCTCCCCCCCCCCTTTAATTTCAAAAATCGTCTTTTCAGGCATGGATATATTATTGTAAACTGCTACCCTGAAGTCATCGTTTTTAGCTACGGCCCTGCCATCTCAGTAACGCAATCAGTTTACAACAAAATGCTATGCGACTACTGGGAAGCGTCTGATGATTAGTCTCATTCTTCGACAATGCATATCAATACATATGAAAGAAGAGAGCAGAATAATATGCTGCCAGCTTACATAATGACAAACATTACTTAAATTATGCACCTCACATCACTTCAGCACAAAGTTCATGTGGGGCTTAACAAAAATGTATCTATACATTTGTAATGTTTTATACGCATTTTGTTGAGTAAATATTACTCTTCTATTCATGTCCTTTTCACCCCCAAATTTAACAAAAAAATTTGCTTTAATTTACATAGTGGCAAGTAAATAATAAATGTTGTCCAATGAATCTTTTTTAATTTAAACCGAAATCTACTGTACTTTAAAGGATTTCAAAATAATTTGATACGAAATCTTTCGTTTTTTTATGAATATCTTGGAAGTAAATACATCTACTACCTCTAAAATCAACAAATCTAATTTCGTTCCTGTGAATTTCTTTTTAAAGATTATAAATAAAAAAAAACTTTCCAAGATAACGTCGGTGGAAAATCAGCATCAACTCCATTCTTAAGTATTGTTCTTATTTTTATTTTATCTTTCAATTTTATGTGAATGTATATTGTAGACCATAGAAAATCATTGCGATAGGCAGGCAGGGTATTTCGATACGCAAAAGATTTTTTGTGTAAAGTGTTTGCAATGTAGATTTAGATATGATAATAAGAAGTGATTCTAATAAAGACGAAAACGCTGTTGAGAGCAACTTTGCCTATTACCTTGTCGTTTAATATACAATGAATTGCATCGATAAAATTTAATTTAAATTTATGGTCAGGCATTGGATAAAAAGCAGGTATCAATAAGTGTGCGAGCTTCAGTAAAAGTAGATAAATGAAAAATTTGGCACTCATACTAATTGTGACATCATATACTTTCATTCTTCATTATATTTTTTTTTTCGATTATTATTTTTTTGACATTTTGTATTTCCTATTATGACATGAAAATGCTGAAAAATATTTGCTGGTTGGGTCGGAAGTATTGATATGGTGAGTATCATACGATTAGTTGCTGTGAATGACATTTTGTATTTGATTTAAGTAATCACGGCTCAATATACAGGATAGTATGTAAAAGCTGTCCGTGTTTCTTTTGAGGAAAAATATTTGTTGTCTGTAATCTAAGCTACTAGAATTGTGCTAAATGGACAGCCTTCTACATGAGCGATTACATGATGAACATAGCAGTTATTACGCTATAAAGCTACATGTAAAATCGGCTAATTAAAATTAAAATTAAGATAAGAAAATAATATGCAATGCTAATATATACAAGCCAACATGTCACAAATTAAATTGGTTGTTTTATCTCAAAAGAGCTTTGATGCCTTAAAACTGAATAAATTAACAAACTTCGCAAATCGCTAACATCTGCTTACAATCTCGGATAACAGAGTTTCATATAATATTTGAGCTATTGAAGAAATGGTTACTAAAACGTGAAAATAATAACGAAGCGGAGTAGAAGTCTACGACAGAATGGATCGATAAATACTCAAAGTCCTTGTTAGCAATTTTTCTATTCATACAGCTTTCAAAGTCCATGTCTTCATGAACGAAGTTCTTCGAAAAGGGGTCTTGTGCGTTTACCACGACGTTTGTAACCAGTCGAATTTCGACCCGGGAGTAGGGGGAGCACCGATCATGGTCCTTAGATGACGAATCAGCAATAAAAAATAGATGTGGCAGAATAGATGTGGCAAACAGAGTTGATGTTACGAAGAGACTCAAACGTATCTAAGTAAATATTGCCTTAACTCTTAGTGTATGAAATTACGTCCACATTAAGTTGTATTGGAAATTGCTGATAGGGCAATATTGAAAAACCCGTCCGAAGAAACAGTGTAAAAAACCTTTCCCAAAGCACAAAATTGACCCCCAAATATAGAAAAATGTTCTACTCAATTTTCTCTACAACATAGAAAAAACCATTTTTTGGGCTAGGGTCGACCTTAGTACCGACCTAGGGCCCTAAGTAGAGGCATCGGACACACAATTCCATAGCCAAAAACGTTTAACTCAATTTCCTCTGCAACACAGCAAAAAATTTTTTTTTGGTTAGGGCCGACCTTAGGACCGACATGGCCCACTTTAGCCTTAAGCACAGGCAAAAGTTTTTTTTTTATAAACCAGGCTTCCGAACTGAACCGAACCGAACCCCTGAACTGCAGATAATTTGGCAGAAAGAACCGAACCCAAAACCGAGCCGTTTTTATTTTTGAAAACCCTGAACCCGAACCCGAACCGTTTTTTTCATTTGCGAAAAGCCTGAACCCGAACCCGAACCGTTTTTTTGATTTGCGAAAACTCTGAACCCGAACCCGAACCATTTTTTTAATTTTCAGAAACCATGAACCGTAACCCGAACCGCTTTTCCAAAGGTTCGGAAGCCTGTTATAAACTGCCTAGATCTTTCAAAGAAAAAAAAATTTTGAAAATCGTAAAAAATTTTCTCGACATTACACAAAAAACACATAGAGCCCATAGTAGAGACTCGATTTTAGTGCCCTAGCTAAGTCCAAGGACTCAAATTCAGAAAAGTTTCTTCCATAAATTGTCGGCTATGCTCGTGTCTTTCAAATAATAGAAAATTAATGAAAATCGGAAAAGATTTGCCCGAGTTATGGACAAAAAACACATAGAGCTGTAGCAGAGACTCGATTTTAGTGCCCTAGCTGAGTCCAAGGACTCAAATTCAAAAAAGTTTCTTTCATAAATTGTCGGCTATGCCCAGGTCTTTCAAACGACAGGGCCCAGATTCAATCCCATTAAAAAATTTTGATTGCCTTTTAGGGAAAAGTTTTTGAAAATTGGTTGAGTTTTACTTGAGTTATCGTGTTGACAGACGGACGGACAGTTCATAAAAGAAACTTTTGCCGGTGCTTAGGGCTCAAGTGGGCCATGTCGGTCCTAAGGTTGGCATTAACCAAAAAACAATTTTTTTTGCTATGTTGCAGAGGAAATTGAGGGAAACACTTTTGGCTATGGAATCGTATGTCCAAGGCCTCTACTTGTAGAGAAAATTGAGTAGAACAGTTTTCTATATTTGGAAAGGTTTTTTTACACCGTTTCTTCGGACGGGTTTTTCAATATTGCCCTATCGGCAATTTCCAAGACAGCTTAATGTGGACGCAATTTCATACACTAAAGAGTTAAGGCAATATTTACTTAAATACGTTCGAGACTCTTCATAACATCAACTCTGTTTGCCGCATCTATTCTGATGCGTACGGGTCCCTTCATATGTTTTTTTGTTTGAAAGATTTGGGAATGGCCAACAATTCATAGAAGATTTCTTGAATTTGAGTCCTTGGACTTAGCTAGGGCACTAAAAAGAAGTCTCTGCAAGGGCCTTACGTGTTTTTTGTACATAACTCGAGCAAATCTTTTCTGATTTTCATAAATTTTGAATTTGAAAGATCTTCGCATGCCTGACAATTTATGGAAGAAACTTTTTTTAATTGAGTTTTTGGACTCAGCCAAGGCCCCAAAACTGAATCTCTACTATTGTCCAACGTGTTTTTTCTGCATAAATCGGGTTAATCTTATCCAATTTTCAAAAACTTTTTTTTTCTGAAAGATAATCAAAAAATTGATTTCGGGATTGAATTTGTACAAAATCAGTCGAAAACTTTCGAAGTTATGGTCGAAAAAGTGGTCAAAAATCTGGTTTTTTGAAGGTTTGTGGAAGTTTATCACTTACAGGAACGGAAAAGTGAAAACCGACAAGTTTACCATACAAATCAGAAACTTGTCGGTTTTCACTTTTCCGTTCCTGTATATCTCTGCGAATTTAGAACGGAAATCGCTCTTCAAGGTTTTGAATGAAAGATATGGACATCGGAAAATCACGAAAATTAAATTAGTGAAAATCTGCCGAGTGGTTCGGGCTGTAGAGTCTTCAGTGTGGCCCAAACTCACGTCACGCGACCCTACACGATATTTGCTCGTTTTTCGTGAATATTTCTTTTATGATGAGGTTTTTTGTGAAGTAAAAAGATACGAACTTTTTTGTATGGAAGTATGGGTCAGAGGCCTCTCCGTAGTGCTCTAGGTCGGTCCTAGCACAAAAATTTTTTTCTGTGTGAAAAAATTTGTTTTTATTTTTTCTTCAAACTTTTTTTGGAAATTTCTTAATAATAATAGTTATTCAAATGTGTACACAGTTTTAATGCGGGAGGGAAAAAATATTTCGCTTTATAAATTTACAGAAAAATTTCCATACGTTTTTGATTTCGATGGACGAGTCTAGGGGTTCAGTTTATATATGTAGTTATTGCTCGAACAGAGAAATCCTCAGAAAAGTTATCATTTCGAGCAACGTTCCACTTTAAGAAAAAAATCAATTCAGAGAACTATAGATATTTAGGCAACTCGAACCCCTGTCGAATTTAACCTTCTGACGAATTTCAAACAAGATTATCCTGGTCTGCCGCCCTGGGACTTTTCACAAATCTCGCACAATATGACCGACATGTAGTACATGGTGCATAAATAACTATAGCAGAACGAATGCCTCCATTTTTAATTTTATGAAAAGGAACATTTAATTTAGCATAATGATTATACAACTTGTACCAATAAATACGTCCGTAAATGATTTATTTTAGCAATTTTTGTTAAAAAATGTATAAATTCTTAGCTATCTCGAAAAACTCTTATAGCATAGTCGTTAAGATGGAAATTATATTACAAAGACAGTTTTATGAAGATTGAGACTGCCGATTACATCAAATGATCAAAAAAAGCCCGCGACTGCAACATATAACAGCGCATACATTGTTAAAAGAAAGAATTATACTAAAAATTACTTGAAATTGTTAAGATAACTGAAAATTCTTTTCGTATGTGTTAGGAAAAATACTACCTTCGGTCATGTTAACAAGTAACAATAGTTTAACCTTAGGTTATTTGCTTTGAATTAATATTCGAAAAAGAATGGCTAAGTGCACCAGGTTGGTCCGAAAATCGGCCTTAGCTCGAAAAATATTTTTGCTCATAGAAGTATGCGTCTGAGGCGTCTCTTTAGTGCTCCAAAGTATGGATCAAGCGCCTGTTTCACATATTGGCCACAAAACAGCTGAGGGCGCCTCGAGTTTCAACTGTTCCGTCGGTGACAAAACATTAAATTTGTATGGAAGAAATTCGTTTTTAGTGATCTATTCATTTTGTGTTTTGTATAAAGCGGACCAAGTGAGTTATTTGAAAGTAACATTAAATAAACTTCCATCGTCATTCATTTGGTCCGATTTAATTAAATACAGAAAATGAATAATTCGCAAAAAACGATGTTTCCCCATACAAATTTAATGTTTTTTCCCCGACGAAACGCTTGAAATTTTTGTAGTGTTGCCTGATCAGACGTGAGGCATGACTTGATCCATTGTGGTCCTTCCGACGAACATAATGGATTCTGACGATTTTAAGACCAGTACGAAGAATGAAGTTCTTCGAAAAGGGGTCTTATGCGTTTACTACGACGTTTGTAACCAGTCGAATTTTGACACGGGAGTAGAAGGGGGGAGCACCGATCATGGTACTTAGACGACGAATCAGCAATAAAAACATATGCAAGGGACCCGTGAATAGATGTGTCAAAAAGATTCGGACGTTTCTAAGTAAATGTTGCTTTAACTCTTATGTGCATAAAATTACGTCCACATTAAATTGGATTGGAAATTGTCGAAAGGGCAATATTGAAAAACCCCGTCCAAAGCAACGGCGCTAAAGTTCTCTCCAAACCCTTAAAATAAACCCAACATTAAAAAAAATGGAAAAAAGAATCAGGAAAAATGAAGAATGACAAATAATAAAAATTACAAAGTTCTGAATAAGGAAGATGCCTGCCTCAAACCGCCCTACCGAAGAACATTTTTTAAGAATATTGTTTTACACCTATAGAAATAGCCAAGCTAAATGAAAACGATTAGTTTGCAAGACAAAGTAACTCCTTCAAAGAAGTGTTAATGATTTTTTCAAATACGTTCTTCATTTCCTTAATTAAAGTGAGTGACGAAGCGACGAAGCCATTATGATGCAATTTTTCACGTTCACAATATACCTAATATAGACCAGTGGTGAATATTCAGATGTGGAAAGATGTGAATAACGACTCATTGAGCAACAATTTATAACATCATGACCATCGTTTAATGAATGTAACGACTGTAAAATGCATTTCTTTTAAGTGAAAGGTGAATAATGTATTTGTTACCACAAAAGCGTTACATCACTAAATTTTATTGAAAATCAATCAATCACTTAAGTAATATCAATATTAGCATAAAACTAACACTTTCATGTACACAATACATCCCCATCAATAAGATCATCCATTTAGTATGATTAAATCGTTTCATTTTCCACATAAATAATATTCTTGCATTTACACTATTTGTCGGTTTAGAATCTTTCGGTGAATCTACCGAAATTAGGCAAAAGTGTTTAATACCGCGTTTGTGAAAATGGAAAACTTCAATTAATCGATCTGAAAAGCAACTTCAAAGTGGGCCGTTGCTTTGTAAGCGTTTAATTTCAAATATTGTTCAATGCAGTTTCTAATAACAATTTGCATTGATTGCTTATATCAAGTAGTTTAGTATAATTTGGCATGAAATTAAAATTAAAAATATTTCGTTTTAGAGAGGTGGTGTAATTCTTTTATTACATTTATGCACTAAGGTTATCAGTTAAAGCTTTTCGTTATTTACGATTGCACACGTCACGTTTTGTTCTATAAATTGATTTAGTGATGTGAACCGAATTAGTTGAACCTGATTAAGCATTTGACTTCGTTGTTATCACTCGTCAACCGTCGTTCTTTTGTCCCATATCGTCCCGATCGATACTCGCCCCGATACTATCCCCGCCCGTCATCCCTGTCACTTCAGTTACTCCCCCGTCACCCGTCACAGTGAAAAGATGCCAATTTTCTCACTTTTTCTTCGACAAACATTTACAAATGCTTCTAAATACAATACAATTGACTCAAAACAATAGCATTTCATGACCTAACTTACATTCAATACCTATGGACACCAACCTTCCCAATTTGGGTTGAATTTCCTGTGTAAAATTACAAAAATGTCCATTTTTCGACCATTTTTGGTATTGTGATCCCTCAAGTACCCTTTTACAATCATTTTTTTATGTTTGGAATCGACGAGTAAGGGGCCGTGACGCAAGTCTTTCACGCCAAAAAATTCACAAGAAATTTTAATGAAGTGACTGTTTTTTCACACTTCCACTTTCAGTGGTAATTTGTTTGATCGAAATGCCAACTGATTCAACCGACGCGGAACAAAACATCAGTATATGCTACTTCGCGGTTCCTACTGAAATGAAGCAGTAAAAAGTTATTTTGTTTACACAAAACCAGAATTATCAAATAAAACCTTACATTAGAATTGTATACTATCTGATGCTAAATGTCAGTCGGGTAAAACGACTGGTAATATTGATTTGGTGCGGTCTTGATACACCACTTAAAACTTGCTAGTTTTTAACCACTAACACACCAAAAAACAATCCAAACTTAGTTATTTTAGCTTCAACCGCATAGCCACGTATCCAAGAATAATACTAAAAACCTCTTTAACCCACCATCAAAACAACATAAAAACATAAGCTGAACAAAACACAATGTAATGTACTACATTCAGAGTTCTGTTTCAATTAAGTTTTAAGGCTATTTTATTCAAGTTTTTATTACACCTTTTAATGCTGTCGTATATAACATTTTTTAAAGTCACCGACATAAATTGATATTGCACCAAAAATGATATTTTATAAAATGTTATTTTTAGTAAATTGAGATATAGGGCATGGGTTATTAGCTTTCCAAATTATTTTTTATATTTTAGGTAATGCAGAACATCACAGCACAAGGACTTTCAATAAATGGTATACTGTCAGCTCATTTCATTTGTATACAGTACATATTTCAAAAATTGAATAAAGTCAAAACAAATTACTATTGTCGATGAGAGAATATTGAAAAGCAATTTTAAACATTTATAGCAAACATTCAGAAACTCATTATAAAAATGATCTGAATACTCGGTATTAAAGTTTGTTTTTACTACAGTATTATCTGACAACCTTCAATGTAGCATCGCTATACTTTATTGCAATATTGGAGATTGTTTTCGTTTTAACATTCTACAAACTTGTAAAATATAAAACATTGTTGCTTCCTTTCGGCTCGGGAAACAATCCACCTACTCGTCAAACGAACAAAACAAGCAAAAGCGTAATGTACTATTGTATTTACATATGCTTTTAACGCTCGTTTGAGCAGTAATTATATTGTGCGCGAAAAAAATCGCTCGAGTAAGGTTTGTTTGAAAGCTCAACTTGAAAAATTTATTTTTATTTTTGTCAAGTTGAGCTTTCAAACAACTCTTACGCGAGCGATTTTCATCGCGTCCAATATAATTCGATAGCGCATACACTACAAATACTCGACGGACTTTAACTTTATGCAAAAAGCATCAATTCTATACTTTGGAAGTATCAGCTGAACGTAGCCTTTACGCCCATATGATATAAAAGTGATTGCATAAAAATTTTGTTCCAAATTTTTTTGTTAGTTGTCTGGAGGCAGCGAGAAAGGGT
>CM055406.1:12016914-12059992 GCA_029228625.1 Pseudolycoriella hygida | reverse complement strand
GTCCATTCGACGTAAGCAACCGTAGATTCAAAAAGGATAAACTATAGTTTTTTGAATGTTTTTAAATTGACGATTATAGCTTTCGGTTTTTCACGCTTTTATAAATTTTTCGTTAGAACACACAAATTTAGTGCCACACCACATGAAAAACATTCAACTTTTAGAAAACCCAACAGATGTTTATTGCCTGGAAATTTTCTTCATGTAATAGGATGATATTAAAATCCCTTGGTCCGTGTACATGCATATTGTCACACAAATATTTAAATTGTATGTGCAACATACACTACTTTAGAAATGTGTATCTAAAACAGTCGCTAAAACGGTCGTCTAAGCATCGTGTAAGACACACATTACTTTAGAAGTGTATCTGAAACAGTCGTTGACAGTTGCCCAAACAGTATCTAAAAGAGTCGTCGACTATCGTGGAAACAGTCGCTAACGACGGTCGTTGAAGACCGTCTCCAAAGGTTTGTCTATGTTTACGTTAAATTTTCATAAATAGTACCAAAATTAAAAATATTTCATAGGTTAATATTTCAACATTAGAATGGTATTAATTGAGTTTCCCCTAAAAACCGATGAGTCGAAAGTGCACATCTTCGCAGGAGCGACTCTTCTCTCACAGTTACAAAAGTATTTTTTTTATTCATACCCATCCGTTTTTAGGGAAAACACGATTAACACAATTCTAATGTTGAAATATTAACCCATGAAATATTTTTAATTTTGCTGCTTTGGAGACGGTCAGGGCCGTAGCTACGGGGGATGAGGGGGGGGGGCGGCTATGGGTGCGCAGACCAATGGAGTGAGTTTAATATCAGCCAATTACATGAAGAAAATTTCCAGGCAATAAACATCTCTTGGGTTTTCCAAAAGTCGAATGTTATTCATGTGGTGTGGCTTGGCACTTTTGTATGTTCTAAAGAAAAGTTTGTAAAAGCGTGAAAAACTGAAAGCCATAAACATCGATTTCAAAACATTCAAAAACTATAGTTCCTTCTTTTTGAATTTACGGTTGCTTACGTCGAATGGACGAACACGACCATATTGTCAATCATTTTGAAATTGTATTTTTTCTGAAAGTGTTGAACAAACTTTATTTCTAATCAAAAAGTTTACTTTTGACGACAGTAGAAATGCAGAATTCGTTTTATAGCTCTTTTGTGACTGTAAGAAACTCTTTCCCGCTGCTTCCTGAGGTCCATCTTCATTATAAGCCTAGAATAGAAATTTTAGTCCTTCTTGCATGATTATATAGGCGATATCAAACCTAAAAATTTGGTGACTGACTTGCTCATCTTCCAACTCGACCTTACTTTTCCGAGTACCTTTTGGTTATCATGTACGACTGCACCGCTATAGTATCAACGTGCTTTATTAATCCTTCTTGGATGCTACACGGTCACGGACCGTGAAAACACAGCTTGCAGACCACTGAAGCAATAAGAATTAATGCCATTGCCATAATATACAAAAGTGTTTTCGTTTCAATTACATAATTTGTATATTTGCAAAATTTTAAATTACACAAAAACGTCTACTACATTTCAAACGAAATTTTACAGAATTCTGAACATGACATTGTAATCATCCTGGAATATAAGAAGTCGTGTGGAAATTCAAATGTCAGGTATAACTGTGAGTATTACCATGAAAATTGTCTTTGGTGACATGTTTTTGTTATATTAAAACATTTCAGCATCTGAAAAACCTGTTTCCAAATCAAACGTTTTTCGTTTCATTTTACAATGCTTTTATGGTCATCGATTTTTATTTTGAAATTAGTTCCGTGTTGGCATTCAGTTTCCTTTTATGAACGTGCTGCGTGTTTCGATGAAAAATATATAAACTAAACACGTGATAAATTCTATAAATATCTTTGGCATAGAATCCTTTTAAAGACAAATTTTCACGTATACATTTTAAGTATTGCCTCGTCACATAATGTGTGTGAAGGTTTTTAATGAAATTTCATAATGACATTTATTGCATGATTTTTTTTCCAATTTGTGGTTTAGCAGGTTGGAAATAATGTTATATTGAATGTTCCATTTAGTTAAAAAAACATAATGAGTCAGCGCATGGTATTGGCTTTTAAAGCCATTCTTTCAATCTCATAATTAACGAAATTTTCACGAATAAACCACACATTATAATTTTTAAGAAAAAGAAGAAGAACGGACAAGATTTTTTTGCAAATTCAGCATCTCTACTATTGCTGCAGTATTTCGTTACAAGAGAAAAAGTCTCTGTGGCTAGGATGTAATTAGAAGCTCACTTCTGTCGTCTTTGATTTTTTCTACACATTCATTGAAACCTCTAGCCCCCTCCCACCTTACTGTTGCGAACCCATAGGAAGTACAAAAGGGTCCTATCCGTTTACTACAAACAACTTTATTGTAACATGGGGTAGATCAACGCGGATGGGGTCAGTGGTCTAGGCACCGAGGTCAATAAAATGAACGAAATTGAGTTTAGCGTCTATGTTTGCTTAACTATGCAAAGTGGAGATTTACTGTCGAAATCAAAGTTGTAGAGAATAAAATATTAGAGAACACCTGTTTCAGGGTTTTGGGAAAAAATGACCCAATCCTGGGATACGACACTTCTAGAATTGGTAGAGATGACTCATATCTCCAGAACTATGGCATTTCGAAAGTTGCTTCCAAAGGCAAAGTTGTCGAGAATAAAATTTTAAACAACCCGTACGTATCAGAATAGATGTGACAAACAGAATAGATGTTACTAAAAGACTCGAACGTACACTTACGGAAATATATTTTTGCATCAAATAGAATTTTGTACTTCTGAGCAAGTTTTTACAGTGTTAAAAAGCTGCGCAGAAGTACAAAAGTCTATTTGATACAAAAATATATTTCCGTAAGTGTATCTAAATATACAAATAAGCAAACAATCCAACGTTTTATGTTCTTTTATGACTGTAAGAGTTTCAAGGATCCATAGAAATTACCCAAAGTAATTTCAAAAGCCCTACCGAAGTGCGTCTCAGACCATTCAAATCTAGAAAAGATTATATCCACGTGTTCCCTTAAATTTTATTCCTTTGACAGCAACTTTCTACCTCACATAGTTCTAAAGATATGAGTCATCCTCCCAATTCTCGAAGTGGTCATACCACAGGATTGGGACATTTTTACACAAAAACCTGAGACACGTGTTCTCTAAAATTCAATTCTCTACAACTTTGCCTTTGGAAGCAACTTTCTCCTTCTCATAGTTCTGGAGATTTGTGTCATCCTGCCTAATTATGGAAGTAGCCATATACCACGATTGGGCCATATTTTCCCAAAACCCTGAAACACGTGTTCGCTTAAATTTAATTCTCTACAACTTTGCTTTCGACAGTAAATCTCCATATTGCATAATTAAGGAAATATAGACGAAAAACGGTTTTCGTATATGGCCAAGAAACTCAATTTCGTCCATTCCATTGGTCCCAATGCCCAGACCCCTGACCCAATTCCTACAAAAAATTTTTCCCGCTTGGTGACACCAAATGCCTTCTTTTGACACCGAAATGAGCAATTTCCGTGCTATTGCTGAGATATTTGCGAAAAAGTTACACCGACGCTCGAAAATTTCAAGTCCGACCTCAACTTCTTCGACCATATCTCCGGAACTACTTGGCCGATCTTGCTCATCTTAGAAGTTGAATCATGGGAGGCATGTACCTTCCAGGGAAAAAAAATTTACGGTGATCGGTCGAGCCGTTTTTAAAAAAAAGTGGGGACGGACGGACGGACATTTTTTTCATTGCTGATTCGTCATATTTAGACGATAATAAATACATCCCCCCAACTGCCACCTCAATCTACCGCATGTTACATTAAAGTTGTTTGTAGTAAACGTATAGGACCTTCGTACTTCGTACGGGTCCAAAAACACGTTCGGCTCTAGCACAGACTCGTTTTTAGTACCCTACCTAAGTCCAAGGGCTCAAGTAAAGATCAAAAATTTTTCTTCCATAATTTCGGCCAGACCTTTCAAACAAAAAAAAGTTTTTGAAAATCGGAAAAGATTTACTCGAGCTATGTACAAAAGACCAAAACCCACTTAAACGGCCCTAGATCGGCGGCCCTTGAGCCAACAGTGCCCAGATTCAATCCCATAAAAGCTTTTTCCATTACCTTTCAGGGAAAAAAAATTTGAAAATCAGTCAAGTTTTACTTGAATTATCGTGTTGACAGACGAACAGACGGACAAAATTTTTTTGCAGATTCGGTATCTAAGGACCATGAAACGAAAAAGTAACCAACACCCGGGTCGAAATTCGACTGGTTCCAAACTCCGTGGTAAACGCAATAGACCCTTTTTCGAAGAACTCCAAACTCAAAGAATATTTTCATAGCGCAACACTCGAAATCCAGGAATGAGCTCTTGCTATTTTTGACTAATATTTCTACCACTCCAGGTGTAAAGTTCTTTATGTTCAGGATATTGGGATGGTTTTTAACATGTACGCATTGTATCGGAAAATGTATCGATCTTTCTGTTTGTTTTCAAATATAATTGTTGACTCTATCAAATTTCATTATCGTTCCGGTTTATTTACATAAGTAAAATATACGAAAAAAGGAAACTTAACTGTCGAAGAGAAGGATAACTCATCTTTGTTTATTTTTAAACTGACCCTGCCTCGATAGCTTTATTGTCTGCTTGTATTAAACATTATATCTTACAAAAAAAAATTGAAATGAAAATATTTATTCTTTGAATTTATTTTCAGCGGAAAGGAAATTGTTTATGCCTACGAAAAGGGTTTTATTTTTATTTTGCTTCATAAAAAGAAACTTTTAAATCCTTAACAAAATAAAAATGCTTAACGCATGTTATTCATCATATACTATTAGTATACTTGTTGAAAATACCAAAAGGAAACGTTTGCTTGGTTGTGTAAAAGTGGGCTGTTTAAAGACTTTGTTCTTCTTATATGCATAATATGAAGATGCGAGCTAAAAAATCTGTTTTGTGTGTTATATTTGAACCGTTTCCAGATTTTAATGCAAGATAAAGCATGGTCCAATACGACGCAAAGTTTATAGTTTAGGGACAAAACATAATACAACAGAATAAACATTATTAATAGACCATAAAATGAAATATGTCACGGTTCATTATTGTTACCACTACGATAAATGGTTTTTAAAATTCAATGAAAAAGAAATTGCCATTTTATTTTCAAGTGAAAAACGTTATAATGTCGAACTTACACGTACGTAAGCATTAAACACTTAGTAAATTTGAAAAGGTAAAATGAAAATATGATTCAAAATGAAGAGCTTAGTCAATTACTTTTTAACAAAGTCACATGGGTAATTTCATCGATTAATATGACATATTCAATCAAGAGAGATAGATACTCACCGGTCAATAGCAATAGCCATTAGTGTAAACACAGAAGCTCCAATACTCAAAATTGCTACAAATTGTGAAATTTTACAATACAATGTACCAAATGGCCAATGTGAATTCAGCATATAGGTAAAACTGAATGTCACGTTCAAAGTTGATACCATAGCATCTGCTATTGACAAATTCACTGAAAAGATGCAAGGATTCGAATGAGTTAAGAAAGTACAGCTGTGTATAATTTTCAGAAAATATCAAAGAACTTTAATAGAATAAAAGTTTATCACCCACACGTATGCGAACGGCACTGGCCTTAAAAATAAGACATCATCATCATCTAACGATTTGTCAATCAATCAAAGGTTCATCCACAAAAATATATGGAAAATGTTATTATCATGGGATGACTTTAAACTGAAATGTTCAAAAACAAGCTTTTCGAAAATTTGGGCTCCCCAGGTGGAAAATGTTGTATTTTTGAACGCTGGTGAATAGTTAGCATGGGTGCTACCGTAGCCGAGTGAATATAGGCGGTTCTCAATGACAAAAACCGGTAAAAATCGTGGAAAATTGCATGAAATACATGAAATATCAAGGGTTATGTCATAGTAAGTTAGATGAAACCGGCTCAAAATCATCCAAAGAAAACGTTTATTTAGGTCTCCGGAAGTTACAGTACTGTTTCGACTCCAAGAGAGTCCGTCGAAGAGCTTTCATACTGTCCAGGTTCATGGACCAATGCCGAAAAAGTTATGGCACTTATTATATGTTCTTCTATGAAAGTTTTGGCATACATAGTACTTCAAAATAACACACAAACACTCTGGACAACATAAACAGCAAGACTATTGAAGCAGTTGTGCGGTTTATGGACAAATGCCAAACTTTAAATGTTAATGAAACGAAGCTCAATCAAGAAACACTAGATCTGATTGCAAGCATGGAGCTCATAAAAAACGGAAAGAGAGATTCGGTTGAAAACCGAAACTTAAGAAACGTCATCAATAAAGCGATGAGATCAGATCTTAGGAAGTACAACTGGCGCAAGAGGCGAACTGTAATATGAGAGTTCTTCGTTCGAAGCTGAAGAATTCCAAAAAGGAAATCTTTAAATTAAAAGCAAAACCGGAACTTTCCAATCGGATCGAAATGCAATATTGCACCACGCAGAGAGATCAAGAATCAAGAATGTAGGTTCAGAAGAGCTGTTCGACATAACTGTTGATGAAGTCAATGCAGTCGTAACAAAAATGAAAAATGGGAAAGCTCTGGGTGGGGATGGTGTGCCGGTTGAAGCCATTAAATTAGGTGGTGACAAGTTGTTGAAAGAGATAACGGCTTTGTTCAACAAATGTCTAGAATTAGAAAAAATACCAAATGTATATTGGCAAATGCACCAAAAAGGGGACATAACGAAGCTGGAAAACTATCGGCCAATCAGTCTGCTAATAAGCTAATAAGCCGTCCATGAAAATCATCGACAAAACTGGATTTTTACCAACCAATCGAACAAGCTGGATTCAGATCTGGTTTCAGTACGAACGACCGTCTTCAAGTGATGAGAATGCTGATAGAGAAATGCAACGAATGCAAGATTCCGATTGTCTTGTTATTCATAGACAATGAGAAAGCGTTTGATTCTGTCCAAACCCGGTCGATTTTGGAATCACTGGACGGATGCAGAGTGGACTCAAGATATTCCAATTTGATAAAAAATATATACGAAAACATGAGAACACGGCTAAATTCAAAATCGGATGTGGAGTAAGACAGGGCGACACCATATCACCAAAACTTTTCATATCGACTTAAATTATTAAAAAATTAGATTGGAGTCAGATGGGAATTAACATCAATGGAAAATACTTGAGTCACCTTCGTTTTGCAGATGACATTGTTTTGATTGAAAGGGATCTGGTCCAAGTGATCCATGTTACAACAGCTGAATGAAGAGTCACTTAAAGTTGGACTCAAGATGAACTTAACAAAGACAAAATTCATGACAAACATTGACGATGATAGAGACATTGGGAAATTGGAGACACCGTCATCGAAAGAGTCGAAAATTATGTGTATATTGGCCACAAGTTAAAATTAGGTCTTAACAATCAAACGGCCGGAGTCAAACATAGATTGGCCTCGGATGAGCAGCATTCGGCAAACTCAAACACATTTTCAAATGCGAAATAAACAATAGTCTAAAACGGAAAGTGTTTGATTCGTGTGTCCTCCCGGTGTTGAAGTATGGGGCAGAAACGTTGACATTAACGAAAACATCCGAGAAACGTTGACATTAACGAAAGCATACGAGAACAAGCTCAGAGTAGCACAGAGAGCAATGGAACGGAGCATGCTTCGAATTACCCTTAGAGATAAAATGACAAACCAATGAACTCGTCAACAAACAAAAGTCGTTGACATAATGGAAAGGATCGCATTTCTAAAGTGGAATGGCGCAGACGATCGTTGGACAATAAGCATAACGAATTGGAGACCACCAACAGAACGGCCGATAGACGATAGCCAAATTCGATAAAACGGGCAGTGGAGACGAACTGACAACAAATTGCAATAGACCGTTCAGAATGGAGGAAGAGAGGATAGGCCTACATCCAGCAGTGGATATCAACAGGCTCAATAGGAGGAGGAGAAGCTTGCATTGGCAGCATAAATTTCGAAAAGTTTGAACTAGGATTGATTTTTCGAACACATGAATGAAATTTCATGAACTTTCATGAGCTGCCCTAAGCGCTCCTTGACGTGTTTCGTCATTTTTTGACCATTTCAGGACAGATTAGTATCATAAGAATAGAAAATAGAATTGTGCAGCAGTCTACAGGAACATACCACTAAACAAAGTTGAAATTTGAAAGGTAAAATTTTTGATATATCCGTGAAAATGCATGTAATTCGAGTAGAATGTCATCCTTACATGTTAGGCATCACCAACCTAATATTTTCCTGTAAACAACTGCAACATTTGGCAATTTTCTATTTTTATGATACTAGTCTGCCCAGAAATCGTTAAAAAATCTCGCTACTTGGCGCGCTTGGGGCAACTCATGAAATTTCACTCATGTACATGAAAAAATCAATCTTCGTTCAAACTTTTCGAAATTTGTGCTTCCGATGCAAACTGTTTGTGTGTTATTTTGAAGAACGCTTTTCAAGAAGTGCGATAACTTTTTCGGCGTTGATCCATGAACCTGGACAGTATGAAAGCTCTTTAGCGGACTCTCTAGGAGTCGAAACAGTACTGTGACTTCTAGATATCTAAATAAACGTTTCCTTTGGATGACTCTGACCGGTTTGACCTAACTTGCCATAACATAACTCTTGATGTTTCACCCATTTCATGCAAATTTCGGTAAAACTGCTCTTAAACGATTTTCGCGATTTTTACCGGTTTTTGTCATTGAGCACCGCCTAAGCTCATTCAAATTCGTTAGCACCCATACACACTATTCATCAGCGTCCAAAAACACAACGTTTTCCTACTGAGGAGCCCAAATTTTCGAAAAGTTTGTTTTCCCATGTTATTTTGACCATGTAAGTGATCGTATAAAAATAAAAATTTGATCGTTGTCAGATTGTGAATTTCATAAATAAAAATCTAAAAAAGTGGATCCCAAAATGAAGTTTGTTTTGTCTTTCCGACTTCCTTAGCTAGTATCTCAATAGTAGATCTCATTTGTTAATAGGCAGTTTACTCTCGAAAAACATGTTAACAAAGATAAAACAAACTTGAATTCCGACAAATAAAATTAAAATTGGAAAAATTTGTCTCCTGCCGACCTTAGGACCATTATTTCCTAGGCCAAAAATGTCTCCTGAACTTTATCTACAGCATAGCAAAAAAAAATATTGTCACTATATGGACCTTACAGTCTGAAGCAGAGTTTAGATTTCTCCTATTTAGACCTTAAAACAAAGGAACTACCAGCTCCTTTAGAAATTCAACTGGTTTCATACGGGTAGTTCCATAGTTCCATTGGGAAATAACTCACATTAAATGCACACCGTGACTTTTGCCACGTTAACATTTTTTCCCGCTAAATCACATATGGTGAACAACTTTCTAGAAGATCGTAAGGCTGTATCTGATTCAGAAAACAGGTATATGAGCGTTCCTACTGTGGTGATCACAGTTACCTATAGAATATTAATGAATTGAATCAAATCAAATTACCTTAGACTTTGCTATATATGTTGTGTATTTTGTATGAATAAAATCAGATTTGTTTAAACCTCGAATGAGGAAGCATCTCTCTTTCAATTGTAGAATAAAATTACCTATTCACTACACTAAACATATAAACCATGCATACTTTCTACTTCTTACTTCCTGTGGCCTTTAAATTCATCAAACTCAGTCGTAGAAACTATACTATGACGTACATAAAATCGTCAGATGAATTTCGAAATCGATGTATCAATAAAGGGGATGGGTGTCAACATAAGATTTCCGGTATTTTTGACTATTTCCTCACCACCCACCCGATCCTGTTTCGATTTTTTCCCGGTCCCTAATTAATATTTCATTTTATTTTCGTTCATAGCGAACATTTTTATATTTTCAGAGAAAAATCGCATTAACGTCCATAAACTTAACTCAACGATAGCTTCAATATTTAAATCTGTTACCCTGATAAACCCAAGCAAATTTATAAAACAAGAAAATGATTTTTGGAAAGTTATCAGCACATTGATTGGGAAAAGAATACAAAGGTTTCTAGTTTAATGAAGTTAAACTGCAATAATTAGTAAAAGTGTCAATTCTCTTACGTAATTGGAACAGATAGATTTTTAGGAAATCTTATGTAATAATAAATATAACGCTTCACATAAGATATCTATCGTTTCATCAATTCTAAATATTTAGCGCTCTACCACATCTTAGATGTGAAAATCGAGATCTGAAATGTGAGACTTCTGAGCCATCCAAGGCCCTAAGAACAGGGCCTTGGTTCATTTTTTTCTTTAATTCTGTTAGGCCTGTGATAGAACACAATCCAGAAAATCGGAGAGAATTTACTTGATTTTTTTTAAAATACAGTCAGCAAAATTAACAGAACTGCGAAATTTTTCTTTTACTCGTTTTGTGAGTTTTTACGTTTCGTGAGTATTTACCATGCGTTTGCTGCAATTTTGCTGACTGTAACACAAAAAACATGCAGGGAACCAGTCAGGGACACGTTTTTAAGACCTTAATTTTGTCCAATTGACCAAGTTGAAAAATTATCTTTTGTGAAAATTTCCCCTTACTTCATGAATAAAAGAAGAGACCAAGTCAAAAGCTCTACAGTACATTATGTTAAAATATTGGATGAAGAAGGACATCACTATCGATCACTGATAAAGAAACTGAGTTCCTACCTAAAAAGTAGTTTGTTGGAGTTCTCATCCTTTTGTGTGCTAGAACAATCCATATTACGATTAGGTTACCCACTGTCGATACAATGACCATGCCACCAAATAATATACTCCATAGGATTTGTCTCCACCATGGTAAAACAAATTCATTTGGATCGTACGTACCACTAGAGTAATACAAAAATGATGCTAGAAATTGTGATTGGAAATAAGAAAAAATTTAATTATTTTACCTGTTATTGGTTGGATTAACATTTTGATAACTGGTAAAATATGATTCGTCATAGTAATGCGTAATGTTTGCGTCATATATGTCGTAGCCATTCGTTGCGTTTAACCAATTGGGATAGTCAGCCGTTGAGTAAAAATTATCTGTCATTTTATTAACAAATTAGGCTTTAGGATTGATGCATCAATTTTTCTTGTTGAATATTTATCGGATATGTTCGATATTTCTTATTTTCATCAAATAATTGAACCATTAGTAGCCGTTTGGACGATTCTTCGATATTTCATTTTTTTCACCATTAATCACCAGGAAACATACGAAAAAATGTTATTACAACTTTGTAAGTCGTGTTGAAATAACATGATAAATTAAAAAAATTGTTTTCCTACAACGAAGATTTTTGAATTAAAATTTTGTTTACTGCACACCCCCGACTGAAGATAATGTTTTAATCCGTGGTTTATTATTTGGTAATGGTCCCGATTACACCGTTTTAGCGGTTTTACAATTTCACTTTTTTTTTAAGAAATACTGTGAGTATCTAATTAAGTTCCACCACTGAAAACTTTTTCTTGATGAGATTATACACATTGATTTGCCTTTTCTTAATGTACATTTTATGCGGGTATAATGTTACAAAGCATAATTTCTTGAGGTATTTCATGAAATCGTTTGCAAAATCTGTAATATAAAAGAGTAACAGGGTGTTATTATGTATTTAAAGGAATAATTCATTTGGTTTTAATACAATCAGATTATAAATAATAATTATTCGAGGAAGATGCTTCTTTTGGATGTTACTTTTACCATCATTTTTTAGTTTCTACAATACATAGACATGATATGGCGGCTGAGTTCCCGACATTAGACCGTGTCTTGTCGAGGTCTTCTCCCCGAAACTCAAGTGGTGACATCTATGTTTTTCATAGCTGAATTAACGTCTCAACATAGAACTACCCCTCTTTTCTCGAGTCATCCATGCTTTCATAGCTGAATACGGACAAACATAAATAAGCCACATTTTCATTATATTGGGGGAACCCAGCCGCCATATCAAGTCTATTCTACAATGCTTTAAGCAAAAAATAAATTGGACTAGTCCAACTACAACAACCTAAATAAGCATATAGTTTCATCTTACCTACCGGATTCACAACTCGTTTTACAAAATAAGTACAGACGATAGGTGGCGCGCGGAGTTGGCAAAATTTTTAATTTTGTGCTCTGGTACCATTGACAATTTTTACACCCGTACGAAGAACGAAGCTTTTAACGCTTGTAACCACCCCAATTTCGACCCGGCAATGGGGGGAGCTTCGATCATGGTCCTTAGATGACAAATCAACAATAAAAAAAGGCAGTTCGTCCGTCAGTAAAACTCAACCGATTTTCAAAAACGTTTTTTCCCTGAAAGGTAATCGAAAAATCTTTTATGGTCTTGAATTTGGGCATGCCTGACATTTAATGGAAGAAAGTTTTCCGATTTTCAACGACTTTTTTTCCGGAAACATAATCAGAAAGTTAATTACAAGCTTGAATTTGGGGAAGATTGGTTTAAAAGTTACGGTCGAAAAAGTGGTAAATAACGTGGTTTTTTGAAGGTTGGTGGAACTTTTTGACTTATATGGTGAGTGGCTCGGGCTGTGGAGTCCTGAGTGTGCTGTGTTGCAGAGAAAAAAGAGGCGAACCTTTTTGTTCATGGAATTATGGATCAAGACCTCTCCTAAGTGCTCTAGGTCGGTTCTAGGATCGGGCCTAGTGCATCTTTTTTTTGAATTTTTTCCTTTTTTTTTAATTTAGGGCTTTCTTTTTTAAGGATTGGAGATATTTTTTGCGCCGTTTCTTTGGTCGGGTTATCCAATATTGCCCTTTCGGCAATTTCCAATCCAATTTAATGTCGACGTAATTTCATACACTTAAGAGTAAAGGCAACATTTACTTAGATACATTCGAGTCTTTTTGGAACATCTACTCTGTTTGCCACATCTATTCTGATGCGTACGGGTCCCCTGCATATGTTTTAAAATAAGTTCTGGAGTTAAAGATGGATTATGTGGAACTATGGGTCTATGGAAGCTATCACAGCATTTTCCATCGTTGATAGCAGTTAGCCGATATTTAGTTGAAAGCTAGTAGCTAGTTACTAGTAACATTTTTGATAGTTGACAGATCATAGCTTCTTGGTAGTCAATAGTAGCTAGCTAGTTAGGAACTAAATATCAACTTTTGAGAAACTTTGTATACGTAACACAAGTATACGTTTTTGCAATCATCATCATCATCATCAAATTTTATAGACCGTCTATACCTTTCGGTGTGGGGTCTTTACGCCACAACCGGGTGATCTTGGACCACCTTCCTCCATACCCTTCCATCCCCTGCCAAGGAGATGGTTTGTTCACTCAGTGAAAGCCCCCTAACTTCTAAATCTGATTTAATTGAATCTATAAACCTTCTCCAACCCTAGGGCGTACACCCGGGATCTGTGCATTCAAAATCCTCTTTGGTAGCCTGCTATTACCATCCTCTGAATGTGCCCGTACCACCGCAGCCGACTAACCCTTGCCGCCACTTCCACTGACATAACCTCTAAATTTTCCCTGATGTCGTCGTTTCTGATATGATTATCCCACTGCTCCCTTTTATTATCCTTTGCTATGCTTCTTAGAACCCTCATATCAGAAACCTCCAGGCCATACACAAGGTACCCGCAGTTCACCCAACTTTCACTACCATTTGTACATTCTTTGGCCTGAAGATTGACCTGTGAATAGCTAACTTTGTGCCGCTACTTAATTCATTTTTGTTGAAGACATGAGACCTCAACTGACTAGCCACTACGTTTCCCATTTTCCTCCTTTCTTCGAATTCCCCAACTATCTTGCCATCCACTGAAAAAATGCTTCCTAAATATTTAAACTCAGGAACCTGTTCTAGCTGCTCCCCATTTAAACTACAAAATACCTCTTTCCGAGATTTGCCGACATGCATAGCCTTAGTTTTACTTACACTTATCTTCATCCCGTACTCCTCACATGCTACATTCAGGCAGTCAATCCCCCTCTGCAAATCACTGGTAATATGTGCTAATAGAGTTAAGTCATCCGTATAGGGCAGGATTTTCATAATAACTTCCCCAACTTTCACATTTCCTTGCAAATTTGCATGCCTGATGATCTTGTCCATGAAAACTATGAACAGAAGAGGGGAGAGACAACAACCCTGACGAACTCCCTCACAAACCTCGAAGGCCTCACTAATTTCACCATATTTTCTTACCGCAGCCTTGCTTCCTGAGTAAATGCTTTTAATGGCACCCAATAAACTGCCACTGACGCCGTATCCGCTAAGCACCTCAAACAGCTTTTGCCTCGATCTCGATATCCGATCCTTTTCTAAGTCTATGAAGCACAAGTATAGAGCAATATTCCTTTCAAAGAGCTTTTCCACAGCCTGCCTGAGGCAAAAGATCTGATCCTGACACCCTCTCAGAGGTCTGAAACCACTCTGAGCCTCGTCCAGAACCTCTTCCACTATAAACCTAACCCGATCTACTAGACCACTCTCATAGACCTTTCCGACCACGCTCAAAAACGAAATCCTACTGTAGTTGCTGCAAACTTTACGGTGTCTTAAAGATTGGAGCAATAACACCGAAGCTCCAGTCAGCGGGTACGACTGAGAACTTCATGGCTAAAATAAAAATCCTACAAAGCCATTGAATCCCGCCTGGCCCACTATTCTTAATAAATTCTGTCCTAATTTCGTCTACCCCTCCGGATTTGTCTGCCTTCAGTTTGCTGACCTTTCGAGACACCTCTAATGTAATTTCCTCCTCACTCTCCCAGCTTGGACCCGCTTCCCTATCAGTTTGTACTATCGGATTGACAGAGGCAAATAATCCCGCCAGGCTTCCAGGACTTCACCATTCATTACCTGTAATTAACTGGCCATCTTTACCCAAAATGCTACCGCAGCCCTCCTTTTCACCACCACGCCTAATGTTCTTGATCGTCGCCCAGAATTTTTTACCCCTTCCTTGACCTGCTTCTTCCAACTCTTCCCCGAACTTCTTCCACGCCTGGCCCTTCGCTCCCTTAACTAGAGCCTTAGCCGCCTGCCTACACGCCCTGTAAGCCTCTTCCTTCTCTTCCGACGAATATACGTTTTTTGCAAATCTGGTCTAAATGTGACAATTTTTAAAAATTTGTGGCAGGATTAGGTCCGTAGTCAGAGTTAATTTTCAGAAGGGGCATTGCCCCAAGTCCTTACATCACTAAATTTACACGAAGCTGTGCGGCATAAAGCATGTCACGCTAAAATGTCAGCTTCAGAACACGGACCCATTGTCTCCAACGAGATCGGAAATGCTACGAACAGATAGTTGTTGTCGCTGTTAGAACAACACTGCGTTTTTTGCCTTTATGTTTTGTCTTCGCCCTTGCTACTGAAGTCAAATTAATCGGGAGCACACGTGTTGGTGCAAATATAGTTATTAATGCAACTCGTACTACATATGGACAATATGCTACACCCCTTGCTACGGGCCTGTACAGGATTTAAAATTTCTTCATAGTTATCCTAGCCCATTGTTTCATATTTTTCTTTATAAAAACAACAACGATTTCAACGAAAATGGGTCACTTCTACGTAACCTTTAAAATGTCTAAAATATGAACTAAACAGTAGTGAAGAGATCTGACCCGCCCAAGAGGTGGGGCCTAGTTTATTCAATTCAGTTGCTTCGACATGTGACTAGATGCATTTTAACTGCATTTTTCATCAGCGTCAATTCAATGTTTCGTAGAGATTCTTCTTCAGTGACGTTGCTGATACCGGAAGCCATGATTTCACGGAAAGTCTTAAAATTTTGATGACCTTATGCATTGTAGTAGCGAGACATGGATACATTTTTAATTTCTTCATTCATGCAAGCTGTATAATAACTTGAATAACTGTTTTCACTCTATCACAATGCACAAAGATGATATCATTTTCATTTTATAATGGATTTATATTATAACGACTTATGTAGCTAGTGTTTATATTGCAGCATTTTCTAACTTCTAATGTGCATACGACGAATATGTAGATTAGGGAGGAGCGCACGGTGGAACTTTGAAATAGTTGTTTACACAACAATTATGGGAACGTTTTGTCACAATTCGAAAAATTTGGTGAACAAGTTTTGGTCATCAAATAGAAATCTTTGGTCGAGAAAATATTAGACAAAATAATTGCCGACAAAACCCACCTAATTCTCTCTTCAAAAAAAGAATAAATTTTAATTCTCTACAAGTTAACTCCATATCTACTGAATTCATTTTAATGCGAGAGTCCCGATTTAAATCCATTAAATCTGAGGAGTGCGACCCTCCTCTCCGTTTTAATGTGTTGTAAATCAATTTTGACCAGAATTTTTCCGCAGAATCCAATATATATTTTCAAGGGGGTACTTCAGCAACACGACGTTCTACTTCTGCAGTAAATATTTATAACTATTTTTTGTGATCTACCATATGAATTTTGCATGTATTTTCTAATGATTACGATACTGTGGAAAATATTGGTGGAATTTTCACTCAACATAAAGGAGAAAGCGCACTGTCATATGCATGCCTTTTTGTGTATCAAATTTAATAAAGCTAAATATGAAAAGAAAATTAAAATTTATTTTATAACATATTAACTTGATCAATATCGCGTTGAGCTCGAAAGTCTTTTTCGGAAATTTGCAATTTAATTTACAAATTGAAACTTAGGTCTAGGGTAAAATTAAAGCGACTTCAGCCACAAAAAAGAATGTACAAACTGCAATATTTATGAAAAATCCTAAAAATGTAGCGTAAAAGTTGCTAAAATTTTACTCGAAAATCCTTCTTTGTGGATTCGTTTGAAGGTTAATGAATGGGGATATCGTAAAAGAATCGTTTTTTTGTTAACCTGGAGGCAAAACCATAAAACGCACAAAATTCAATATCCCGAATTTGAAACCAAGAAATTTTTTATGCTTCTGGGACTTATTTATCATTATTTTCTATTGTTTTAAATATTTTAAAAACAAACAGGCTTGTGTAATCTTTGATTTTGATCTTAGACATACGAGTTGGTTGGCATAGAAACATGAACGTCCTTATCAAGCTCATCGAAAAGTGCCACCTTTGGACCGAGCTAGGGCCTCAGACGGGCATTTTTTTTATATACTCACAATATAAAAAGAATCATGAATGCGAATTCTAGGAACACTTGATGCGCGAGTGAGGGGGAAGCAATCGATCGCAATATCAATACCTGGTCGCAGATTTCAATGCGAAGCCGGGGAAACGGGAAGAAGAATCGGAAGTTTCCGTAGGAACGTTCAGTTACGACCAAAGGAATGAACGTGGTGGGACATTGTTGAATGTCCTGCATCAACAAGGTCTATTCGCAATGAATTCGTTTTTCAACGGAAATGTACTTGGGCCAGTGCAGACGGTGTAACGAAAAATGAAATCAACTACATCATCACCAGTCGCAAATCAACCGTTAAGAACTCGCGGTCATAAACAGATTCACAAAGGGAAGCAATCATCGAATGGTACGTTAAATACGAAATTCCAAAGATAGAAGTTAGTCAAGAAAAGTGAATCGATTTTCGCACAGCGACTCAGGGAACTGAGTAAAGAATTTGCAACACAAATAGATACAGAGTTGGGTGACGTAGTCAGTCACAGCGACACGTTAGATGAATTAAACAACAGAGTTTTCGAATCTATAAGGGTTTCGTGGAAGCCAATTGTAAATCAATGCGCTGGGACGATTCAAAATTGAGCAAAGAAACATTGGATCTGATATCGAAAGGACGGAAAACGAGAGAGATTCCATGGAATATCAAGAGCTAGCAAAAACCATCAACAAGACGATGAGATCAGACCTGAGAAAATACAATGTTCAGCTGGCACAAAGCACGATCGAAGCAAACTGCAACATGAAAGTCTTAAGATCAAAGCTGACAAATGCGAAAAAGGAAATCTTCAAATTACGTGATAAAACCGGATCGATACAATCGGACCGAAATGCGATATTGAACATTGCAAAAGAATTTTATGGAGATTTATACACGTCGATCAGATCAAATCCCAATTCCACGGCCAAGTAAATCATCGCGACAAGCCAGCGATAATGAACGTGGGGGTCAGAAGAGCTACCTGATATAACGGTTGCAGAAGTCAAATAATCAGTGAGTGAAATGAAAGACGGAAAATCTCCCGGGGAAGATGGTATACCGATTGAAGCCATCAACTTTGGTGGCGACACGTTGTTAACCGAAATAACGGCTTTGTTCAATAAGTGCCTGGAAGAGGGAAGAGTTCCTGAAGCATGGGAGAATGCGATAATTATATTGTTGCACGAAAAAGGAGATATAACGAAGCTGGAAAACTATCGTCTCATTAGTCTTTTAGCAACTCTCTACAAACTGAATATGAAAATCCGCAGAAAAACCTCTTACAGAGGAGGTGTGACTCAAGTCTTTATGTCTGCTTACAAAAGCTGTGAAATCAGAAAAGTGTGACGCATTAATCATCTAAGGTAAAACTTTTTTCTTCTAGTTAGAAAAGTTCTGAAATCAGAGGGGGATGACGCATTAAGCTTCGATTCGCAACAAACATTTTTAAACAAAATTATGTTGAGTTCAAAAAATTGCGTCACAAATGCCAGACCCAAGGACGAAACAATTTTTCTGTACTTTCAGTTTTTACGCTGCGAAAATTTGACTTCTATTTCTTATCTTTCTTGCGTCTGAAAACTGAGTGTTGAAAAATTATTCCGCTGGTGGGTCTGGCAATTGTGACGCAATTTTTTGAACTCAACATAATTTTGTTCACCAGAACGATGGAGCAACAGTATTAACCGAGTTGCAGGAACAAATTGGCAGCAAATGGTGATGAATCGTACAAAGTGGAAGGAGCTAAGGGAGGCCTACGTCCAGCAGTGGATATACATGGGGTAAGAAAGAAGAAGAAGAAATAATATAATTTCGAAAATGTTCGAAAGAGTAAGATACGGTGTACGGAGATGTCCACATAGTAAGCAACTTCGAACGGTGTTAAAACATTGCTTTCGGCAGTTTTTTTAACAGTAACGATGTATTTATTGCATTATAGAAGGCTGAACACCTTCTACCTGTCTTGAACGCTGAACATGGTAAGGATGTCATAACAAGCCTTTACTTTACATTGCGTATGTTTTAACTTTAGAATCTTCAGTTCGGTAAAACGACCTTTTTTAAGCAAAAAATATATGATATATTTTTCCTCAAACTTGAGTGTGATAAACCGCGAGCAATTAGCTTTTCCTTTATATAAGGTACTCATGTGATTTTATTTGTTAGTTTTCCGTCACAATTTGAACCTCTTTGATGCATATGCACGACGTTTTAAGTAGTTTCTCATCGTCTATCGTTTAATAAATGTATTTTCCATTAAACATACAATGCATCTATCAGAAAATAAACAACAGCTTTTAAATATACAATTTTATTTTAATAGATATTTACATTAGAAGACGTGTGAAGGTTGTTTTATATGTGAAAAATAGTCAATGCTTCGAGGCGCAAACAAAATAAACAAAAATTCAGCGCAATCAATAGCATACTAAATTTGCATGGTAGTTGACGCTCAAAACATTGACTGAGCTAAGTTTATGGGTCTACTGTAAAATATACAGTTATATTTAACAATCTCATAAAGTTGCCTTCAAAACTAAACTCTTTGTTCGGTGAATAAACTTTTTGGAGTGATATTTGTTCGAAGAACTAGTTTTTATACGAGGTGTGAAGTGTGCGTATGGGTGCACTTCTGGCTACCGGAATGTCGCTTCATTCAGAAAATAAAACTTTTTATACATTGGCGCTATAAACAGTTTTATTCTGCATTAGCAATGAAAAAATTTTATAGCTGCAGCGGCGTTTTTTTGTTAGACAGAATTAATAAAAACATATACAAGGGACCCGTACGCATCAGAATAGATGTGGCAAACAGAATAGATGTTACTCTTAAGTGTATGAAATTACGACCACATTAAATTGGAGAGGAAATTGCCGAAAGGGCAATATTGAAAACCCTTAAACTAAACCCAACATTAAAAAAATGGAAAAATTTCGGTATTACCGTTTACCGGTTTTAAAAATAAAATATTAAATAGGTCCAAAATGAACTTGTATGAAACCTACAAACCTATTACTGATTACGTCTCTAATAAGTTGCATTATAAATTTATAGAATGCAACATTGAAGAATCAGAACAAAGAGACCTCCTCCAAGTCCCCCACCTCTTACATCCTCTCAACTCGATATAAAATCCTAGGACTTCAAAATAGGATGTTTCCCAATTTCTTTAGTTTTGAAACCGAGAAATGCAACTTGCTTGATTAATTTGGCGATAGCTGCTTTCACAAATCAGACTGGAGAGCCGCCGATTTTTGGCGACTGAAAAACGGCAGCTGGCGGCTAAATGTGTCGCCGCCGACGCCGAGTTATATTGACGGCTGAACAACGGCGGCGGCCAGCATTTCAGTCGGCTGACGTGGCGGCTGGAGTATTTTCGATGCTCTTTTTTTGCTTCAAACACTGATTCCTTAAAATGTTCAACAGAAATTCTCACTCTTCTATAATTGTAGCCTATATTTTTGCACTACACAAGTGAAACACTAGTGAAGATTTTGAACATTCTGAGAAAAACATTCAGTTTACAGAAACAGTCGACCAATTCAATAAACTGGTCGTTTTTCTCAGAATGTTTAATATAATCATTATAATAGTTGTCCTTCTTTTTTCACAAAAAATTGTTCTATCGAAAAATAAATGAAAAATGTTTCCGTAACGCAAAAAGGAAAGTTTCAATTTTAGCCAAATTGCTTTTAAGTTGAACGAGTTTTATTCAACTTTTGTTCAAGTGCATTTAACGATTTAATTTCTTTTGATGTTTAAAAAAATTGTTTATACAATCAGCAAAATTAAATTTTACTAGCTGTCGAATTTCAGCTGTTTTGCCCATTTGAAATACATTGGAATAACAGCTGATATTTGACAGCAAGTAAAATTAAATTTTGCTCATTGTACATGAGACTTACAAAGTCTTCCGAGATTTTTAGAATCCACACCTTCAGTGCTGAAATCGGCTTACGTCAAAATTTGATTTTTTGGTTTTTTGCTGAACTGCTGAGCCAGCGAATTCGCCAATTTAATGTCAAGAAAAATTACGAAATGGGATATGTGAACATCTCAGTCATTTTTATCGCTTTAACTCGCTGTAGATACGTTTATCTCACAGCATGACATATGCCATTCGATAATGTCCCGTTTTATAAGCATACTTTCAGTGAGTTGGAATTAAAGTGATTTAGATGACCTCCCCACAGATGTGATTACCCCACATAAAGTCATTTTTATAATTTGAAAAAAAAAAATGAAAAAAAAATTAGTTTTTCTCCACATAAAATTAGGAAATACATTGCTTGATAGTTCAGCAAAGACACTAACCTGCTTTAATTTTCCTTTTTATTCGACTTTTCTTTATTGAGTTGTCAATAAATTTATATTTTTTTGAAACAAGAATTTGTCATTTAGCGGCCGCCAGCCGACTTTTTCGACAGCGGCGACGGTCAGACGCCGTCACATTATTTTGAACGGCTTAGCCTATCTAGCCGCCGCCGCACAGTGTATTTTTTGTAAGGGTTTGGGGCTTGGGCTTCAACTCGTACAGATTTCAAAATTTTGATGATATTCTATTTTATTTGAATCAAGAAAAGAATATAGAACAGCTGTAATTCCTTTCGATCAATAAATTTTCAGGACTCCCACGTCCAGAGATGAAAACGTTTGTATGGTCAAAAACCAATTTTTTTTGAGAGTATTGCCACTTTGGCTATATATTGCAGGGAATTTGCTTGAAATGGATCAATATTTTTTTTTTTTTTAGACCAAGGAAAACGTTCTTCTTCTGACCATTTATAGCAAGGCAGCCTGGTGCCAAAATTCTGTTTACGCCCTCATCTCGGCTTTACCGAGAAATATTGATTACAAAAAGTTTCAACTTGGCACCAGCCTGCTTCCTTGAGTTCTTGACCAAAGAGTGAAATCTTGAAAATATTTTTGATTTTTTTGAAATTTTGTTTCTAAACACTCAACACGTCTCCAGTCACACTGATATATTGTTTTTAATTTTCAGAAGTTTGGTTCTCCTCAACTCATTTGTTCCCACGGGAGCCAGAAGATTTTTCGAACCGAAAAGGAAATACGTTTGTCCTTTAATCTTTCCGATTAAAAACGAAAAAAAAGAAACGTCAAAATATTGAAAATTGTACAAATTAAAGCCCAAGCCCCAAAACCTTACAAAAAATACACTGTGCGCCGCCCGCCGCCCGCCAGTCTTTTTTCGACAACTCGCCGCCGCCGTCCATAATTTTTCGGCTCTCCAGTCTGTCACAAATCCTGTAAAAACCACGTTCCGACGAATTTTTTGGAAGTCGTAGAGCGATTTTCATCATTTTCAAACCTGACTTCAATTTTTACGACTATCTTTCATAGAAAATTTGTAAAACCGGTCAATATTTACTCGATTTATTGTGCTGACGGACGAGCAATTTTCTTGTAGATTCAGCATCTCTGAATCCATATCGATGCTGCCGCTACTACCGGGTTATAATTTGACTGGTTACAATGGTCGCGGTAAACGCGTAGGCCTCGTATACTTTGTGCAGGTCTAAGAATCAAAACCAATAATTTGGCAAAGTAAATTCAAAAATTTTACGTTAATTAATTCTAAAACGAATTTCTTGACAGGGAAATAACAATCAATTGAGGTTGAAACATGCAAGGAGCAGCTAAATTGTAATGCGGATAGTATGGTATAGAAACTCTTGTATTAGCATTAAGTTGTGGTGTGATAGGTGTTTATGCAACTGCTCTAGCATATATGTATCGTAGCCAAATCGATATAAATTACTTGCGTCAGGCTGTTTACAACAATCAAGAATCATCATACACCATGCTGCGGCACAATTGAGTAATTGATAAAATTTAGCGCCCAGGCATGCATTGAATTAATTTAAAGAAAAAGAAATAAATTTGTTATACGTTTTTTGGCGCTCAGTGTCTGCGCCGTTGTGGTGTAAGGTTTGTATAATGTTTTTTGCAATGGAAGTATTGCTATTGCTAATGGCTGAACATGAACAACAACTTTGACACCAAACGTTATTCTAATGTATTCTCAATATGTTTCTAAAATGCATAGTTTTTTTTTATAAAATTCATTTTGTTTAAAAAGCACTCTACTCTAATATGACAGCCGTTGGAATTAGAATAACGTAGTACGCAAGATAAAAGAATAGAAGAACTATTGCGTTAATGAGTTTGGCAATCGTGACGCATTTGTTTACAAGTTGAAATTATTTTAAAAGATTTTTTTTAAACGTCACCTTAAGTTATTTTACAGCTGACGTAATTTCTAAATGTTACGCTTTGACGATTCCAAATGTAAATTTACATTTACATTGATCATAGTGTAACATTTAGAAATTGAGTCCTCTGTAATAAGAAACAAGGATTTGCGTCACATGGCCATTTTTAAGAGGGCTTTTGTATGTAATAGTTTTACGTCGATTAAAAACACACAAAACACCCTTCAAAAATAGAAATGTGACGCAAAATCTTGTTTTCCCTTCCAAAATGAGTGTTGTGAGTTAAGGTCACCAAATGTTACGCCACGCAAAAGTGCGTTTAAATAATGTTACCTTACACCATCACTTGCGCCAAAGAAGATCCTGAATGTTCTTACCTAGAGGTTTTATAGCATCAGATTTAGTAGTTAGGGGATTTTCATTGGACGATCAAACCTTCTACTTGAAGGATGATAGAATGGAGTAGAGAGGTTGGCTCATCACTCAGTGACTGCGACCTAAACACCACACAAAAGTTTTAAACACAAACTGAAAATTGCTATATGTTCAACGGACGAGATAAAAAAGTTACAAACTGGCTAAGTATGTTGCGATCAGTTTTTATGTAGTTTTTTAGTTTTTTTAAATATTTCTCTGATAAAATAAACGAAAATTCTGAAATAACAAAGTGAAAAAGTTCGTTAGGAATGTTAATGTTTAAATTATCAACAGAACGAAATCAAATGTTACCTCTTTAAACTAAGTCGAAAATTTGCATGTATTCTCTCGCGTGCTTGCTTGCTTAAGGTTTTTTTTGTTGAAAACTTTACACCAAATAAAAGTTTTTGTGTTATGCAACATGTTTTCACAAATAGGTTGGATTTTTAAAATAAAGAGAGTGTTTTTTCAATTCAACACAAGGTTTTTAAAATATTTACAAATTAATGAAACGGCAACAGTTAAGACCAGGTTTAAAGCCCGCCTACATAGTCAACTATGTATTTGGCAACGTGTACAGACTGAACGTGGCCTTAAGCACTTCAAAAAGAATATACAGATCTTTGTTGAAAATTATATTATGAATGAAAGTCTACCGCAATCCATATGCAATAACCAAAACTTTTCAGTAGCGCCAACTCAGGGGGACGGGATTAAAATGGTTTCAAACAAATTAAACTCAAAGTCAATATTAAATACTATTAGTTTAATATGAAAAGAATTATATGGAAAAATTGCACTGCCTTGTCGAATTTATTCATGCACTACATAATACCTAGTTAGTACTGAAACGGGTTACCCGAAAAATGTGTATATAAAACGATAGTTATTTACGTCACAAGGACATGAGCCGAAAGGAAGTGACGTATTAAATTTTAATCAATGTCACACCGAAAACTTGTCATTACATGCATATGTGTACCCCACGGAAATTATTCATTACATGTATGTTAGGACCCCCACTATGCTTATTCTAAACGAGCCCGTAAATGCAGTGTAATTATTATTAAAAATTAACTTAAAAAAACTACGTCGCAGCAGCTTTCCAACGAGCCCAGACTCATTAAAATCGTTTGAAAATTGGCTGAGATATCGAGGTTTGAAAATGGCATTTTTGTATGGAATTGGATTTTTCTATTATTTTCATCATTATGAAAACTTTTTTTCTGGCCTGTCGGTTTCTATCTATCTATCTATCTATCTATCTATTAATAATTTTCGATCTCGAGAACTAGACAGCCGATCTTCCTGAAATTTTCAGAGAACGTCAGTCTCGGCCCCAAATGAAAAACTTCATATGCCGCTTTTCCGGGAAAATTCTGGAAAAGCCGTGGCATGTGGAAAAGTGGTCAATTTTGATGGTTTTTTAGGTAATGCTCGGAGTTTTCGAATTTTAGCTCCGGAATGACACTACTTAGAGAGACGGTTTCTTCTAGAAAGTTATAGAGTTTCATCAGGAGAATTTTCACTGAGAGGAATTGGTGACACGAAGTGTTCCGAAGGTAGCCGAAGGTGACATGAAGTGTTCCGAAGGTAGCTGAAGGTAACACGAAGTGTTCCGAAGGTAGCCTAAAGTGGCACGAAGTGTTCCGAAGACAGCCGAAGGTGACACGAAGTGTCCGAAGGCAGGCGACGGTGACACAAAGTATTCCGAAGGTAGCCGAAGGTTATACGAAGTGTTCCGATGGTAGCCAAATTTTTTCGGAAAGAAAATTTTTTTGGAGAAAAATTTTTTCCGGAGAAATTTTTTTGGAGATAAATATTTTTCGGAAAAAACTTTTTTTTGGAGAAAATTTTTTTTAAGGAAACATTTTTGGAGCTAAGTTTTTTGGAGAAAAAGTTTTTTCGGAGCAAATTTTTTGAAGAAAATGTTTAGGATCAAAATTTTTTTTTTGTTCGGCGAGAAAATTTTTTAAATGAAAAAATTTTTGTTTTCGAAGGCTTTGAAGAAAAAACTTTTTTTGAGAACCATTGTTTTTCGGAGAACAAACTGTTTTTCTGACAAATTTTTTCGGAGAGAAAATTTTTTTTCGAAGACAATTTTTTTCGGAGAAATTTTTTTTCTAAGAAAATTTTCTTTTCTGAGAAAATTTTTTTTCGGAGAAAATTTTTTTCCAAAAATAGAAATTTTTTCAACAACTGCTTCCAAAATTAATGATATCGCTGATAATACGCAGAAGTTTGTTTGAATGGAACCTTGTGTTCAAAGTTTTGATTTCCTGAAAAAATTACAGCGCTTTTTTAAAACAAAAGTACGTTGTACGAATTGCGTCACAAATGCCGGACCCACCAGCGGAATAATTTTGATGTTGTTTTTGTAGCACAATTTTTGATTGTATCCTTTCAGATAAATAAGCATTGTGTTAATAATTAGTTGAAATAATCAGATTTAGTAACTACTATGTATGTAACTACTTTGTATGTTTTTAGTGATTTCAGTGTTAGTGATTTTAGCGAATTTTTCTTCTTTGTTATTTTCAAGTACCTAAAAAGTTTCATTAGGGAGTAAAAATGAAAATTGAAATTAGAAAAAAAAATGGATTTGATAGAGGAAATTTTATTTCATTTATTTTTTAATTTATAGGAAAAGCTGCATGAAGGATTCGGATTTTGTTCTCTCAATTTTATGTCGAATGCAATCTTGAGATCGGCAGAATTCTTAAACGTCTTCAAGTTGTAAATATAAAACGGAATCACATGTCCCTCGTTGGATTTCATGTTTTCTACGTGTTTGTGAGAAACACGTAGCAACAAATTTGGAAATATGTATTTATATTTCCTTCGATATTTAACGCAAACATGAAAGCATGAGAGACACAATCATAAATTACATAGTTCCTCCAATTGGAAACTTATGTTCTTCGTAAACATAATTAGGTAATTGATATAATTTTGGCAAACAAGATTTTTCGTTCAGTGTATTCAAACAGCTGAAGATCATCATTTTCATGTGTAGTCTTTTGAAAAATACTGGCCGATAAACTATTCATTAGTTATTTATAAACGAGTTAACCGAAAATCGTCTGAATGTAAGCATAAAAATCTCGTAAAAATTTTGCAAATGTGTGGAAGTTTTACGTCAATATTTGTTTTTTAAATACACACGGAACTCTTTAGTGTGTTTCGAAGTTTTGTTATTTTAAAATGTCAAAGAAAACATTTACAATCTGTCCAAATAAGAAAATGTGTTTCTTTCAATCATTTTGAAAGTCACATTTTATCCGAATGGATTCGAAATTCGTTTTGTAATTTTTATTAGTTCTTTAGTTCTTTTCGTGGATCGATTTCATTATTGAATTCAACAATTTTCTGAAGAGTTGCTTCTTTTAATGCAATGCAATGGTAAAAATTGGTAACAATACAAAATCACCCCGGTCTGAATATGTCCAAAGATATTATATACACACACAAAATAACAATGAAATAATATCGATAATAACTTGGAAGATAATAAAAATAGCTCGTACGTATGAAATACGTATTTTCCTAACGCATGCGAAGAGACGTTTTTATCGTGTAAGGCACGAGCCGAAGACGAGTTCTGGAATCAGATGAACTAAAAAGTCAGCTGATAAGTGATGAGGTAATACAAATTTGATTTTTTTTGTAAACTCTGTTCAAAAGACTTGGAGTTGAGCATTTGGGCTAAATGCTCAGCTGAATTACCATTTGTGTATGAGGTGACTATATGCAGGTTTACTTCACAGTTCCACTGTTTCTCCAAAACATTACCTGAATGCGACTTCCGATTTACGTTGAATCGTGCGAGTCTAATGGACTCATATAAATTTTCTTAAATTACCCACCATATACACCGCAATATTTTACCAAGCGATCGAACACAATAGACGTATAGATAGGATATACATTTTCTTTTCCGTTTAAATACGAAAATTACATTTTTCAGACGATAAATCCAAAAATAACAGAAAACGTTTGAGTAACTGTACCAGATTGATTTCACATGATATTTAAAGTAAGTATATTTATTTATATAAAAAAATCAAATTTGTTTTTGATGTATAGAGACATGGAAAGAATCGTAAATTATTTGGAGTGGAAAATGGCAAAACAGAGTAAAAGAAAAAAAAAGGAAAATAAAGCAACATTTCATATATAATGGAAGTGCGGTGTTGAGCAACTAACTAATAGACAATAAAGATGAAAGACTTTTGATTATACAAATACTGAAGTATAAAGACGTCAGTGATTTTGATATACTGTGTGCCTATACACCAAATCAGAACATTAAATAATGTTTTGCTTGCATTACTCAAAATGTTACCCCTTCACATTTTAAAACACATTTAAACACTCATTACTGTTTGATGTATACCATTTCAAGGCAATTATTATGTAACGTACTCTCTGCGCAGTAGGGTGAAACCATTTCCTTTGTAAAATCCGTCAAGTAAATTTTTTATCCTTCAAGTTTAATCTAAACGACAACAAAGAACCCTCGGTACTGAGTACTTTAAACTTTATCCCCAGCCCCAGCCCCAGCATTGAGTTCTAGAACTGAAAATGGAGAAGGGAACCTCGCAATATTTTTCATTTGACACCTTGTAAATTTACAGCTTTAGAAATCAAGCAACCGCAGGCTGATGTTAAGTAACAGCATAAAAATCTGCTTGGGAAACAAGAATGCTAGTCTAAACTAACTGTTTCACGGTGGAAGTGTGCGACTGGAAATAGAATAGCCTACCAAAGGAGTAGAGAAAGACTTTCTTACGAAAACGTAGAGCCTACTTTGTACTTCTCATTCCTCGATGTTACGAGCGAAAGAGACTGTAAGATTGATGTGACACTTGTTACCAGTATAAGTGCCAAATTACAGTAGTTTTTGTCACAAATTTTTGTTCGTATCGAATTAAGGAATTATACTTACATTTACAAACATAATGGTCTCCTACTAATAATTGAGGTGATGCTTTTTAGTAGCTACCTGACGCTACGTTTAACACATGTACCGTATCACCCCATTCAACTTTTTACATCTAGTAGGTTACCTACATCTATCAAAGGTTAATTTGTATTTAATACTCGGGTGTAGTAAGTGTCTCAAAAAGATTTGTGACGCCAATATTTCGAAAGACTGAAAAGTCGAAATACGGTTCCCCGAAATTTGATAGAGCCTGCAAAAAATGTTAAAACAAACTGAAAAAAGTATGAAAATTGAATACAAAACTGTGTTAGGTTCCACCCCCGTGATTTAATATACCAAATCAACATAAACATAAAAGCGAAAACAGTGAAACCAACTTCATCAACCATAAAGCGAGAGCACAATTACTTTCAACTAAAGCTTTCTAAACTACAGAGGTTTTGTTTATTTATCCAATAACTCTGTGTTGAGTTGGTATGTACGTGAAGGGATGTTCACCACATTAAGTAATGAATTTTCCTTCACATGCACAGCACATCAATATGCGCTAAGCATTGCAGCAAAGTATAATTATAAACAACCAATTGTTTCGGAGTCTAATGTTTGCGAATTCATTTTTTATTGATGTTTCGTCATAAAAATACTTGGAGAAAAAACGTTGAAGAAATGAGAATTTTCAAGAATTAATTTCGAAAATTCCTTGCTGTGATGAAAACTGGCGTTTTCTAATTTTCGTGCACTTTTTGTCATCTATTGACGAATACTTAGTGTATTATATGACAAGGGTTGTAAAACGGGCGAGATAAGGTGAGATAAACGTTCGATAGAAATTCAATCACAGAGACCGTGAACTCCCCAGTTTATATCATTTATTATAACATTCTCTGTTGAAAAATCTTCGTTTTAAAAAAAGTACGATTAGGCCTATCAATTTCCCCATGTGCCATGGGATTTGGGCTTAGCGTAATGTAATGGTGCATAAACACACAAGAGCTGATCACATTTTTGTAATTAAAAACAATAATAAATTGTTAAATTTTCTGGTAGCGTATTTTCTAAGATTGCGTTACAAAAAGTAAACCAAAAAAAAAACTCTTACAGACGCAAGTCTTTATATCTGCTTACAAAAGTTAAGAAATCAGAAAGAATGACGCATTATCCTTCTAACGCAAAAATATTAGCTTTCGGTTACAAAAGTTCAGAAATCAGAGGAGGGTGACGCATTCAGCTTCAATACGCAAAATTACATTGTGTTTTTAAAAACTTGCGTCATGACGTCATGCGTTGTGACGTCACAAATATCAGACCCTACAAGCAGACATAAAGACTTGCGTCACACCTCCTCTGTAAGAATTTTTTTTGGCGGATATCAGTACTTTTGTAAGCTTATCTCTCGCCAAAAATCCCTCAAAATGTTGATCAATGGGAATACCTTACTCGTGTCGAGAATTACCGAAAATATCAAAAAACCCAAACGAAGTTGAAAAGTGTTAGAGAAATCAGCATTAATACGCAAGAATCCCATAAACCTAGAAAGGCATATTGGATTACCTCACTCATGTGGAGCATAACCGAAAAATATCAATAGACCTGATGGAAGTTGAAAAGTGCTACAGAAACCTTCCCAATTCTAGAAGTGGCCATATTTCCCCAATACCCTGAGACATGTGTTGAGTAAAAATTAATTCTCTACAACTTCGCCTTTGGAGTTAAGTTTTTGACCCGGAGACACCTGTTCGCTAAAATTTGATTCTCTCCAACTTCGCTTTTGGAAGCAACTTTCTTACTCTCATAGTTCTAGAGTTATGGGTCATCTCTCCCCATTCTAAAAGTGGCCATATCCTAAGGATTAAGCCATACTTCCCCAAAACCCTGAAACAAGCGTTCGCTAAAATTTAATTCTGTACAACATCGCCTTTGGAACCAACTTTCTAATTCTCATAGTTCTAGAGTTAAGGCTCATTTCTCATTTTTGTCGTTGCTGACCCACTAATTCTAGAAGTGGCTACATCTCCGGATTGAGTCATTTTTCGAAAAAATCCGAAACAGGTATTCGCTAAAATTTAATTCTCTACAACTTTGCCTTTTCAGGCAACCTTCTAACTCGTATAATTTCAGAGGAGACTGAGTCTGGAAGCAACTAAATCCCAGGAATGGTCAGGTTTTTTTAAGGAAAAAAAATACGTGTCGACTAATTTTATGATCTGAAGCTACCCTCAAAATTACAGCAAAATCGATCAAACCGTTTCCGAGATCCCAACAAAGGAAGAAAATAACAAAGGAAAAGTTCCATACAAAAATGTAAATTTCAAAAATTCATATCTCCGGATTGACTGAACCGATTTTAATGAGTAATAAGGTATTTCGACATAAAATTTTCCGTAAAATCCGGGAAAAATATTTTCCGGGGGATACGTCGCGTCGGAAGGGGAGAAGTGAAAAAGTTGCTGTATATATGCTCCTCAGCCTACGAAAAAAAATTTATTTGTAATTTTTTGGCGTGTAAGACTTGCGTCACGGCCCCTTGCTACCGTGGGGCTATGATATTTCACTATCTCATAGGGGATTACTTAAATTAAAATGAGGATTTGGATTTAGAGAAGAGCGGGTGGACCATTTTTCGAAACCCGACACGGACCGAACCCGAAATGATAAAATTTTTCGAAACCAGAAACCCGAATTGTTTCTAAACCCGACCCGGACCGAACTCGATCCGATTAAAGTTTTGGAAACCTGAAACCCGATTTGTTTCAAAACCCGACCCGGACCGAACCAGACACAAGTTTTTCGAAACTCACATCCCAAATTACTTCGAAACAAAAATTATTTCAAGGCCCGACGTCTGCCTATCTTCATGGACCTTAGACTAAAACAAAATTCGTGTAATGTAAGATGATAAAATTTAGACGAGTTTTGTAAAATATAAAAAGTCAATAAAGGATCGAGACGAAGTTTCGGGCAACCCACTCATGTTTATTTGGATTTACGGTCATGGCAAAACAAATTTGAGTTTTGTACTGCTGTGCAGGTTTTTGCGGTGCAACTTTTTTGAAATGGATCACATTTTGTATTGCATTTGTCAAGAAAAATTCGATCAGATCTGTTCTGATACTTTGAATTTTGTTGTTGATAATCCAGGATGAATCGGACAATGTTTAGCTGTAACCGAATGTTGTCAACAATAGTCCATCTCTGTATAACATCGTCCAATCAAGCAGCATCAAAGTATTCAATTTAATTTCAACATAAAGATGAACTAACACCTTAAAGAAGACTCGACTACGAATACTGAACTTCATTACCCTGACATAGCTAAATGTACAAGATTTGACTATAAAGTAGTGTTTTAGTGTTAATCCCCCATTTTACAAAACTACACTTTACTCAGATAAATGTAAATTTCAAGTGTAAAGAGCTTCATAATCGGTAATTAAATAGCATTTATTACAGGCTAAAAAGGAAATCGTGCGGGTCTGCGTAGCCTTATCCTTTTCATTGATGTGTATGCGGTATGATGTTTTGTGAATAAAATTCACTATCATCAATTTTATAATCGAATAGAAATGCTGGCCGTCAAAACAACAAATCTGGATAAAAGACAGTATTTGTATTACAATTAACATCCATGTTTACATCTAAAAGAGTTTCTACAGCCAATAATATATTCTTGCATGCCGTGAACAATAACCACTGAAAATTATTTGAAAACATAAAACGTCACCGCAAAACTCTTAATTTCATTTTATTATTGTGGCAATATAACCGATTTGAATGTTCAATAAACATTTTCAGTCACAGAGGCGAATTAATATTTTTCCTGAAAATCTGATCATGACTGAGAATTGAGGACATTTTAATGCTACAGAGTGCAGTAAGGTATAATGTGGTATAATTATTATAGAAGGCATAAGAAAGTCGAAGACGTTATGCTTAACTTGTTGTATGAACAAGCTGAATCTTGTCGTAAGAAAAATTGCTATCACAGTTGGTGGACCGTTCTAAGATGTTTTTCTTCATTCCTTTTTTATCTGATAAAATTATAACTATACAGATGGACTGACTGAATTCATCAGCTGTGAGCGAATTCTCCATTCTCATTTCCATATACGATAGTACACCCCTGCATGTTGGCAATTCATTTTTAGTGTGAATGTTCACCCGCATTGGTTACGAAAAATCAAGTTTATTGATCTTTTGTCATATACCCTTTCAGTTTTTTAAAAAGTTTTTCTCTCGTTACCCTGTGATAAAGTTTTGCTTTGTTGGTGTCTAACGTGACAAAAAAATGAAAATCGAGTTCATATTATATTACATTTTACGATCTCCTTTTGTTTGGTGTGGTCGTTGGATTATATCTTTCACTTCTCCTTGTTTATTCTCGGTTTAGATGAAACATTTCTCTACACATTCATATACAACACGACCAATAACATTTTTTATTTTTATTAATACCTTCTGATCAGTGATTCAATAAGAATATAGACAACAAGTCGCCCTAATATTACTTTTCTGGAGATAATGGTCTTTTTCTGGATGGTTAACTTTATTCGTACATTCAATTTGAGTACTAGACATTCATTGATTTATAATATGCCATGAGACACCATCCACACGTTCTGTATTTGCTAAAACTGTTCCAATCACATATAGTCATTCTTAAAACAAAAAATCGAAAAACTTTTTTTACGTACATCCCTCCAACTACAGCGATATGCCTTTGTCTCTAAGAATCGAAAATAATATAGTAATAAATTTTCATAAAATTCACATTTCCCTGTTAGTGTATTTACCCATAACCGTAATAAATTAAATCAGAATTGGCCCGATGCTGTGTTGGAAAGGTACGGGAACCATTTTATTTCACTTGCCGTTTTTGTTTTTGAGAAAACACAAACGATATGGCATAAACATCAGCAAATTGCATGATGTGTCAACTTTTCATTGACATCTTTTATCTCTATAAACGATCGTACGTTATGCGTGATATTTACTTTGTTTTTTTCCAATAACTTTTTCCATAATTGCTTTTAGCTTTGCCGCCGTATATGTCTTTGTTATGTCGTTCAACAAAAAGTGTAGGTATAGGAAATTCAAGAAAAGGGTTCGAAGGCACATTGGTACTCTAAAAAAACTCATTTTCATAGCGTTTAAACCTCAAGGCTGTAACAAGTGAGGTGTCTTGGCAGCAGTCACAATAAATCATACATGAAAGTAAAAACGATTTTAGAAATCCATGTTCTCCGTGAGAAGAAAGAGAAACACGAATAATTTTGAAAAGTTCAATACGAACTTAGTAGCTTCTTTCGTAACTCTTTATATTGTTACATTGTCTAGGATGAAAGAACATGTTGTATTAACTCCAACACTCTCCCTCCGAAAGAAATGAAATACAATGAATAAAATGTGGTTGGGAATTACCCTTTGCATCTAAGCCTCCATAGGGCCTGTTGTGCTGATAGACAGATAGATTTGTGATTCCCCTATATAACGTATAACTTATAGTGTGATTTGAAAACTGACAGTTTGACGAGTGTAGTTGCATATCTCGCTTTCTACTCAGGTATGCAAGCTCTTCACTCATCAAAATAACAGTTTTCAAAGCTAACTGCTAAAATCCCTCTTGCGTATCCGGCTCTCAACCAGAGACAAGAGTCGAAAAATCGTCGGCAGCGTCTAGGTCTAGCCGCCGGTAAAAAAAATTAGGCATGGGAGGCGCCAAAAATTATCGAAATATCGATATTTCGATGACTAAGAAAATAATTGGTATTGAAACAACCAAATTTCCTCAAAATATGAAAATAATTCTTCTAGTAGTTGAGTACAAATTTTATTGGTCTCATAAAAGTAGAAAAGAATGGTTCGACAAGAGTATGCTCGCCGGTCTCAATACAAGGAGTATGCATGTCAGTCAAAAGCCTTTTCTCATGAAAATAAGTGCACTCACAGTTCTCAACGGTTTAAGCAAGAAAACTAAGGCAAAGTAATCTAACGAAAGAAAATGTTCATTCAGTGTAATCAGACTTGTAACTACGGTTCAAAGTAAAATATATCACATTACCAGCATGCGTATGGTCGATGGCATACGAAACCAAAAGTTGAGCTAAAGCTATTTACAAATTACATTTTCAAGTAATTTACCGAAATATCAATATTTTTCATTTCGATAACTATCGAAATATCGATATTTTGATTTTGATGAATTATCGATTATCGATATTTTTTTGATTATTTTCGATAAAAAAAATGTATCGATAATCGATAATTCATAATTACTCAATAATTACTATCGCCCAGGCCTAAAAACAATCTGCTGGCGGCGGGAGTAGTACAAATTTTCATTCTTTCTGAAAATACAAAGGTTTGAATGTTTCAGGTTACAATTTTAAAATATTGTCTGATCTATGACTGAGCTGTGAAAAACATTTCCTCACTAGGAAAATGCGAGATGTCGCTAAAAAAAGGTTTGAAGTGAGCAGTGCTTGTTAAATTAATCAAGAGATATTTAAAATAGTACTTTATTCACCGAGAGGAGAAAATTGCTTGAGGTGGATTTTCCTATTTCTCACATTAGCAAACACAACGATTTTCATGCGTGTGAAGCGTGAATAACTGTTTTTATCCACGAAACAAACACATCAACCACGCCATTTTCAAAAACAAAGTCGTTACCGTTGCGATTTCTATTTTCCCCTCGTGGGAAAGAAAGAATTAAGAAGTTAAACATTGCCGGCCCGACCTGTCAGCAGACATGACGTCAATAAAGTTCCATCTTCTCACAACTTTTGAGTGTAGAAAATAAGTAAGAAGCACATACTTTTCCAAGGAACCCACGATAACCTAGATCTATCGGTTCCTGCAAGGTGTCAAATTTGTATACTAGCTTTGAAGAAGATTTTAATTTTTTTAGGATGAAAATATGAAAAGTTGAGTAGCGGAAAAATGTTAAGAAATATTTTACAATGATTAGTTAGCTGACCAGAAACGTCGGCGGGGGCACATTTAGCTGTCAGCCGCTGTTTTCGGCCGGCTTAAAATCGGCAGCTCCCGTCTCTGCTCTCAGCACACTGAAGATTCTTCGAAATAATTTTGTTACATTTATTAAGAAACGGTAGCTACTCTATGGGAATGCTCTGGCTTTTTCACAGCTGTCAAAGTGACATTCTGACATCTGTCACTCTGACTTTTGTTTTGTCAAGAAAATTACTCTACCGCAACTTTCTATACCATTGCAATGGTTTATTACATGCTGGTTTTTAAGTATTTAAGTTTTATGATTAACTACTCTAGTTACTTAGTTTTTTTTAGTTTTCATAATAATTTAACTTTGTAACACTTGAAATTATACAGCATTTAAATCTGTGCAGCTCATCTTCTTTTTGTTTAACAAAACGTTCTTACTCTACTCACCTTAATATTCAAATATTATGGACTAAATTCAAATTCTTTCTTATTCAACAGAGTGCATAAAAATATCGCAGAAAACTACTCAATTTCAAAATTACAAAGCTTAACAATTTCAATTAACGTTCATTCATTACTTTTGGATTAGCAGCGTATAAACAATTTACATAGAATTTGAACTAATAAATTTTTATATGATTTCGTAAGCATTGTTAATAAAAGGGTTCAACATACAAGCATACATAAAAATGAAATGTTCTCATGAAACTATAAAATTTACCCATTTTACATTTAATTAGAAATAAGTTGTTTTGTGTTCAAATATAACGTTATAAAGTTTATAGACCCGTACGAACTTGGTAGGTCTTGTACGTTTGGCAGTACATTTGTTACAATTCGAATTTGCACCCCAGGCGAGGAGCCGAATCAGTAAAACAAGATTATGTGTCTGTCAATACGAAAACTCAAGTAATTCTTGACCGATTTCTGAAAATCGCGGAGTGTTTTTCGCTGGAGAGAGGACTTAACTGAAGTTAATCAACGATGAATACTTAGTAAATTATGAGTATTAGCTTAGGGTTCAGTTGTAGTGTATTATTGTAAGCGGCTTTGTGGGTGGAAAGGTAATGTGAAATGGATTTAAGAGTGATATAAGAGAGGAAATTTAAGAATGTGCTGTAAAAAAATCGGGTTTTGGGTAGTTAGATAGGGTAGCGCTTGATTGCATATGAGCGGAGTGAGATAGTCCGGGTCATGTGCCAGGCGTGCTAAACTTAAGAGTGCTACCTGATAATTTCCCTACGGGTCATCGGGGAAAAATGGATACCGGCTATGAACTCAACAACACAGAATCGGATCGGACAGGATAAACGGCAACGACTCAAGCAACGGAAAAAGGACAACGATTTAAAACTAGGAACATAGAATGGAAGATCTTTGTTGCGGCCAGGTGGATTGGGATCTCTCACAAGTGCGCTAAGAGCGACAAAAATTGACATTACAGATGTACAAGAAACGAGATAGCTTGTAAAGGACACCATGACCAGAAGTGACTATAAGTTCTACTACAGTGGGAAGAGTAACGACAGTCCAAGAGAGTGTGGAACAGGTTTCATGTTTTTCCGCAGAGCTAGAAACGCGGTGATTGGTTTCAATTCTGTTGACGAGCGATTGTGCTAGTACCATTCGAAGAGAAATTTCGCTCGAAAACTGTTCCGAAACAAAAAACGGCTGCAGCATAAGAACGTTTAGATCGAAATAGAAAAGTTTGGCAATAGAAAGGAAACTCAGAACTTCTATCGAAAAGTAAACGAATCGAAAAATGGTTACAGTCACCAACAACTTTTGCTGTGTAAGGACAAGAATGGATTAGTCTTAGCAGATGAGGAAATGTGCATTTCGAGGTGGGCCGAGCACTTTAAAGAAATGTTTAATTCGAACACACCGCTCAACCGAAACGAAGAAAATAACGAATTGCCATTTCATACTTCGCAACCATGCATAAAAGAACCAACGATGCAAGAAGTTGAAGCTGAAATTTCGAGGCTCAGAAATTTCAAAGCTCCGGAGACAGAAAATCTAGCCGGTGAACTTTTTAGGAACGGCGGTAACGCGCTATGGATGGAAATTCATGAGCTCATCACGCGTATATGGAATGTCGAGGAGTCACCGGAAAAGTGGAAGACCAACATACTTTGTCCTGTATACAAAAAAGGAGACAAATTAGAGTGTGACAATTTTCGAGGAATTCGCTCTACTGAATATTGCTTACAAGATATTTGCAAATATTCTTTACCAGCGATTTCATCAATACATGGAAAACTCTGTAGGTGAATACCAACGTAGAAATAGTCTTGTATTTCATATAGTTCAATAACTTACATACTTTCCTAATTAAATACTTCGCAGTTTTGAAGGTTGTTTTACTGTAGCAGGCGAGAACGTGTTGATGTACATATAAAGTAATGAAGAGTACTTGACACACCAACACAATGAATGCTGCTTACAGTACTGGTACGGCGCAACACTAACTTACTACATCTTACGTGTTAAAGCAATGTTAATGGGCTGAAACATGTAAAACTTAATATATATTATGCTACTGTAGAGTAGCTCAAACATTACACTCGAGTACATAAGACACGAACAAGTGAGTGAAGCGAACGCGTGTATGTGTCTTATGTACAAGAGTGTAATGTGAGGGTATCTTTACAGTAGCATATAATATTTTATCATATCGGCCACAATAGCATTTTGTACACGAAGCCTAGGTGACCGTGCGGGCTAGAGCTTAGGATTTTTTGTTCAAATTTTTTCACATTCAGTGCCCAATGTTCAAATCTTGGTGGATGATTTTTTTTTTCAATGAGGAATTACATTTTAGACTTGTTATTCGATTTTTTTCGATTTTTGTAACATACACACATCATACGGTGAATGATCTAATTTAAAATTTTGATTCTTTTCTATAATGAAAAAAAGAAATACGTGGCATTCGCATGCATACTACGATCGTACGTTTTGTCTTTGATAACAACGAAATTCATTGTATATGTAGTAATTCGAAACACAGGCATACTGTGTCGTATGTACGCTTTATGTACATTTTAAATTCAATCACGTTAGCTACAACGATACAAATAACATTTCGTGGTCGAGTGGTTAGCATAGTTTGATAATAACTCGAGGGTCCGAAGTTCGAGACTCGTTGGTTGCATGGTTTAAAAATTTCTAGAGTAAAACATTTTGTTCTAGGATAATAATAATATAAAGTAAAATGAAAGTCCCTAGGCAGCGCCTAATACATAAAATAAGGTACTGCATATCCCTTATATACGGAAACACTTAATGAATGGAATATCCCTTCCGATGTGATAAAAACTATTATTACAGCATGAAGAGAATATCGGTCAATTCTACCCATTATCATTTTCAAGTGTATAAATTCCAAAAGAAAAGTCATTTAAATAGATGCAAGCATTGAAGAATCATCACATTTATTCCGAAAACATTATTTTTCTAATAAAGAGGAAAAGAAAAGTCGTAAATATAGAAGAAAACTTGCATGCTAACGAATAAAATGGTTTCATTGTTTGATTATATACATACAATGACAAGATGCAACGAACCATGAAACGAATTTCATTATTGGGTAAAAACAAGCAAAATGACTGAGACAAGCCTTCACCCTCATTTAAGCATTTCAAAAAAAAACTCTGACAATAAAATAGAAAGAAAAACGTTTTTATGGGTCACTTTAACCAATCACCTACAATCATTCGAGATTTTTTATTGAAGCTTTTAATCAAAGGAACAATGCTGAAGGAATAGTAATAAGTAGATACCGAATGAAAAAATATACACTTTCTCGAGTGTAAGTTAATTGAATATGAGATTTTTTGCGATGCTCTAACGCGTTTCCGTTAATTATATTATTTTGTAAGTCGTTAAAATGGTAGTAAATAGAATTTTGTTTGAATTTTAATCTACCGATGTTTTCCGTGATTAAAATCTAACATCGAAAAATCACAAAACATGTAACGCTTTAATTCAATTTGTGTGTAGAATTCTTATTTCAGCACACGCATCAACCCTCTTCATAAAGAGGTTTTCGGCGGTGACCCGCGACTAATTTTCGAATTTATTTTCCTCACGTTTATTTTTATCCGCCTTTATTTTGACGTTTCAAATAACACAAAAGGAAACGCGGCTATAAGAAAACTGCGACGAAAATAAACAGAATTAATAGCTAGGTTTGTAGTATGCATTGTGTGGAAGTTTATCGTGTTGTTTTAAGTCCTCACTAACAGCCATTGTGGGAGTTTTTATAAAAGGCAGAGGAAGGGGTCGAAAAGAGACAATTCATACAAAAAATTCTTCATTTGAATAGAACATTGCATACAAGGGGAAGGGAGGTCCAAAAACCCGAAGGCGTCATTTATGGAACGCTCCCTTTAACGGCTAATGACGCTTAGTCTATACCACCGGCTTAACATGACTTCCAAACCACACCTCGAAGCATGTAAATATTTTTTGTAAAAATTTCAGTGTAAAGTTCCACTTTTCGCCACTAGTTATATAATTTGATGTTTCCATATTAACCTAAAATTGTTATTTTAGAAGGAAAAATAAGGACTTGCGTCACATCTAAATTTGTAAAGGTTTTTGTTGAGATATCAGTATTTTCCGAAGTACGAGAAAGGGACTTCAGTTACATTAACATAAATAATTTCGAAAGACGAAACCTTTGTAGTTAAGTTTGACGAGTTAAGATAAACGTTGGTATACCCCACCTCTATTCATCAAAATGATCCCCACAGCTACCCCTACAACGTGTCAAAAGTTTCAAACGGATGTTTTCGCACAAGATACGTTGCTTATTTTTCGAATCTTTCAGTGTTCAGTGTCTATCCTTTTCTATATATTTTGCCGTTTAAAGGATTGCAAAAACAGTGGTTCGAACCCTTTGATCATCTTACGGCTTCGATTTGCACATCCAAGATTAAGATGCTAACATTCTTAATTTGATCGTCTCGCAAGAATTTGTTCGCCTGTTAAGTTTTTACACTCGCGTTGATTTCCTTGGAACCTATTAAGATTAATTCTAATTTGTGTGATTTATAGAGATTATTCCGAGAATTATTCGGGTTCTATTCGGCTTCTAAAACATTAAGTGGAATATAAACTATTTTGAAGTTTGAGAAGAAAAAACGATTTTTAGAAAAGAAAAAATACTTCAAAACTCGCTTTGAAAGCGATACCCCCTTCTAATAATCACGAAAAAAAATATTATAAAAATAATTCTGGCATTGTCTAGAATTTCAATTGAAAATTGTATTTGTTTTATAAATTTTATGTTTGAGATAAAAGAAAGTTGTGTGCGTTCTACGGAAAATAATAAAAATACTCATTATAATGTCGTTATCGTATTGAATAATTCGTCACGTTGGGTAGAGAAAAAAATGTCTGATAAAAATTCGAACCTTATGGGTGTATAATATACACTTTATATTTTACATATTTTTTTGCATTTTATTATAAAATGTTGCGTAATATACCTTCATTTACATAAAGAACCTTTCGCAAAACTTTCAGAGTAATCAATCATGGCAACTGTTCGGTCAAGATTTCTTCTGTCTTTGAGGTCATGGAATCGGTATGTTATCGAGAGAACATAGATTTAAAAAGAAATACTTTTATGTTTATTTTTTGTTGTGTTATGACAGTCTTTAAAACAACGATTGAATGTACAAATCGTCATGCTATAGCTTGACAAACAATTACAGCTTTTAGTGACAATTGTTGTCCAAGAATATCCAAATTCATATTGACAAATTGACGTTTGTCTGCTAAATCAGCAAACTTTTATTTACTTTCGATGTTAACTTTTCTTTTCTTCACTCACTGAACGTAATTGATAGGAATGGTGCATTTCGTTGGTGACTGTTTTGTAAATTCATGATGATGATGTTTTGTTCTTCACCAGAAATTCTGCAATTGTTGATGGAGCTAAACGGAATAACTTAAAATAAATGTGACTCATGGTGTTGTTTTAGTAGTTTCGCAATGTAAGGGCGAATGTCGCCGAATCGGCTGTATTAATTATAAGGATTTGTTTCCTTTTGTTCGAGAAATATACGTGATTGCTTGATTGATTGATTCTATAACGACGACGTTTGTGTACGAATAGTAAAACAGAATATTGACACACATATTTTGTTCTTCGTTGTGCCAATATTAAATAGAATTGACTATTCGCACACGTAGATGCTTCCCTAAAATTTTTTATCTGAAAGTGGCCGGTATGGTGTATTTATCGGCCGCAAAATAGGCCGACAAATGCATCATTATTTGAAGACATAAATTGCTTGAATTCAATACGAAATTATAGTTACTGAAGCCAATAACAACAAATTTATTGTATTTCATGTGACATTCTACTCACTGTATACCGACAACAACGTACTTTGTACGAATGATGTATTCCTGAATCAAAATGAAATTTTATCATAATGCTTCGACCGAGGCGACGAGCTGATTAAAGAAAAAAAGAGACGGATTCTCAAAAAATAAAATTAGGCTTTAGAAATGAAAAGACTCGTTAGATTTTTCAATAGAACTTTATTTTGAAAAAGGAAAACCGTGAAAAAATATAGCAAAAAAAACTCACGCAGTGGTGAATTACTGAATGGTATGAAAAGGAATGAATTTTGCAAAAATTTTTTAAACAAGTCATTGAAAACATTTTCATGAATTTTCACAAATTCACGAATGTAGACACTGAAATAATTCGTAAATACCGTTGCACACAATCATGCATATCATACCAATTTGCGCCACTTGGAAAGTACTGTTAATCCGAAATTGTGGTTGTTTCACCTATACCGACCGCTTTTTCAGATAAACCAGTATATTGAACAGGCCATTGTAAGAGCCTTGTTAAATAATTTTTTTGAATATACAGAAATAACATACAAACAAACAGTTACGCAATCTCGGAATGTTTTTAAGGAAAAAGCTTTGGGAAATGTTTTCTGACTCGTGTAGCTATATTCCTCGTCTTCGACTCGGAATCTAAGCTCTATCGGGGAACGATCTCAACCCCCAAAATTATTTTCTCCCAAAATAGGCATATGCATTATGCAACAAATTTCCACGAAAATCTTCGAAAAACTACAATATCACAACAAAAAACCTCTTAAAAGGTAGAGTGTGACGCAGTCCGTGAGTCTGCTTCCAATATTAATGATATCGCTTGGGGTGACGCTATCGCTGATAATACGCAGAAGTTTGTTTGAATAGAACCTTGTGTTCAAAGTTTTAATTTTCCTGAAAAATTGCGGCGCTGTTTTCAAAACAAAATTACGTTGTGTTAAAAAAATTGCGTCACAAATGCCGGACC
>CM055406.1:11954948-12016414 GCA_029228625.1 Pseudolycoriella hygida | reverse complement strand
CAAAAAAAATTTTCTCCAAAAAATTTTTCTCCGAAAAAAATTTTCTTTCCGAAAAAATTGTTCTCCAACACCTTCGGCTACCATCGGAACACTTCGTATCACCTTCGGCTACCTTTCGAATACTTTGTGTCATTTTCGGCTACCTTCAGCTACCTTCGGAACACTTCGTGTCATCTTCGGCTGCCTTCGGAACACTTCATGTCACCAATTCTTCTCAGTGATTTATATAACTTTCCTGAAGAAATCAACTACCTAGGTATTCTTATTCAGAATTTAGCAAAAAATCCAAGATGGTGTCACTTTGACAGTTGGCAGCAATTTACTTAAGATACAAAAAAATTCTCCTGACCAAACTATATAACTTTCTAGAAGAAACCATTCCGGAGCTAAAATTCGAAAACCAAAAAAGCATAAACGAAAATCCAAGATGGCGCCGCTATGTCAGCTGGCAGCCATTTTCTTATGATCCCAAAAAATTCTCCTGATCAAACTCTATAACTTTCCCGAAGAAACCAACTATCTAAGTATTGTCATTCCGAAGCTAAAATTCGAAAACAAAAAAAAAACCTAATTCAAGATGGCGCCAGTTTGACCACTGGCAGCCATTTTCTTAAGATCCCAAAAAATTCTCCTGACCAAACTCCATAACTTTCCCGAAGAAACCAACTCTCTAGCTATCGTCACTTCGGAGCTAAAATTCGAAAACTCCGAGCATTACCACTTTGACCACTTTTTCACATGCCACGGCTTTTCCAGAATTTTCCCAGAAAAGCGGCATATGAAATTTTTCATTTGGGGCCGAGATTGACATTCCCTGAAAATTTTAAGGAAATCGCTCGGGCGGTTCTCGAGAAAAAAAAGTAGATAGATACATAGAGACATAGATCGTTGACACAAAACACAGGAATAAAATTGTTATTACTTTCAAAGATAATTTTGATTGGCGATTTCTCGGCTCGTTTTCAACCGATTTTGATGAGTGTGGGCTTGTTGGAAAGCTTTTTTAAATAATTTGAAGGTTGAGGGGTGCGAGGGGAAAAAACTCAAAAGTTCGCCTATACATCGTGTCTTGTCCCAAAGGTTTTTGTATGGAGTTTTTTGGGTTTGTGGAGGTTTTTTTTGGGTGTCACTCTCTCCGCTACCGCTCCGAGCATGATTTGTACTGGGGTCAATTCAATAAGCAATAGGTGGATCTTAGGATACAACTCATTACGTATTACATTTACTATGAACGTGTAAGCTCTTATTTGGATTATTATGTCATTGAAATGACGCTCACAGATTAACACATCTAGAACAAGTGCGTTATGGAGATAATTAGAAGAGATCAACATTTCGGCATCTAGTGCCAATCTTCAGTCAAGTCATGCACCTTAATATGCTGATGGTAGTGATGGACAAAGTGCTGACGTATCAATTTGTCTCTGTTATAGGTATTGATTGGACTAGCGTAAAAAAATGGTTACAGTTGTCACCTGTTGAAGTTTGTATTAAACATTTCTTACTCCAAGTTTGCGGGCTATAATCCGTAGTGATTTGGAAAGTGTCGAATGACTTTTCATAGTTGGGTTTTTCTCAACAACAAATTCTGAATGGGTAGATGTTGTTGTGGCAAAACGTTGCATTAGTCAGAAATATGATGTCATGTTTTGTAACGAGATGGGGTTTCTCGTCTGACAAAAGTGCGATTACATACGCTTGTAAAAAATGAGATAGTGGTACTCATTACATTGGTGATAATATAATGACATGTACGTACACGCATCAGCTCATATGAAAGTCGGCCTTCCGTCCAGCCCTGCTAGTCAGTTATCTATTCTAACCATGCAGTTTCAAGAGACGATATTAAAGAAAGAATCATTCGTACATCTATGAAATTGCAACCCTAATTGCCTTTTAATTTATAACCAAAATAATAGTTCTTTCAAATGTTTACATTGTATCTGTAGAAGATTTTATTTACATACACTGCGATAGTTACAGCATTGTAGTCTAAAGACCACCTGAATCAGTAAAAACTCCTATTTTTTTCACTTAAATATTACCGATTATTGATATGATCCAATATGAAAAGAGGGACTTCATGTTGTGATTTTATCCTAAGCTAATTCCGTAATATATGTGTGATGGAACCCTTTTCTGATGTATATCCCAAAGTGATTGTTATATGCTGCTTAAAGGCTTAAGAAGCATGTACAATTTTCTTTCATTTTCCGTGATGGTTTTCTGTTTATCAAAGAAAAATACGTGACCCCATGTGCCTCATGTTATCCCGACCAAAGCCATCCACTCTTTTATTATATAACAGAAATATTATTTTTTTCTTCACTGTTATTAAAAATATGGCGTTCTCCAATCTAAAAAATGCGCCTTAAATTAATCGAATCACTACCAACGTTTCATTGTATATTTTTTCGATTGCCTTAACAGTTTTGTAACTCTTATCTAATAGCAATCATTGCGAAACACCCTCATCATCGGTTGTTTGAAGAATGTCTGAAATATTTTTAAAATTGTGTGTTGCCAGTTGGAGCGCTGTGATTACTTTTGTGCTGTCCCGGTTGATTGTCGTTAGTATTATTCGAAGTATTTTGTCAAATGTGAAAGTGTGCCGGGAAGAAATTCCAAGAAAACTGTGTAACCAATTTCCGATGGCATGAAGGAATATACGGGTGCATTCATAAGCTAAAGTGTATAATGCGTATATGGGCAACACAATGATTATTTATCTCCGTACATGTGAATTGTATTGTACATGAATTCGCTCGCATGGTCGAACAGTCTTAGACATGCTATACATGCGAATATTATTTTATGACATAGCACGTGAATTTCGCTAATATTGTAGATATCTTCGACTCAACAAAGAACATTTTATTGCAAGTAAGTATCACGTTTTGATTATAAATTTATTAAAAAATAAGGACACAAGGCTCTGAAACCATTAAACATGCAATGACTGAAATCTCGACGCTTACAAATTGATGAAATTGTTCTGAACAACATGTGGACGCACAGACACTACTCTCGAATTGCTGATTCAATTCAACGTACCTCAACGGTTTAAAAGAAATCCGCCGTTCTTCTACCTGCCGAAGTTATTTCCTGTTTAATAAATTCTTCTCCTCTGCAAAAATTAATAATCACAACCATATTCAAAGAACAATACGATACATTGACGTCTAATCTATTTCCATTTTCAGAGGTTGTAGAGAAAATTGGGGGAACATTTTTGTCCATGGAAGTTTTCAAAGAAAAGCAGATAAAAATTGTATTTGGAAGAGAAAGAATGATTTAGTAATGATTAGAAAATAAAAAAATAAAACTTTTGGTTCCGGAACTTCGTGTTCAAAATAAATCGCAATTGGATATTATTCTCATGGAAAAATAAAAGAATTTCTCAAATTAGAGGTTTCGGACACATAAAAATGAACACATCATTAAAAAAAATCATGGAATGGCTCGAACGATTCATCACTGTCTTTACTTTTATTAAATCCACAAAAATCTTTAAAAATATTGCTTACACGTTATAATGTCGTTACAGCATGAACTCTATGTCGAAACAATAAAATTCTATTTGACCGATTTGACCCTTCACTTAAAGCTCGAATATGGTTTGCACGTGATATAAATATATTATCTGCACGATGTCATACCATACATATGAGTAGTTATGGTTATTCATCATTTATTTTCTGCCAAGGTAGCTACAGTTACTCAACGACCAACGCTTGTTCGTAAGAAAACTGTAAATACATGTAACTCCTTACCAGGTTTGTATCTAGGACGAATTGAGAGCGTGGGCGTTGCTTGATTTTTATTTGTTTAGCCTTTTTTATTGAACGAAATCAACTTATTTTTGTCGCAAAATTCTAAGTAAATTTTGCTCCTTGTAAAGTCTTGTCGAACAGTTTACGCTGGTAAGACAAAGTGACAAGTCAAAACAAAGTTACTTTTTTGTTCAAGTTCATGAGATTATTTTAATTTTAAAGTTTAATGAAATTCAAACAAATAAAATTTTAAAATATTTCGGGGGATTTTCTCAGAAATAGATGAAAATTTAGCGTTAATTTAGAAATGTGGCATAGATTCTTCGCTTTTATAGCAGACATGTTTCTATCCATTCTATATTTTAACAATCCACGACAAAAAGTTCAGCTAATTGGGACGTTTACGCCTCTTCAGTGCACCTTTGTCGCAAGACAATGTGCATATCAGCGTGGTCACATATTGAGTGAGTAATCATCTCGAATATGCGGCCTTATATACACCTCGTTTGTTCGATTATTCAAAGAGAAACTCTTTGACTTAGTAGATCCGTTGTTACGGTAACATTTCGAAGTACCGGTCAAAATTTTTTGTTATGCTGTTTGTATCTGCTGATTGCATTTGACCACGCTGATATGCACATGGTCTTGCGACGGACTGGACGGTGGCAGTATCGAAAAGTTAGTTTGCAAAAGATTTGGCCAGTGGCAACAAAAGATTTGGTCATTGGCAGCAAAGGATTTGGTCGTTGACAGGAAAAGATTTGGTCGTTGACAGCAAAAGAGTTGGTCAATAACAAAGAAATTGGGTTGGTTAACAGCAAAGAAATTGATTGGTAAACTTATAGATTGGTTGGTCAGCGTAAGAAATCAGGTCGCTAGATTGTTCGACAATTTATGTTCACACGGCGGCAAATAGTTGAAGTCACATGAGTAAATAGTTGAAGTCCCACGATGGCAAATAGTTGAATTCCCACGATGGCAAATAGCTGGAGTCCCAAGATGGCAAATAGTTGAAGTCCCAAAATGGCAAATAGCTGTAATCCAACAATGGCAAATAATTGAATTCCCACGATGGCAAATAGCTGGAGTCCCAAGATGGCAAATAGTTGAAGTCCCAAAATGTCAAATAGTTGAAGCGCCAAAATGGCAAATAGTTGAATTCCAACGATGGCGAATAGTTGAAGTCCCACGATGGCAAATAGTTGAAATCCCACGACGGCAAATAGTTGGAGTCCCAAGATGGCAAATAGTTGAAGTCCCACGATGGCAAGTAAGAGGTTCGAGATTATAAATTTATACTCCGCAAAAATGGTGGGAGTATGTTAAATCCCGAACAAGAAGTTATATTAAGAAATAAATTAGAGTAAATACAAACGTGAAACGGGCAACACGTTGTGAAGGTAGTTCGTGGTTCAGCATAGCCACAACTCTTTTGGAAAAGAAGAATATCTGAACAGACCACAGTAAAAGAAAGACAACTTCATAAGTATTTGAAGATTGCCGTTTTAACACTGAGTTTCCAAATGCATTTCGTTCTTAGGTGGTTTCGAAAACGGACCTCATTTACCGGGAGGTTAAGAGGAAATCAGCCGATACTGGACGAGTAAGGAGGTAGATTATAGAACGTCATTTTATGAGAGTCCCTTTTTTTGGGTGGTGAAATCTTCATAGACACCCGGTCCTCCGGGGCCAAAGTAGTGTTGGATTCCATTCTTTAATGACCTTCCAACTAAAACCCCCTTCCTTAGAATTCACGCTCTCTTTCCCCCGGAACCGCCTCACAGCATTACTTCGGGGAGGGGCTGTGCTTTCGCATCTTCTCTCTCAGATCAACTGGCAGTCGTCTTTTATCGTCTCTCCATGCGCTTTGCAGCTTACCCATTGTTTTCGAAACTACATTATCCGCTACTCTCCACACATCCCGCGGCACATCCCCGATATTATGTTTTCGGCGTTTACATCTGACCTACTCACAGTCATCAGCTCACCTCGCTCTAGTTCGAACCGGGGACAGACAAATAACACGTGCTCCGCAGTCTCTTCCTCTCCTTTGCATGTCGTGCAAAAAGGTGACAATGTGAATCAAAACCTGTGCAGGTATTTCCTGAAGCATCCGTAGCCCGACAGAAACTGTGTCAATTGGTAGTTAGCCTCTCCATGTTTCCTCTGTACCCATTTCGTTATGTTTGGTATGAGTCTATGTGTCCACCTTCCCTTGTCAGAGGAGTCCCACCCTCGCTGCCACTGTCTCATTGATTCGGCTCTTAATTGCGTTCTTACTGTTTTGGTAGTTTGACCCTCCCTTCTTTTATTTCTATGACATTCGCTGTCTTCCGTCAACGTTATGTATATGGTCTTGGTCATCGTCCCAGCTATGACACATACCGCTTCTAGGGATATGGTTCGGTATGCGCTTGCTACTCTATCTAGCGCAATATTGATAGGGTTACGCTTACTAGGAGCCTCCTTTTGCTGCTGCGCGGTCCAAAGCCGTTTGGTATTATTCTGGCCAGTGCTGAGATGGCTTTCATTGCCTTATCGCACGTATGAGTGACCCTTGATCAACTCGGAAATGATTAAACAATGTTCATAGCCCGGTTAAAATGAAGAAAAATTAGAATCTGCCGAATATCAGCAGCAGTTTCGTAGGATGTTTGATTCTAGAGAACCTGTTATTCGGGCTCGAATCTTCAAAGTGACTGCAGGTTGATCCATCGCACGAAGCAGGCTTGCTATTACATAACAATGCCGCAAAAATTGCTGTTGTTGTTCATGTAGGTTCTCAATGATGTGAAGGGATAGTATCTGGGCAAGATGAAGTTTATAAAATTATTTACTCGGAAATAATATGATATGCGACTAGTGCTAACTAGTTTTTTTTTCTGATTGAAAGTCATTATCTAATTCATTCGTATTCCAGAAAAATGCTTTAAATCTTCTATATAAAATTCTATTGTTCGATACGGACCTGCTCCTGACAAAAATACATTTTTAAAAATTTGGATTAAATGTATCATAGAAAGATGTTTGGATCGGCACAGTTTACAGCACGAATGAAAATGCGATGGAAAGTCTTTGAATTCCTTTGCGATGTTGTTTAAATTTGGTATAAACCGGAAAATTTATGGAAAAATATACAACCATCCGGATAAGGAGTGCTAAAGAAAAGTTTTTAATTAGAAATTAGTGAAAATATAATTTTCAAATAATTTACATGAGGAGTTAGCTAACATAATCATAAAATATATCTCTTTTTGGGGATATAATTGTGTTATAGAAATAATGAATTGCATTAGTTTTTTAGGGTTGGTGTCTCAGTATGTATAACCTATGTATTTTAAATTAGTTTTGATTTTCATGATGTTAAAATTTGAACAATTAAAACTGATTTTTGCCACCTTTGTAATCCAACTTATCCCGGAATAACAAATACGTGGAAATGCTTTAGTTAAGAATACAACAACTTTGCCAATTTATATACAGCGAGCTAGGTGGTAAATATCTTTATATCATTTGGGCATACAATTAACCATTTATATACCTGAAAGCAGGGGTAAAATGACCATATTATAGTCGAGTTTCATACGAACTGGCAGGTATAAAATAGACATATTATGGTCGGCTCAACTATAATTTCATTACAGTCCAACTATAATTTGCGGATTCGACTATAAATTTCATTATAGTCCGACTATAATATCATAACGTAAAATCTCAATGAAAATGTAAAAAAAAGCCACGAGTCGAACGGCTAATTATATGCCTAAATGATATAAACCAAGGGGTAAATAACTTGATTTTTAGTCTCGTTATGTTGATATTCCTCGGAGCAAAGGCTCTCGGACATTCACTTCACCTCGACTGTAATCTCGCTATTATATCACTTGGTTAATAATGGCACGTAATTAAAGCGATCGCTATCAAATAAGAATTGATCGCAAAAAATAAAGAAATGATCACTTTTTATATGTTACAGCGGCCAATTCTTTATTTCTTGCGATCAATCGGTTTAAATTCTCCCCAGTCTGGCATATACGAAGTAATTTATAATCTGAGTTTCCGGCAGAAGTAAAAACCCGAACACTCCGTCACAATAGACTTACTACGTCACGTCAGCTTGATTAACATTTCTGTTGAAAAACTTAAAAATCGTTTGTTTTCAAAATTAATTTTGAACGTCATTAACGAATGGTTTTTTAGTCTACAACAACGTAGCGTCTGATTCCATTTCTCAGTAATTTGATGTGCATTGGAGAAGCATCTTATGTAATCCGAAGCAAGATATGAACTCGAAAATAATTGAAAATGTTTTATCGCTTACAGGAAACTTTGAACATTAATCCAAGATTCAGAAAGACTAATTCACACTAGAGAAAAACTCTAAAAAATAATTACGAATACACGTGTTGTTTGAATAATGAATTATCTAAAGATAAGGACAATAAAGTTATTTTAGGGAACTAATCCCTATTATACTATCATAAGGGTCCATCTAAGAATCATGTCAGTTGATTCTTGATCGATTTTACTCACACGTAAACCATTTTGAAAATTTTTTTTTACTTTGCTGAGGAAAGGCTTGTCATTTTTAAAAAATTATTGATAACATCAAGAAAAACACCGATAAATAACCAAGAAACACCATTATCAATTCGTCAGTTATTTCATTAACAGTTTCATAATTGTACTTTTCTTGCTGTGCTCTGAATTGGTTGCGAAATATTTGTGAAAATAACGAAATGAATAATGGCATGAGCGTATCGTACATTAAGAAGCACGAAAAAATAAAATGCAAGAGGAATAACAATGGAAAGACTAATATTTTGTTTAAACCAGAGCTATTTCTAACGAGAGGACTTTAATTGCAAAAACAATGAGAAAACATTTTTGTAACATCATAATGAAATAGAATTGTTTTGATTTTTGCAAAGTGGTAAAACACTCCCTCATGTGAGATTAAGATAAGTTAGACCATACAGGGTTGCTTATGTTGGGGGAGGAGGAGGTGGAGGAGGTACTTTACGGCTTAAATGGAAAGCAACTGGATTGCGTTTGTGAGTTTCAGTATTTAGAAACCATGTGTCCTGAGGACTGTAGATTATTTAGGGAGCTTATGAAAGTAGAAAAATGGACAAAACGGTGCAAGTGCTTAATAAGAAGGAATTAAACATCGTCATAAAATAACAATTTTAGGACTAACGACTTTGTGCCGGTAGTGAGACTTAGAAAATTTTAGAAAAAATTAGAAAATTTGTGAGAGAAGCGGCAATTATTAGCCGTAAGAGGATCTCTTGTGACTGACCTAAGGATGCCATGGAATTTTTTTTCTATATTCTATTTTTAAATCACACCAGCATCACAAAATGACATTTTTATTTTATATGAAGATATCTATATATAGACTATACTTCCTGTTTCTAAGGGTTTGAAGGTTGTAGTGACCGGGTCGCAGTACCACATGTGAATTGAAATTTTAGAAATAATCCACAATAAACCAAAGAAAAAAGAAATGTTGGTCCTTGCTATATCACTGTATTTTGTTTGTGGAAATTCAGTTTTTCGTATCATATTATTCGTACGATTTTATTCTATTGCTTAAACAACGAAAATCTCAGAATAAATTTTCAGTAAGCTCACTTAAAGGGTGAGATCGATAAACATAAAGCTATGCAAACTCGTACATAAGGTAGAACTTGAAATTAATTACATTTTATTAAATTGCATGGACTGAAAGTGTATTGGGATATATGATCCAATGAACATAAACATAAGACATTACAACATAAATATTTTTTTAAGTTCCTTACTCAAACCAACTACACTGACCGCAATATAAATATGAACTTTGTTCTTCTGCGCAGGTTTTTAACATCGAGAATACGTGCGCAGAGGAACAAGGTTCTTATTTAATTTACGGTAAATGTATATGCCTCCGGCCAATCTTAGAATCGTACTAAAACCCCACGTCGAAGTTTAGAACTTTTTTACAATTGAAAACAAAATATGAAAGTCGTGAATTATAATAATACCGAATATCGCTTAAATAAAGCTACTGTAGCGTTATGGCAATGTCGCAAAGCGTATGGCAACAAATGGGACCTATCACCTAAAGTACTACACCGCTATTATAAGGCCCATTATGATATATGGCTCCTTCCTCTGGGATCACATCTGCAAACTAAATTATGTGCAATACAAATTAAGTACATTTCAAAGACTAGCTTGTAGGGCCATTACAGACGCGTGGAAATCTACTCCAACAAAAGCGCTTGAAGAATGTTTAACCTCCCACCATTGCATCCTAATCGAAACAGAAGTAATTAAAGCCCTTGACAGACTAGCTAACCAGAGAAACCGTGAACTATTCAGGAAAACAAGTCACACCAAGATCTCGCATGACACCATGTTAACCATGCTTTCTCTGCTAATGCCCTCAGACAAAATAAGCGCAGAACAAGCAAAACAAGACTGAAATGTACAAGACTGTACACACTAATATGAGTAAAAGATTTTTTCGTCTAAGTCGTTTGGGTCATCCGTAGACTAATTTTAGTACCAGTAATATCCGGTAACCCCTCCGGACCATTTCTAACTCTTATTAAACCTTTCACGTTCGAAATCTTCCTTACATTCACTGCTGAGCTCATACATAAAAAGAAAATAGAAAGTCCAAGGTTTAATTAAATTTTTGTTAGCTTTAATTAGAGTTACTTTACCAATTAAAAATCTAATTCATGATGAACTTGACGCAAATATAATTGAAAAATGAAAGAAGAACAAAATTTTACAATTATTTTTTCCGTTCGAAAGTAGATAATTGAATCTTGAATCGAAATATTTTAAATTTATCCCGAAAATCAACAATAACTTTACGTTTTTGCGTCATCAGAAGATAGCGTTTTGAAAAATATTCAATAATGCCTTGAGGACAATTTACAATGCACTGTAATAAGGACGCAATCTTGATTGCATTATATTCTCGACAATATTTGCAATGTTATTTTCCGGTTATGGGGAATCGTGCGGGTCCGAATAGCATATCTTCATATTGAATTCATTATTCAGATACAAGAGACGGAAAAGCAACTTTGATCAATCGCATAGCAAAATGCATAGCTGATTCAATATCGATACAAAACTTTTCTAACTCAGGTAGTTGAAATAACAAAAATCTTAGTTGTTTCGTATGTAACGCAGATGAAATTCTCAAATTCAATGCATAATAATTTTTCTTTTCGAAAACATAAACTTTTTCGCACATTTACAGCAATATAGTGTTGCTTCCAGTTCTCATTTTCATAGAATAAAACAATACAATTTTGAACATTATACTTTGAAACTTCGAAATCGGAAATGTTTCCTGTATTGGAATGAATGGAATCTATTATAAAAGCTGAAAAATGGGCAGTCGGCCGGCGTTTGTTTTTCTCAAATTATATAGTCAGAACAGATAACGTGCTATTGCTAATTGTTACTTATTTCAGGATGCAAATAATAATCAGTAAAATTATATACATCTTAGAAATCTGAAAAATTTCTGTTGGTGAGTATAAATCGCAAGAATGAAAACTGTTGACTGGGATTTTGTGCTGAAGAGTCATGAGTGCGCTGACATAACGGTCAACGCGTTCTATGACGTGCTGCTATCTGGACTTCGATCATTGGTTTCTTACAAACGTAACATTCCAATAAAACATCCACCACAGCAAAAAATGTCGGTCTTTGAATTACCAATGCTCCAATGAACAATTTGTGAGGTTCAAGGAAAGATTTCCTATTGCAGAAAATTTCAGTTGCAATTCAAAGAGGCAATGCAGCATGCATCTTGGCAACATTAGGGAAAAGTAGAGTAGATGAATTTTATTTATTGTAGTTTGTTGTTGAAAAGATCGTTTTTTTACTGGCTGCGCCATTGTGAGCAGCCTTTTTTTCGCTTAATAAATCAAAAAATCGAAAAAAGTATGTTGTCCGACAAAATTAAATTCTTACATCTGCGATGGCTATCAGTTTGTGAAGCTTATGGGTCATGAGTCCAGAAAATTTGTTGGAAAGTCAGGCGTTCCTCAGGGTAGTCATTTGGGCCCACTCCTTGTTATACTGTTTATGGATGACGTCACTAATGCAATCGCTATACAAAAAGACATCGACGCAATCTCGAACTGTTGTAAATTAAACAGACTTGACCTGAATGTAGCAAAATGCAAAGCAATGTCATTCTTTCGGAAGAGGTGTCCGTTGCGATTTGAGTACACAATCGACAGGATTCTGTTAACCAGAGTATCAACCATACGTGATCTTGGCATTTGGTACGATGAAAAATTAACGTTTGACCGCCACTTTGAATACATCACATCAAAAGCGTACTCGATGTTGGGATTTATGAAAAGGATTTGTAAGCAACTTACGAAAGTTCAAGCTCTAAAAAGCGTTTTTTTTTTGCGCATGTTCGTCCCCACTTGGAGTATGCCTCAGTCGTGTGGCATCAGCATCAACACGTCCACATTGCCAAAATTGAATCGATACAAAAAAAAAATTGTACTTTATGCATTGAGAAGAACAGTACGTCGTGATCATAACCATCACCAGTTACTTGAGTCGTTGTGCTTCGATCAACATTGAACCGCTTTGGCGTCGTCGTATCCATTTGAATGTAATGTTCGTGTTCGACCTGTAATGTTCGCTGCAGGGTCGTGTTAAGTCACCAATTCTTTCAGCAAAAATCAGACTCAACACTCTGTGATTTGAGGACAAATGAATTCTCAGAGGTCGATTACCAATTATGGACAACTCGAACCGATGAACAGCATTGTCAGAATGTTTAACGCTTTTTCCCAATTTGTACGATCGTACATCATAAAGAAACGTTTTTCGCGCCAAAGTCAGATCATTTAATCTTACCGGCTCTTTTCTTGCACAATTTGGTCTCTCTACAATGACTGTAACTTGTTGCCCTTCTCATTGTTCGACTGTTCATCAATCGTCTTGTTTGTTATAAGATTTTACTTAAACTACTTACATTATGTCGTTATGCTTTGTATTCAAGAATCCTCACGGCGCGGCGGTTACGTAATAATAAATAAATAAATAAAAATAAATTTTATTAAGTTTTAAATGATTAAAAGCTTTTAAAGCTCGTATTTCACATCCATGGAAGGAAAGCATTTTTTTTAGTCTACGTTATATTCAATCCCTTCTGCAATTCACCGACAAAAACTCGCTTTTTCGTGCGTCATTTCGGTGTCGCATGAAGTCATTTTGCCGCACTAGTACGATGACGGTTTTTTAGCGCACTACTACTAGTGCGATGACGGTTTTTACGCACTAGTGGAATTAAATTTTTATATTAAAAGAAAATCTCGTTTTTGTCGGTGAATTGCAAAAAATGTTGTTTGATACACGTTACGAATGCTGCTAGCTTAACGCACACGATCTCACATCTAGTACGATAAACTACCTTCATACGTAACTTGTATCAAAAATTACTATTCTCCATCTCACAAACATTGTGTAATGAAAAAAACTATAGTTCTGCTTTGTGTCTTTCGTAAAGATCTAGTAGCTGTGGAAAGTAGTTCGTCACTATCATAATCTACATATTTTTGAAAAAACATTCCTCATAAAATGTTCCGAAATACATTTCAAAAGGGGCTTCTCTCAATTTTCTATAGCATCGGCAGTAGTCCTCTATTGATATGGAAAACACAAGTAAATTCTCGAAAGTATAATTTTGTTCGAAGTTTTTAATTTTGTACGTTGCAGACTAAGAATGGTCACATTAAGCGCGTAACGGATGAGGATTTAAACTCTTTGGCTCTAGAAATAATAGGATCGAATGTAGCAACTGCATACATCACGACGCCAATACAGCCTACGGCATCGCTAGCAATAAAATTGCCATTTATTGTGCTAATTGTAAAGAATATGCAAAAGAGCTTTTCTTTTGAAGTTCAGGTTAGTGTGGTTGAATGTAGTTGCCAGAGCAAGGCATGAATTCTGAATTTATCTTTGAATAGGTGCTCGATGATCAAAATGTTTTACGGAGGTTTCGCGTGTCAAATTGTCACAGTTCAACAAAGATAAACAACTTTTCTACGGCTATGCCAATAGGTAATTCCACTATTTCAATCATTCAAAATATGAAATTAAGTTTGCTCGTTTCTAAGACCTATTTTTACTTTATTAGAGCCTATTTTTGGAAAAGCGTATTTCCAAATTTTCCAAATAATTTCAAAATTTTCCAAATAATTTCCAAAATTTCCAAATAAAATTATTTGGAAAATTTGGAAATACGATTTTCCAAAAATAATTTTCATAAATAATAATTTGGATATTATTTGGAAAATTTGGAAATTTTAGGAAATGCGATTTTCCAAAAATTGGCCATGGTGCCAAGAGTCTCTTTATTATATGGTCGCTGATGGCAGTGGGTGCCAATAGTCTGTTTATTATACTTTTCGCGCTAATTAAGCATTTTCTGCAGCATTGTCCAGCGGGTGGAATCAGATACAATTCAATTTAGCGGATTTTACGAGACGTGCATATAACACAAGTTACGTTGAAACTGTCAGAGTTCAAATAAATGCAAACATTCGAATTCGGCGAATATTCTTTTCCGACAGGTAATTTTATTGTAACGCAAATCGGACAATCTACACAGTTATTTACAAACAGAATCTATTCGGACGAAGAAAAACCAGAAGAATATCGGTTGTTTCCACCAAAAGAAAGAGTAACGAAAAAGAAAGATAAAAGCGATAAACCACCCACGACTCCCAAAACAGAAAGAAATGATTATTGTATTGATACTTGCAAGAGTCCATGCGCTTTCATTAATCCTTCGTAAATAATTTTCCTCCCTTCCGTCAATAAAAATTTTAATGAACAAAAAATTGTGTGCGTTGTGATGATAACGATGCTATGTTATGAAAACAGTTCGAATTGTGCCAGCAATTACACAAATAATTTAGACCTAAATTGTAATCGTAGGAATTGTTAACGTAACCTTTTATCTCTTTAGCTTTTCTATTTTCTTTCAATTCGTTTCATCATTGTAAAGCTTAAGATATCAATGCAAAGAAATTTAGATTTTCAAAATTTCGGAGACGTCAGATAGAATTGTCTGTTTAAAATAACAGTAAGCTTAGCGGGTAGGTGCCAGGAGTTCTTTCCTAATAAAATTTCCCATTGGCGCATTGGATATTGTTCTGTTAATAAGTTAAATAATGTGGGACTTGATGTATAACTTAAGCGAATGTGCTGGGTAAACAACACCTGCGTTAGATAAAAGTTCCTAAACTATATGCAAAGGTTCGAAGATGTCTAAGATGTAATGAGCTAGGCTTGCAACTGTCTTACGACTTAACGCTTGTATGCTTACAAACATAGCGAACTTCACCTTCTATCAGCTCTTCTTAGCATCTTTTTTAAAACATCAAATGAGTGTGAATTGTGAGCTCTTCTCACGCACACAATATATGGTTCATATATCAATAGTTTTACTATTATTTATATGTAGAAGGCTCATTCAATATTAAAATGTTCACTTAAAATTAGAATCAACAGAACAGTGTTTGCCCAATTGTGTGTTTTTGTCATTTGTTCGTTAATGTTTAATTGAATATTTTAATTTTAATAAATTAATTCCATGTCCTATTTTTCTGTATTTTACATGCGAAAGGTACAATTTACCTAAAGTTTGATGTATACAATCGCTTCGGTTACATCATTGTAGGACTACCTGAACGAATTATAGAAAAAATATGCAAATTGAACAATAACATTTAATCCGTTTAATGTTGATTAAAACATCAGAAGCGAAATGCGCTGAACAAAAAAAATTTAATTTTTGTTTTTTTTAATGCCTTGAACGAATTAAATGCTTAGAGATGAATTTCTAAGACAAATATTAAAAATATTTAATGGCGACGACAATGGAATAATAGAAACAAACAATAATTTTAATACCTATCTTGTGCGCCGAAGCACAATATAAAACTAAGGAAGGGCTTTAGTTCAAGATTGTTTTTTTTAAGGCAATTTGTTATTTCACCTAACGCTCCTATAACCAATGAGTTAGGAAAATAAAGTTGAATTCAAAAATACTCACCAGAAAGACGAAAGGCTGTTGCCTACTTTAGTTTGGATTGGACGTGCAAAAGTGATCTAGATTTGATCGAACACAAAAAAAAACTGAAAGATGCTTTCTTGTTGGAAAAATCACGAAAGTGAATTTTCTACAATGTTGGGTTTTTTTATACGACCCACAAATGTCCTTAAGTCTGTAATATCATTTTTGTTCATAACACTACTTACGCGTGTGGAAAAAGTGCGGTATCCTAGATACCGGGAAGTTTGGGAGCCAAAAAATTGGACACCGGGAAACTAGACGAAAAAAAACCATACGGCGCGTCGAAAATAACTAATTGTCGGGAAATGACTAAAAATCAGGAAATGACTAAAAATCGGAAAATTACTAAAATCGGGAAATAAGTAAAAATCGAGAAATGACTAAAAATCGGGATATACGTTAAAATCGGGAAATCAAGAAATGACTAAAAATTGGGAAATGAATAAAAGTCGGGAAATAAGTTAAAATGGCGAAAAAAGTAAAAATCGCGAAATGTGTTAAAATCGGGAAATGAATAAAAATAGGGAAATACGTTAAAATCGGGAAATATGTTAAAATCGGGAAATACGTTAAAATTGGGAAGTAAGTAAAAATCTGGAAATGAATAAAAATCGGGAAATGACTAAAAATCGAGAAATAACTAAAATCGGGAAATAATTTAAAATCGCGAAATAAGTGAAAATCGGGAAATACGTTAAAATTGGGAAATAAGTAAAAATCTGGAAAAGACTAAAAATCGGGAAATGACTAAAAATCGGGAAAAAACTAAAATCAGCAAATAAGTAAAATCGGGAAATGACCAAAAATCGGGAAATGACTAAAAATCGGGGAAACAACTAAAATCTTGAAATGACTAAAAATCGGGAAATAAGTAAAAGTCGGGAAATGCGTTAAAATCGCTAAAAAAAGTGCTAAAAATCATGAAAAAGTTAAAATCGGGAAATAAGTAAAAATCGGGAAATGACTAAAAATCGGGAAATAACTAAAATCGGGAAATGACTTAAAATCGGGTAATGACAAAAAAATCGGGAAATTGCTGAAAATCGGGAAAAAGCCGATAATTAACCTCAATATAATTTTCTTTATCCCATCTGTAAAATCAAATTTTCGTGCATAATCTGTTGAAATTCAAAAATAAATATGAAATTTTCGCCTGCGGCGCTATCTTTTATGTTCACAACTAAGTTAGCACTTTTTCAAACTATATTCTGAGAATTGTACTATTTTTGAAATAAATTTAAGGAAATTTAGGAAATTGAAAGACAAGCGTTGCATCAAGGAAAAAAAATTGGAAGAAACGCTTTAAAAAATTTCGCTCGCTACGCTCGCGTAATTAATCATATGCTGGGCGGTTACGTTATCTATCAGTTGTTCTTTGTGTTGAGTACAACTAAACGAGGAAGGTACATCCAGGTACGTCTTATCTTCGAAATCGGGAAATTTCGTTACCAAAATCGAGAAATTTTACTTTCAAAAATCGGTAAATTCAGCCTGATTTTAGCGGATATATCTTATAATATAACAATTTAATACATAACAATAAACATAACAATAACATAACATAACAATAATAATAACAATAAACTATAACAATTTAAGAGATCCATAGAAATTACCCAAGGTGATGTCAAAGGCCCTACCGAACTACGTCTGAGACCATTGATTTTGAGACACGTTCTCTAAAATTTCATTGTCTTTGGAAGCAACTTTCTAACTCTCATAGTTCTAGAGATATGTGTCATCCCGTCCAATTATAGAAGTGGGCTTTTATCAGGATTTTATATAATTTTATCCTCTACAACTTTGACTTTGACGGTAAATCCCCATATTGCATAGTTAAGCAAATATAGACGAAAAACCATCTGCTTTCGTATAGTGCCGAGATACTCAATTTCGTCCATTCCACTGGTCCCTGTGCCCAGACAACTGACCCGATTTCTACTAAAATCATTTTTCCAGTTTTGTGAGATTCATTTGACGCCAAAATGATCAATTTCGGTGCTATACTTGCTGAGATTTTCGCGAAAAAGTTTCACCGACTCTCGAAAATCCATGTTCGACCTCCACTTCTTCAACTACATCTCAGAAACTGCTTGACCGGTTTTGCTCATCTTCGAACTTGAATCACCCATTTCGATCTACCCCATGTTATAATAAAATTGTTTGTAGTAAACATATCGGACCTTTGTACTTCGTACGGGTCCAATAGGAAAAACAAGAAATGGCTCTTATAATAAGCACATGTTGGTCAACAAAAAATATGAAAAGAGTGGGAGAAAGCAATGGCAACTTTATATGTTTTTCTTCCTAAAATTTGAACGATCTCATCTTCTAAAAAGCGAAACTATCCTCTCTGATGTCCGTGCTACCGTTAAATAAGACAACGCCACGTTCGTTCGTATTTTCAAAATGCTACGTTACTCTATTCTTAGTGAGGAAGAAACGACTACTAAAATATCGTATACCGGGATTTTGAAAACGAAAAGTTTTTTCAATGATTTTTAAACAATTTTCCAGCAACTTAGTCTTTATTTTCGAGAATTTTAGTAAATGAGAGAAGTATTTAATAAAAATTGAACAATTTTCACAAGATCGGGCTCAAAAATCAAAAGATTTTTTCATGTCTTGTAGCAGGGTTTTTAGAAGTCGTTTCCCGCTCGATTCTAAGTCCTCTCAGGTAACGTTCACATAGTTTGTACAATGTATAATGAACCATCACACTACAAGAACGCAGTATAACAGAGTATGTAATTAACGTATTTTCTTTCTCGCAAATTGTTAATTTAACTTTAAAGCGTGTGATAAAATAAGATTTTTGTGTCTCACAGTACAGTAATGGCTAGGGAGGGAGGTGATTTGAAATGAGTGCATGCAATTATTGCCAATTTCATATAACATGAATACGCCGAATAATTCGGATTACTCATAAATTGGTAAAAAATGGAATTTGTGGTCAACCCTTTAACCACAAATAGATAAGTTCCAAATGGTTTTTTTTTTCTGTTCACTCAACAACTCAACAGACCACTGATGCTATCAAATATTACTATGCTGTGTAGGTTTACTTGGTCTTGAGCTGTTATATCTCTTTTTTAAAAATATTTTTCAGTTATTTGCTTGCACATAAGCATTGTTTGTGGAAAAATGTCTATATATAACAAGATTTAGCTCAAAGTGATGATAAATACAGTCAAGACTCACGAAATAAAATTTCATCCAATGTAATTGGCTGTCATTCGCACGAAATATGATTATACGAAGTATATATGTTTGAGATTCAAGGATTGAAAATATTTGTTGTGTTAAAAGGGAATTTCCTATGAACTTTCACATTTTTTCTTTGTTGAATTTGAAATAAAACCAAAGTTAGTTCTTTCAGTCTACGGATTCAGTTAAGTTTTGTTCATCTCAATTGTCAAAATTAATTCAAGTTATTGACATTTTGATCCAAGATTTTAACTATTACTTAAATTCGTATAAAATGACATTTATTTGTGTTGAAAAATATTAGCGTACATCCATTCGAACCATAATCTATGTAGAAAAAACGATAACAAATTTGATCGTGACTTTTATTGTGAATAACATACAAAGCTTTAAAACATTCATCAAGTTCGTTTGGGAAGCATACAGGAATTATTATTTATTCTATGCCAACATTTGCTCAATAAAGTGGGGATTTACATAAAAGAATTTTTCGTACTCTTGATGCTGAAAAACCAACCCTGCCGTCGGAACATTTATCATGAAAGACGAATTAATTTCGGAAACGTTTTAAGAAGAATTGACTGGGTATTATTTGGGATCATAAAGTATAAATATAGATTGATGTATCGACAATCATTTATGCGCTGCAAAGATTTCTGTTTTGTCCCTGTAAGCAAGGCATGAAATTCAAATTTATTCAATTCCATTGTCAGCTAGTTTGTTGCCTCCATTTAACCGTTTAAGCTTAAATAATTATTTTTCACAATTGAGTTGCGAAGACTCGTATTTTGTAATGAGGTAATAGGTGTTATATGAGATATTTTCCGACTTTGTTTTGCAATTTCGTTTCTAAATATCTATTTCTATAGTCAGAATGACGTTATCCTCACTAGTGAGATTGAGCTTGCGTTTCGAGCCAAAGGTGATTAAACGTGAAAAAAAAAAGATTTCTTTTCTGAGTACTGTCTGCATCACATAAAATTCCACATTTTTGTCTAATTTGTTCCTTAACACGAATTCCACATGTTAATTAACAAATAAGACGAAAATGTAATGTGTAAGACGAATGTTGCGTGCAATATCAACGTTCTACGATTATTGGCGGTGGATCACGTAAAAAAACCAAGCGTCGATGATAGCCAATCAAATTTTGAGCGATTCCATATTCATCTAGTCGAAAATCTAAATCAACAGATACCAAGTTTGTCGACCAACGACTCCTGAGTGGAAACATTAAATAGTGAATGCGTCAACTGCATGTCCACTCCACGCAATTATGGGACGACAGTTGAAATATGCGCTATGTCTGAGCTTTTCGATTTCGGTTTCTATGTTTTCCGGAAAAACGATGACTACAACTACACATATTACGACTTCGGATCGACCCACGATGTCAACCAACACACTCCCAAAATACACCTATTATTCTCAGGAGACGTGACCGGAGGTCGCTTCAAATTATTGCTGCCGAATGCAGATCCATTAGATCTTTGGGAGCTTTTAAGCTTGTCGAAGACTACACATTATCTAGAATGATTTCGGTAACCCCAATAAGTTTCAGTGAATTTGTCCCAACATCGTTTCACGAAACACCAAACACGTCAGACTCCCCCAGTATAGACTCTTCTTTCGAGGATTTTATAGTGCTGCTGGCTAGGGTTGGGAAAAACATTAGGGTCCTTAAACGAGTGCAAAGAGGTGCAAGAATTCCAGCGACAAATCGTTTACTCCAACTCATCGAGGAATGTGTAGAATTCTGTCATTAACAGACACCTTGGCACCCCAAAATGTATCAACCTTCGACCAACTCAAAGCAAAACACCCATCACCGATATTTTTCTGAAGGAAACGAGAACGGATTGCCTCTCAATATTCCCCTACCTCTGACAATGTTATTCATCACCAACATTACTGTTCTATGGAGATTTCATTCTCTTGTCGGAAAACGGAGCCCAACAAGGCGACCCATAAATGATCCACTGCTATTTAGTTCGGCAATTCAGATCGTGACAGACGCTCCAGTTTCGGAATTCGTGATTTTTTACCTGGACGACGGGACCATGGGTGGCGAATATGAGAGTGTGTTCGAGTCAGTTAAGAAAGAATGCGCAAAAATTGATTTACATATAAACACCACAAAATGTGAGTTACTCTTTTGCTCAGAAGTGGGAAAGTGGAACAGTTCAACCAGTATCTCCTGAGGTTTGCGTCGTTAATGAATTCACCCTCCTTGGGACGTCAATTACGGACAACGCATTCAACAAAATCTTTAGAGAAAAGTTAAACGAACTTAAGTTGTTGTTCGAAAGTCTCTTAGAGCTGGAAAATCACACTATAGCGTTTTATGTACTCAAAAACTGCTTCGCAATTCCGAATTGGTATTTCTCCTTCGAACAACGCCGATGTGGAGCTACATGAGCATAGTTGACGAAATAGATAAACTTACCAATTCGCAGTTAGACAGTAACACATGGGCCTTAGCTTCTTTGGCAGTCAACGCTGGTGGTAAAGGTGTACGAGAAGTTCGTGATACAGCCTTACCCGCATTCTTGTCTTCAGTCAACGCAGTTTCTCTGCTGGTTAGAATTATGTTGAACCTTCCTACGCTGAACAGCCTAGAAATCGCAGACTATGAGGACAGCTTGAAAACGAACGATTCCATCTCGTTTCAAGAACCCATACAACCTACATCGCCAGCACTCCAAAAGCTCCATTGTAATTGATCAAATGTTAAACGATCTCCAACCCGTGAGCAGCGAAGAAAAGGCAAGATTCTTGGCAGTCCAAAGGCCACAATCGGGAGCTTGGATACACGCTCTTCCATCAAAATCAATCGATTGGGACGTTCTTAGATAACAACGCTTCCCGCATAATAATGGGTCTACGACTGGGAATAGACATCTGCTCTCCCCATACATACATGGTTCTCAGGTGGATAAAAAAGATCACTGTCTGAAACGCAAGAAAAGTGCAGGCCATTATGCACGCCATGCTGAACTGTATAACAGTCGAGCTTTATCATCAGCCGGAATACTTTCTAAATTAGAACCCCCGGGACTATCCAGAGAATATGGTAAAAGAGAGGACGGAATGACATTCATTCCATGGTCTAAAGGATGTACCCTGATATGGGACGTCACTTGGACGGATACGGTAGCGCCGAGCAACATTCGTTTTAGCTAAAGGTAAAGAAATATCAGTCACTAATAAAGCAAAATTATTACTTGGTTCCATTTGCCGTCGAGACATTGGGTCGAAGATTCTACAAATTTTTTCAATCTTAGCAAAATATTTCCTAAAACAGAGACTAAGAATGGAAAAGAATGATTCCAAGAATAATCTGATAAGTATGGCCATTCAGTAACACAGTAAAACCACTGTATAAAACCTTAATATTGAAAGCTCGCGCTTCATTAAATCGTAGTTTTGATTCATTATGCAGCTTTAGTTAGTTTTGAATTTTGTTATCCAGGTGAACAAATTACTATTTCTTTGATTTTTGTAAGAATGTAATTGCGGCTACGCTGCTAATACTTTATGGTCTATGTGTGATATGCACGCACTGTCACACAAATTTTATAGTGAATACACAATTTAGGGGAGAGTTTTATGTGGTTAAAAATAGAAATAGAAGAAAAATCATTGAATTACGTGTGAAAAAGATTATGCTTGATTGAGCAGAAAATAGATGGAAATGGTGTTATTGCTCGAAAGCTCTTTCAACGTACTACAACTAAATTGATGCTGACAACAATTTTTTTTAGTTTTCTTTTGGTCACAAATTTCTTGCGTAATTATATCAAATTTCAATTATGACATATTTTCGCCTGTTGCTTCTCTTAAATAAAAGTGTCACTTTATTTCACTTTATATGAGAACTTTCTTAATGCAGTAATCAACTGTTTATTATATGCTTGGCGATTTGGCGATGCGCTATTTACACTTACAAAAACTCCAATACATGACGACAACACGAGGATGACAATAATAGTCACAAAGATATGTGGATGTCCGAGCTACCTTCTTTGAGGTTCTTCAATTTTCTTCACATTACAATACAATATCGATACGTAAAAGATTTTCACGTGTTGGTTGCTGTCGTACATGTAGGCAGTTCCATTGGGAAATGTAACGTAGGGAACACTCGTATCTCATTAAGTACACATCGCGATTTTATTCCAGTAAATCGCATATGGCTAACAACTTTCTAGAAGATTGTAAGGCTGTATCTGATTCAGAAAACAGGTATATAAGCGTTCCTACGTTACATTTTATCCAACTACACCGTGGAACTACCCATATACACAAGCTTATTCCGTGCATCAATATAAAATGTATAAATTACAATAACCTTACCATGCTGCAAAAATGTGTCATCGTGCACAGCACCCACCTGCTAAGGTCATGTTCAAAAATATGCAAAGACTTTGAGTCTAAAATCTATACGCTTTAACGATGCTAATGCTACATAATTTTGTGTTTTTTAGTATTGTATCACCAAGCTGAAATTCCCTCACAAGTATGGTTCCGTCCGAGTTTACTCGATTAATCTGACAAAAAAATTAAGCTGGGATTTGGATTGAAGGTTGAAAATATAAAATGCTTCCATACGGAATCGAAGTCAGAGAAAGAAGGGATTTTAAAAAAAAAGAAAAATTAAATATCTGAAAAGTTGAGTATTGGGACGATTGCGGGTAATATAATCTTTTATCCTACGGTTTGCTACGTTCGAAAACAGAATAGATTTGTCAATATGTTTTGACTGCATTCTGTTGAAATCTGCTATTTGAGTGTTTTCGAGAGTCGGCGATAATTTTCCGCAAGTTGGGCAATTGCTGTCGCAATTTGCGAATCAAGTTGTTAAATGAAAGATGCCAGTCTGAGTAAACAGGAGAGAAGCGTTTCGACAAATTGGTTCTGCGGTTCACTGTCTAGGACCCAAAGAGATGGTCTATGTCTACCTAATCCACCGCTACAACAAGTGCCTATTGGTAGCGCTGTAGTTGGACAAAATGTTACGTTTGTTGGCGATTTTTTGAGGGAAATTTTTACTCAACTGAAATCTCTTTGCGTACTTTTTGAGATAAGTGCGTTCGCTTCGTGAAATAAGCACGGAAACTGCTCTTCTAGGTTCACAAATCGAAAATGTGGTTTGGTAGGATTCACAGGTGGGTCTAACTAGAGATACTTGCGATTTAAAGGATCGGCGGGTGGAAGAGGAAGGAAATGTGCTTGCAAGAGGGATTAGGTAAAGAATTAGGTTAGAAGTTGTGTGGGGCTAGGAAAGAAATAAGGTTGCAATTACGATCATGCTGGGGGTTTTAGACGAATGATTCGATGAAAAAGCTGGAGTTGAAAAGGATATTTTATGTATACATCAAAAGAACGAAATCATGGGCGCGCGGTAAATGCGCCCATGACGCGAGTCCACACACGAATTTTTTTTTTCGTAGACTGCGGAACCATACAAATAGCTAGGTTTTGACTTCCCCCCCTTGCGACGTATCCCCCGAAAAATATTTTTCCTGGATTCTACGGAAAATTCTAAGGCGAAGTGTTCACTCATTAAAATCCATTCGGTGGATCCGGAGATATGACCTTAAGAAAATGATCATTTTCAATACAAAAAGTGCATTTTCATAGAAGCCAAAGTTAATGGAAACGAAACGTAGAATAGTTAGTTAGTGGGTTAGTTAGTTCCAGGGCCAATTGTATGAAAAACGACTTTTTTGGCTCCCGCTCGAAAACGGCTCGACAACTTTTCTTGAAATTTTTCAGGGACGTTCGGGTGGGATTCTACGGCATACGAGATTTTAAAGAAGGGGAGATACCGGCCTCATTTGGACGCCAGGGCTCTCAGAAGGCGCCATATAAAATAATGTTTTGTATGTGTGTGCGAGTGTATTCAAAGTATGGGTCAAATATGAGCAAAATTTTTGAACTGTGTTAGGATGGAGATAGATGTATGGTGTCAAAGGAAAAGTTGATGGGTTGGGGTGTAGTGTGTCAGGGTAACCAACAAAATGGCCGACGGTGGTATCGGACGGACTTAAGGGAAAAATTAAATTTTTGTTGAATTTTTTTGGGTTGGGTTGTTCGGAGTCAAAGGAAAAGTTGTTGGTTTGGGTGTGTTGTGTGTCAGGGTGACCAACAAAATGGCAGACGTTGCTGTGCGATGGACTAAGGGGGGAAATTAAATTTTTTAAAATATTTTTTGGGTTGGGGATCGATGTTCGAAGTCAAAGGAAAAGTTATTGTTGGGTGTAGAGGTGTGCGGGCACGCCCGTTTTTCGGCTCGCTCACAAGCCCGCCTACCCCGTACTGGGCACGGGAGGGCGCGGGCATCTTTATTTCGGGAACGGGCGGGCACGGGCTGTCTGTTTTCAAAATCGAACGGGCACGGGCATCTTTTTTTCGAAAACGGACGGGAACGGGCATCTTTTTTCGAAAACAGGCGGGCACGAGCTGCCCGTTTTCAAAATCGAACGGGCGTGGGCGGGCACGCGCAGGTGAAAAGTGATGCCCGCGCACCTCTAGTTGGATTTGAAGTGTGTCAGGGTTACCAACAAAATGGCCGACGGTGGTATGGGACGGACGGGGGAAAATTAAATCTTTTTCACAATTGTTTTTGTTGGATGTAGATGTTTCGTGTCAAAAGAAATTTTTTTCGCCGGAAATTTTTTACGTCGGACATTTTTTTCGCCGGAATTTTTTTTTCGCCGGATATTCTTAGAATTTTTAGAAAAACTATAACTTTGGGGGTTTCGGCATTTGTGACGCATTTTTTTCACCCAAATTGATATCAGTTGTTTTGGAAGAAGGGACGAGGACTTGCGTCACGTTTCCCTTTCATTCATCTTTGCATTCATCTGTACATAGAGCTTTCAGAGCATCCACTCCCATCTGCAAATGATATTTTTTTTAAATTATACTCGAAATTTAGCTGCAAGCAAGGTCATTTCAAAATGTAATCGCTATTATAGTGTTTTACTTCGAAGAGTTACAGTTGTGATTATGACAATTACGCCCACGAACGGATTAATGATAAAGTTTTTATGTAGATGTTGTGAAGGATATGTTAGCCACTTTCTGGCCACCAGTACTGACGACGCATTCGTCATCATACGGTAACAAGTGTTGTCGATATTTCTGTCACGAAAAAAACCATTCGGCTGATTAAAAATATTGGAGATATTTTGTGTGCTAACAATAAAAATGTATTCAAGTGTTTTAAGATGACTAAATTCGAAAAGTAGAAGAATTATTTCCAGTTAATATTTATCACCAATATAATATGTTGATAACAAATATTGCGTATTAAAATTCATCAATCACCAATCTTAAGCTTTACTTTTCAATTTTTTAGTCATCTCAATTTTTTGATAACCTGAATGTCAACAACACAAATCAAAATAAACAAAAAACATACAATCTGCGAAGAAGACTCGCAGCAATTAGTAAATTAATGTGGTATTTTGATTTTAAGTATCTAATTATAATAATTATTATAGTTTAATGGACTGTTTCCATTCAAATAGTGATTAGTCCACACAGAGAAAAATTTCTCCTTCAAAATTGCATTAACCATGGTTGCTGCAATCATATTATGTTTACTCCAATTATGAAGGAGAGATTTTTCTGTGTGCATGGTGGTACTATAATAAATGTTGTGCGAGTTCGTGTTTAGACAAGGGATCTATTGCGCTTACCAAGACGTTTGTAACCAGACCAATTTCGACGCGGGAGTTGGTTACATTCTCGTTTCAGGTTGTAAATAAGAGAAAAATAAAAAAAAACACAACTCTAGTAAAACTCAACTCAATGTTCAAAAAGTTTTCCCTGAAGGATAATTGAAAAATATTTTATGGAATTGAATCTGGGCAATGTCGGCCCAAGGGCCGCTGAGCTAGGGCCGTTTAAGTGGTTTTTGGTGTTTTGTACATAACTCGAGTAAATCTTTTTGGATTTTCGTTATTTTTTTAAGTTCGAAATCTAGGTATGCCCGGCAATTTTTTATTTTGAGCCTTTGCATTCAGCCACTGTCTCTACTAGGGTCTGCTAGAACCCAACGTGTTTTTTCTACATTAATCGCGTAAATTTCATCCGACTTTCAAAATTTTTTCCTGAAAGATAATTGAAAAAATGATTAGGAGCTGTCCATAAATGATGTCTGCTTTTTTTCCTACTTTTTTGACCCCCCTCCCCCCTGTCATATTCTGTCTGATTTTCCGAACTGAAAATTGGTTGAGTAATCTAAGCTGTAGGGTCCTTAGTGTAGGTCCAACTCACGCTTCTACACTACACGATATTTGGTCGTTTTTCATGCATATTCCTCTAATGATGAAGTTTTCTGTGCAATGTTGTGGAGAAAAAAGAGCCAAACTTTTTTGCTCATGATAGTATGGGTCCGAGGCCTCTCCTCAAGGCCTTAGGTTGGTCGACCCCAGCCCAGAAAATTTCTTTTGTTATGTCGTGAAGTAAATTGAGGAGAACTTTTTTGTCTATATGAAGCATTGCACAGTTGCTTCGGACGGGTTCTTCAATATTGCCCTATCGGCAATTTCCAATACAATTTAATGCCGCTGTAATTTCATGCACTCAATATTTATTTAGGTTAAGTCCGAGGCTGTGACATTTGTTCTCTTTGCCACATCTATTCTAATGTGTATGTTTTTCCTTTATGTTATCATCAATGATACGTGTGAAACGGCTCTCTTAAGACAGTTCATACGCTTAGTTCCGCTTTAAATATGTTAAAATGGTATGTGAAAAGGAGGGTTTGTGTATTTTCATTTCGAAATTACGTTACTCTGCTATCGGATTGGGACTAGTGGGTAGGAACCTGGGGTATCCCAGGATCCTTGCACATAGGCTTTCTGCTGGGACATGGGATTATCTGGAACTTTAAATATTCCTAACAGTTTAAGGTAATCTATTTCTCAATAATCCGTAAATGCTGGACGTGGGAGCTCTGCGGTCTGCAGATGTAATATGTTTTCCAGTATATTTTATTCGCTATTGAAAACTCGTAACGAAATCTATGGGATAAACGTTGCGTCCACATTAATTACGCCATTAAACATTTCACACGTACTGCTAATAGACAGAATGACCCATTTGTTGACATAAAATAACCAAAAAATCTTCCGCCGAATGTCAGAAACAGAATAATATTTGCAATAAAAAACTGTTATCATTTCCATAACATCGTAACACAACATCAAAATCACATAACGAATCTGAAGAAATAAGCAGAAATAAAAAAATATGTAATTTTTAACAACAACAAAAATCTCGTTGAAAGTAAAGAGGATGATATAAATGAAGTCATTAAATTCGTATTTTTTGTCTTGTCTTGTTAAACAGAGTATCTCCTGTGATACATACAAAGTCACCAAACATGGATATGGTATGCCTATTTTTATGTACATGTAGCTAAAATAAATATTTGCTTGCTTTTTAAAAGAGTAAAATTATTGTTATCAAACAGAAATTTGCTGAAATAAAATTTGGTATACCAGCAGCTTGTGGAACGGAAAGATATGAACATTTCGCTCAAGTAAATTGAACATAATTAAAGAATCTTTGCTCTTAATATAACAACACATTATTCGATGTTCAAGCATCAGAATAAATATTGTCTTTTCAATTATTCACATCCGTTTTTTTTCTCATTATTAGATCATTATTAAACTTGAATTTTCTTCATTTGTTAATTAGATACGATTTCGCCCCATAAGTGGTTATTGAACACGAACACATACAGCCGAGATTCTTAGAAACGATTTATTGCCATCAAATTGTTACGCCAAGCAAAGGGTGAGCCTCATTCGACCCTCGTTTTTAGAAATACATAATATGTTAAAACTTATTCATTGTGCCGCGTTCAATAGGTTAAAGACAAATAAAGTATTAAAACAAATGAACAAGATGCGTACCGGAAACGCTTCTCCGAAGTCATGCTTCCTCTGGAAATGAATTCCAGTCGTTTACCCTCTCAACCATGAACGTTCCACGATAGAGTATTTCGGTACAAACAAATTACAAGTACTCGCATACCTATCATGCTCCACGGCAAAAGTCAGATAACCTGGCGTATACGCCCGAACTAACACACTACCCTTATCCTGTCATATTGTCTCCATAGAATCTCAAAAATATATCAATGTAAGCGTTCACGCTATATGACGCCTGTGAAGATCTTATTGCTGGTCGAATCTTGAAAAAACTCCAAGAAATTATTTCGATGTGTTGTGTTGATGTTTTGTGTTGTTTATTGTCCGTGGAGTAATCAATGTTATTAATTGTATTTTGGAGCCGCATATAACCAAAATACAAATAAAAATATAAATTATTTCGATAACCCGAAACGGAGCAAAATAAATTATACAGAGACCGCCTCTAGCTCAGAAGCCAGTGAGACGAATTTTACGTTTGTGAGTTTGTTGTCATAAGTGTCATAAGGTTATTTCATTTTTTATGGCATGTATTTAGGCTAATCGCAGGGAAAGTAAAAGTGATCGCGGAAAAATAATATTTTGTAAAAGAAAAATTAAAAATGATCGCGGGAAAAACGAAATCAAATTTTATTTTTTTTTATTTTCTTTTTTTAGCGCGGTAATTTCTTTTTTAGAGCGCTTTCTTTTTTAATTTTAGAATTATTAGTAATAATTGTTTCCTTTTTTTGTTAAAAAATTAGCTTTTATTAGCCGTGCTCGTTCACCAGCTGTTACAAAATAAATAAACATTGAACGACTTCCGTTGTATTATTGTTGATCAAAAAATGTTTATCGTTGGCATGCGCAAACTAAATAAAAAAGGACCCGTGCGCCCCCATAGAACATAATTTAATTTTTTTGATTAGATACATGTGAAAAAATATCTTGAAACTGTAAACGTTAAATTATAGTTCGAGAAGATATAAGAGTCAGTCGTGAATGAGTTCGCAAATTTAGGAAAGTGATCTAACTGAAAATATTTGTACGTTCGCTTATAAAATGTAAAAAACTATATTTGAATTTTTTGATAAAAATGGATTTTTGTTACTGTAAAAGGTAAGATAAAATGTGTTCTACGGGAAAGTAGTTCAATTTTCATGCACTCTACAACCCGCCAAAATCACAACTGTGAGCTTAAAAAGCTTACAGCAGTGGCCTTCAGAAAATAATAAAATGTGCAACGTTTCCGTAAGTAGAACTTCCACACGATGATAATTGCCCCACTTTGATCTTTTTTCGTACTGTTTCGTCTTTACAAATTCCAAATAGAAACAGTGGGACTTCCTGGACCTCAATCCATTAATCTGGCTGGATTCCAACCTAAATAAGTTCTTTGTAGGTATTTTTTTGTGTTGTCTACAATTCAAACTCATGCCAATATTCCGCAAGTGATCCATCTATGGTTTTAGAAACTTTTTTTTTCAGTTAGGGGCTTCCAGTTATTATGAAGGCATTGGTCTCAGAGACGTCACAAATCTATGTTACTCCTACTCTATGTGCTCCAGTTCGTCACGAAAGCAACAATGTTATGGCAAGAACTGTCGCGTGCGCATCCTCCACTTTTTCCAGCGAGTAAATTCCAAAAAAACTGGGACAATAGCATCAGCTCTAGAACATATCAACAACTCGTAGAGACCGCAACATCAGATATAGAAAAAGCTAGAATCCTGGCGGCAGCGGCAGGAGAAAAAAAATTCTGGGGCCTGGTTAAACGCATTTCCGATAGCGTCATTAGGAAATCTAATGGATGACCAATCTTTCAGAAATGCTATGGAGTCTTAGCCTGGGAACCACTTTATGTCATCCTCATCCACGGTTTGACCTGCAAACGAAGTGCTGGCAGAAAAGCAAGACATGAAATCATCAACGATCTCATAAAACATGCCTTGATGACGAGCGACATCTCATCAATAAGAGACCCAACGGGTTGCAACAGAAGCGACGGCAAGAGACCAGACGGATTAACAATCATTCCTACAAAGTGCGGTAAGCCGTTGATCTGGAACTACACATGTGGTGACACAGTGTGCAAAACATACCTGAAAGCAACATGTAAACGTCCTGGCGGTGCTGCAAAAAGTAGAGAAATTATCAAGACGACGAAGTACTCATCGTTATCAGATCATTTTTACTTCGTTCCGGTAGCTATTGAGACTTTAGTTACCTGGAGTGACAAAGTAAAGAAATTAGTCGACGAAATAAGAAGAAAGTTGGTGGATATAACTGGGAACAAGCGAACCAATTTCATCCAGAGAATCAGCATAGCATTACAACGCGGAAACGCAACGTCCATTCAAGGCACCATAACAGATAGTGACGAAAAATTAGACGCGATATACTACATACTTTAAATCTATGTTTCATGTAAAGTTAGGTTTTGATTTTCTTAGTGAATTATAAAGCAAAAATCTGCGAAACTAGCAGGGAAAAAAGAGAAGCGAACGACGAGCTAACATTTGCAAAGGATCAATATAGCGATTCAACGTGAGAATTTGGCGGCCATTTTAAGGACAATTCCTCCGTTGAAAAATGTTAATGAATTATATTAGGAAGTGAATAAAATTTTGATTAGGGGCCGTGTACATATGACATCACACTTGCTATAAAAAATTAGTATCCATAAAAAGGTCATAACTCAGTCAGTATAGCAAATTTTGTTTATAGAACTCTAGCTACGTCCCCCCCCAAATAGGGTGTATGTTTGGGGTGGTAACCGGAGTACTATGAGTAAAATCTCTGGCCAGTGTTTGCAACTATGGACTTTTTAGATTTTATAGCAAGTGTGACGTCATATGTGCACGACCCCTTATAGATATACATGGTTGATTGGATTGATGTTGTATCCCCATAGTTTCCTTCCGGGCAAAGCCCAAACCTTTCGTCTACTTAAGGAATACTTTCCTTAGAAGTTTCAGGAAAGTCCGCCCAATCGTCTTGAAGTTTTTGAAGAGAACTGATTTTGGGCTATTACATACAGAACATTTCCTCAAATATTCCACAGCTCAGATCTGATCTTTTCGGAAAAAACTTTCTTCTACGAATTTCTTCTACCAGCCCCAACAAATCAAATTTGTTCGAAGAATTTTCAAATTCACTTTTTACAAGCGAATCTAGGTGACATTAAAATTCCAGTGCTCAGATCGTTTCAGAAAACGATTTATGTGGACAATAACTCCAATGCGCGCAAAAAACTCAAAGAATAACTTCTTGTGAAATTTGTAAGTAGACATATTGTAATTTCTCCTTAATATTTATTAATATCCATAAAATTTGACCCGAAGTTATACTTGCAGAAAACCACCTGCCTCCCCAGCTCGCACGTTCTGAGGAACCTCACTTCGCCTTGGGCGTGACGTCATTTGTGAACTGCGCCTTAGTCCAACATTTTCAAATAACTTTCTAATCTAGTCTACAAGACGTTCGCTGTGAGTTTCCTTTGATTTCAAGTTTCCTTTAAGTGAATTTACGCTTATATCTTGGTTTGAAGACATAACATGTCATAAATAAAATAAATTATCAACACCAAACTCTGTACAGCTTTTAGACATAATGAAATTTAATTTTATGCTTATGGCGCGCGATTTTTACATTGTGGCTATGAATTATTGTATCAAATTTATTACACATTGCATGTATATACTCGTTACTTACAGTGTTTTGAATAAATTTACGTTTTATGTCTTTTACATCGTGGTAAATTCGGGAGCATAATACAACCTTAGATACTGAGATTAATGTTTGATGCGCATTTAAATAAAAAGTATTCATTTAAATCATCTATTAAAAATATGAGCGACTTATATAATTTCATTACATGTTCTATACAACATTCATCCGAAGTCACAGCCTAATGTAACAATTGTATATGTTAAAATTTCTGGCAAAGTATATTTTTGTATCTGAAAATCTACGGAAACAATCTTTTCTGTGGCCAAGGCAGCAAACTCGACAAAATTACTTGTAAGCACTGAGCGATACAGATTGATCAAACGTTGTCCGTCTATTTGATGTTTTATAAGCCTCTAGCGCTCAGTTGTTGCAAATTACTTTTGCGACAGGAAAGGTTGTTCTTATTGACTTTTCTTATAACTCTGGATTCAAGAATAAATTTTTCATTCCTAGGACGGAAAACTACTGTTTTACGTCCTATTTTAAAACATAAAAGCAGTTTTCTGAACCCTCGGAAATATATATTTTTTGACTAGTGTGATTGCAGCCCTTGGCTTCGTCGCGGGCAGCAAACCTCACTTTCGTCAAAAACATTATATTTTTCACAGATATCGTATTTCAAAATATACGCTTTGAATTCTTTAAAAAGTTTCATAGAGAAGTGCGATTTTTCTGACTGCGGAGCAGTTGTTGAGCAGGTTTTAGTTGACGTTTAGTTGTAGGACTACAAGAGTACTTTTCAGGAATAGCAATGAACGTCGCAGAGTGTCATGCGTTGAAGTTAAGCATCAGAGGTCGCGGTTCGAACTTGGATGGGTGACCGCTTGAGTTTGAAAAAATCAAAACCCACCCCAATTTCGACCGGGGAGTAGGGGGGGAGCATCGATCATGTTCGTTAGATGACGAATCAGCAATAAAAAAAATGTCCGTCCGCCTGCCTGTCAACACGATAACTCGAGTAAAACTCAACCGATTTTCAAAAACTTTTTTTTCCCAGAAAGGTAATCAAAAAATCTTTTCAGAAATTGAATCTGGACACTGTCGGCCTAAGAGCCGCCGAGCTATTGCCGTTAAAGTGGTCTTTGGTCTTTTGTACATACCTCGAGTAAATCTTTTCCGATTTTCATAATTTTTCTTTTGCTTGAAAGATTTGGGCATGACCAACAATTTATGGAAGAAACTTTTTCAAATTTGAATCCTTTGACTTAGCTAGGGCACTAAAACCGAGTCGATGCTAGGGCCATACGTGTTTTTTGTACATAACTCGAGTAAATCTTTTCCGATTGCCATAAACTTTTTTTTTGTTGAAAGATCTGGGCATGGCCGACAATTTATGGAAGAAACTTTGTTGCATTTGAGTCGTTGGACTTAGCTAGGGCACTAAAACCAAGTCTATGCTAGGGCCATTCGTGTTTTTTCCACATAACTCGAGTAAATCTTTTCCGATTTTCATAATTTTTTTTTATTTGAAAGATCTGGGCATGGCCGACAATTTATGGAAGAAACTTTTTTAAATTTGAGTCCTTGGACTTAGCTAGGGCACTACAAACGAGTCTCTATTAGGGCTCTATGTGTTTTTTGTACATAGCTCGAGTTAATCTTTTCCGATTTTCAAAAAAAATTTTTTTTTTATTTGAAAGATCTAGGCATGACCGACAATTTATAAAAGAAACTAGGCCCTAGCCAAAAAGTTTTTTTTGCTATGTTGCAGAGCAAATTGGGGAAAACATTTTTTTCTATGGAAGTATGTGTCCGAGGCCTCTACTTAGGGCCTTAGGTAGCCCAAGCAAGGTCGGCCCTAGCCCAAAAAATGGTTTTTTGGCTATGTTGTAGAGAAAATTGAGGAGAACATTTTTGAGGGTCAATTTTATGCTTTCGGAAAATATTTTTACACCGTTTCTTCGGACGGGTTTTTCAATATTCCCTATCGGCAATTTCCTATACAATTAAATGTCGACGTTATTTCAACTTAAGATCTTAGGCAACATTTCGAATCTTCTTGCAATATCTACTCTGTTTGCCACATCTATCCTGATACGTGCGGGTCCCCTGCATATGTTTTATCAGTGAATTCACCAAATCTGACTTCCTTGGTTTACAGCTGCTAATAAAATGTTCCCCTATATAACAAAAATTCATTGGTTAATTTATTTATAATTGATTTGATTATTGACATTGATTGATTGATTGACCATTGATGAAGGAATAATGATGGATTGGATTGATATTTTTTATTGATTTAACCCTTCCCAACCTCTATCTAGCCTCTTTGGCAATCAAAGAGTATTATTTCGTATTTCAAAGCATTGTTGCAACGTGATGCGATACAAGCGCACACGACGATATTGTATACCTACAACTAGCATATACTGTTGTACAAAGAGCTAAATAAATTAAAGTGTCTAAGTAATAATTATATCACAGTATCGTAAAAATGCAGAGATATCAGTAAAATGCATAGCGGGGTTTGTCACCGCCGCGCCAAGCGTTTGCAAAACTATTATATATGTGCATTCGTCACCGATGAAAAGTCATTACATTTTCTCAATAATTTAACATCATATACACGTGGTGTGCGGTGAATAGTTTTCTGGAAATATCATTTTTTCGATTACAAAAAAAAAAATCAAATATTTATGCTTAAGTAAACAGACAAACATTTCACATATGCATATTTCAATTTGATCTTTTTTCATATAGTTATAACGCAAACGTTATTCGACACTTCAAAAGCTTTTTATATAAACATTTTTTAAAATGATGGAAGATTCATCAAGAATACAATAAGCAAGTTTCCACCGTAACTTCTATGACCTTGAAATTTGGATTTTTTGAAAAACCGCTCTCACGAAATGATTGAAAACCGTAATCCACTGATTTGTTTGACTTTTCAATAGTAAATTGGTTATAGTATTTGAGCAACTACATTCATATTAATTGAATGTCTGAATGACTGAAGCTTTTCTTATTTTCAATTTGCACTTGGTATGAGGCCAAAATGTTATGTTTTTCACAAACGAAATGCCTCTCAAATTCGAAGTAAATAATTCATTCCTGTAGTTAGAGACGAAGTTGATTTTTAACGAAAGAAAGGAATATTGTGGATTCCAGCAAAGAGATTATTTTGAATGACATGAACAAAACAGAATAACATAAAAAATTGATGTTACGTTATTTTCGTACATTGTTTTACTTGAACGTGTCTTAAGGCTAAAAAATACAAATTCAAAAATCAACACATCCGCTTAAGTTTCATTTAGTGCATATCTCTCATGTTGATGTTTTATTTAAATGCTAGAAAAATTCAGATGATATATGGTTTATTGTGTTAGGAAGGAATGGAATGAAAAAGGACCGGAAGCGGTTGGACAGAGGACAGGGTTCTGGACGTTAATCGAAATTCAGAAATGTTGCGATGTAAGTGCAGCTGTTTTCTGCTTACAATTAAGCCATCTGCCACCCAAAAAAACTCACACATAATAAAAAATATAATAAAAATAAAGTATATTTGCCGTCGCATCAAGGCTTATGTCAAAATATGAACTGGAATGTCCATGATAAGCTAGAAACACGACCAAAGACCCGCACGTATCAGAATAGATGCGGCAGACAGAATAGATGTAGCAAACAAAATAGACGTTGCAAACGGAATAGGTGTTGCAAAAAGACGCGATCGTATCTAAACAAAAAAAATGAGCAAATGAATGTTTTAAGTTCTTTTAGAACTGTAAGAATTTATAAGATCCACAGAAATTATCCAAGGTAATGTCGAAGGCCCTACCGCTGTACGTCTTTTGACATCTGAGATCTTTATTTTCCACCAACTTTCTAACTGCCATAGTTCTAGAGATATGAGTCATCCCTAAAATTCAAGAAGTGGCCATATCCCAAGGATTGGGGCATAGTTCCCCAAAACCCTAAGACATGTGTTCGCTAAAATTCGATTCTCTACAACTTTGTCTTTGGATGCAACTTTCTACCTCTCATAATTCAAGAGATATGGCTCATCCTTCTAATTCTAGAAGTGGTCATATCCCAGGATTTAGCCATATTTACCCAAAAGCCTGAAACACATGTTCGCTTAAAATTAATTCTCTACAACTTCGCCTTTGGAACCAACTTTCGAACGCTCATAGTTCTGGATATTTGGGTCATCCTGCCCAATTATGGAAGTGGCCATATACCAGGATTGGGCCATATTTCCCTAAAACCCTGAAACACATGTTCGCTTAAAATTAGTTCTCTACAACTTCGCCTTTGGAACCAACTTTCTAAGACTCGTAGTTCTGGAGATTTGGGATCCTGCCCAATTATGGAATGGGCCAGATACCAGGATTGTGCCATATTTCCCTGAAACACGTGTTCGCTTAAATTTTATTCTATACAACTTCGCCTTTGGAACGAACTTTCTAACTTTCATAGTTCTGGAGATTTGGGTCATCCGGCCCAATTATGGAAGTGGCCATATACCACGATTGGACCATTTTTCCCCAAAACCCTGAGACACGTGTTCGCTAAAATTTAATTCTCTACAATTTGGCTTTGACAGTAAATCTCCATCTCCATATTGCATAGTTAAGGAAATATAGACGAAAAACTGTTTTCTTATATGGCCATTCCATTGGTCCCAGTGCCCAGACCCCTGACCGGCTTCCCACAAAAATTTCTTCATAGTTTCACATCAGTTTCATTTGACACCAAAATGAGGAATTTCGGTGCCATACTTGCTGAGATATTTGCCAAAAAGTTACATCGACCCTCGAAAATTTCATGTCCGACCTCCACTTCTTCGACCATATCTCCGAAACTGCATGGCCGATTCTGCTCATCTTCGAACTTGAATCATGGCAGGGACGTACCTTTCAGGGGAAAAAAAGTTTAGGGTGATCGGTTGAGCCGTTTGGAAAAAAAGACAGACGGACATTTTTTTTATTGCTGATTCGTCATATTGTATCGTGTATTGTATCGACGATGTATCCCACCAACTCCCACCTCGATCTACCCCATGTTACATTAAAATTGTTTGTAGTAAACGTATAGGACCTTTGTACTTCGTACGGGTCCAAAAAAGAATGGAACGAGGGTAGTGAACGGTGTGAATTAAGCACTGTAAAAGCTTCTGCATGCACCACTGAAGCAAGTTAGTGATTATTTGCTCGAAACACTATAAAGTTAAGCGCTCTATTGAAATCCTATCACTGAATTCTGGTATCAACTTAAGTTGTAAGTAAGAATAAGAATAAGTAGAGTAAGGGTGCCTAATGTGGAACACCAAAAGAGAAGGGAAATAACAGAGTTGAAATGTCTCGAAATCTAGGATCAAGTTATTCGGGAGAGATTAGTGAACTATTGTGCAGCTTCTTGGAGAATTAGCGACTTCTAAAATTGGTAGATTTGAAATTTTTCAACATTTTCGAAAGTAAGTGAATTTTAACTGTTTTAAAAAAGTGTCCCTAATAGGGAACAGTTCCTAATGTGGAACGCTTCAAAACATGAAGAAATTTTTCTCAACTTTTTTTTTCTTTTAAAAGAAATTGACAATCGATTGTTAAAAGTTACAACAGAAAATAAATTTCGTCTTTCGGACCCTTAAGCGATGTTTAGATGTGATGCAAATGTGGAACATGCAGCTAAGGTGGGCTATGGTGGAACAGTACTAGTTGTTAAATGTACTGTTCCATATTTCCATATCCATGCATCTGCATCACATTAACACTTAACTTATTCACACCTTTACATCTTTTTTGGCATGTCGTCTTCCAAAAATAGAAAATAAAATATTTTTCCTTTCAATCCGAACGAACAAAAGTGGGTGTTCCACATTAGGAACACAGACAAGATTTTTTTTACTTGCCTCGTCTCTTTCTTCTATTTTTTTTCAATTTTGAAAGAAGGTGGCAAGGCACTCTTTTACTAAGATGTCTAATAAGTACTTCAAAACGTAATAAGTTTATTTTTCTTAACTTCTCCCGATATTATCCAAATTTTTCCGCAGGAATTTTTTTTATCAGAATGTTGTCAAAATGTGTATTCTTTATCTCTTTTGTGTACACCTACACAGATTTCTCTCAGCGTTGACGTAAATCAAAAATGAGTCTAACCTGCGCATTTTTTTCAAATTAGACATTATCCACGATCAAAAATTTATGAGATATGGTGGTGTTCCACATTAGGCACCCTTACTCTAATACGATTCTTTCATGATTGTCAAAACTTTTTCGGTCACTGAAGGGAATTTCCAACTATCAATTATCAAAAAACAAATGGCTGTACAAAAATAGAGAAAATACTTACTGGGCTTCAGCCGGTCTATTCTTGTTATTATTTTCTAAGAAAAACATTCAATTTTTCCTGAAGTTCCTTTTGAAAGAAATATTCAAAGAACGATTTTTAAACAAAACAATAATTACGTAGTCAGCATTTTCATTTATTCAGCTTTTTATCTCTTTAAGTAGTTCATCTTCAAACATCTCCATATTATTGAAGCGAAATTATGAGAGAAATGGTATTTCTGAAATTAAATCTGAAAGAAAATTTTAACTCCACGACTGGGACCCGAACCCATGAGAATAAACAGACACAGGTATTTGTAGGTGGCAAAAAAAAAAAAAGCGCGCGTAGTTCGTGAGAACGATAAATGCGTTAGCTTTAGCTACAAATGTATGGGTTAGTATGTAAGCAACGGTTTGAAATTAGATCTGAATTGAAAATGTCCACGGTAGCTCAATTGGTTAGAGCAGCACCCCGGAAAGGTGAAGATTCTGGGTTCGGGTCCCAGTCGTGGAGTTAAAATTTTCTTTCAGATTTAATTTCAGAAATACCATTTCTCTCATAATTTCGCTTCAAAAATTAAATGCTCGAATTTCGTTCACTTCAGTCACTGATAACTGAAAAATGATTTCATCTCCATATTAGTTGTTTCAGAGTAGAAAATTCAACATTAATAAAATTGCAAAGAAATATTGTGAATATTTTACTTTCATTTAAATTCGCAGGTTATTTTTGTCAGCGTTTTAGGGAAACCTTCCTTAACTACAGGACAACTCAATGAAATCTATCTTTTGCAAGTTTCGAGCTCTTTAAATGTAATACTCTAAAAAACGAATTACTCCACATCTCTTGTATGCATGTAGTTTTAAATTTAGCTGTTTTGTCGTCATTTTTTGTAATTATTTTGTAGTTCGTTGTAGTCATATTTTTCGACCATTCTCTACAAAAAAGCATTAGGGTCCGTACATAAAGTACGCACGCAAAAAATTCGATTTTTTGACACACCCTCTACTTTGTATGTACGAACGAAATATTTTTATCAAAAAGATATAGTCGAAAGAAAGACAAGACAGTGTATTAAAGGAACCATCCTACCTAATTTAAATTTTGATATTACCGGCGACTCGATTTTTCAAACAATACCAAGATTTACATTTTATATCTACAAACGTCATTCAATTAAATAGGTGTATCTGACCTACGCCGCCTTTTGTATTTGTGTACTAAATCGTACGGATGGTGTACTCCCCCTGATGGTGTACCTTATGGATGGCCCCTTACATGGAAAATACGCTCTTCAATTTTATTATTTCTCAAATACAGATGCACCGTTGCATACAATTTACTGTCGTACAAATCGTACACTCTCCATAAATGAGATCATGAAAAATAAAGCTCACAAATAAAATCTGTGTTACAGGACAGTATAATTCGTAATAAAATTTTTCGTGCAAATTTTAGAGCGGATAAATTTGCAGCTGCTGATGCATACCGGACATTTCACATGAAAGAATACATCATATCCATCCAATTGTCTCTTTCGATGAATGAGACATGTAGTCGAATTTTAGAAAAATGCCATTGAGGTGGCATGACTATTAAAAAAAAAAAATTAAAAAAGAAAAATTGAATTGAAGAGAAAATAAAATTATAGGCGTACTGAAGCGTCTAGAAGCTCCAGTTTAAAGGAATTTTTATTTGTTTAAACTATCTACCAATGATGAAGAGTCCTCATCAACTTCATTCGAATCAATCAACACGATAACTGATGCGATTTTAAAAATAGTGATTATTGTTTCAGGGATGTAGCTTAGCGTAGTATCAAGTATGTATCTATAGGATTATTCATATTAATTGAAATTTGATTGCTGCTGTCGACTCTGTCAAACATTGGGGTGTGATTTTACACAAACACTTGGACTTTATTAAGGGTAATTGCTGAAAAAATAGTACTCATTTCGGGTAACTGGCCTCAACTAGTATGTTCACCGCGCCATGGACACCCATTGATCGTTTCGGTTTTTTGCCCTTTTATAATCATTGACTGATTTTCCTCCCTGGTGTTTTAGTGTTTTAAATATTAAAGTTAAAATTGCTATGCACAATGGAATATTATTGACATATTCTTATGATGTTTACTTGAATAAATAAATAAAATCAGGATTTCAAATAACAAATAACTCAAACAAAGAGCTAACACCAACACATGATGTACCTGAACGAAGTCCAAATAAATCGTTTCCACCTTTCGACTTCGACGGAAAAATGTTTTGGAAGAAGAGGATCTTTTCGGTTAAGTCCCTGAATTGATTTTTTTAAGAACTTTCGGGGTGAATACGTAAAATAAATAGAAAATTTTACTGTTTTTCATAGATTTTTTCAGAACAATTGAATTTTGCGAAAACATTTGACTATTGGTGAAAGCTTCTATTTATTTTGCGTTAAATACTCGTCTTAAAGAAAATAGCTATAGATGAAAATCATATCGGGTTTTCGGCCCCGCTCGACTGTATTAGTTGACATATTAAAATAAATGAATCGAATTGAACATGAAATAGTACATTACAATGCTATGAAGTATATTTATAACGAAATGTGTACGTACACGTGGGCTTGCCTGAGCTATATACTTCATATTATCGTATAATATTTTAATATATACGCGAGAGTGTTTTCTCAAGGCTCACATCGGGTCAAATTCAGGTCAAAAATTAATATTACACTACTTATTGAGGCGTGTGGTAAGGTTCTATTTCGAGCCGAAGGCGAGGATTACATTCCACACCACACGTCGAAACCAGTAACTTCCCAGCGAGACAGTACTGTATTTTGTTGTCTTGCGGCCAGAAAATACGAAAGACTGCCTTAGACCAATCCGGAAATGTTTCTTTTTTTCGGCCGCAAGACAACAAAATTATTTACAAGCTTCATATTTGAGTCGAAAATATAAAAATGTCAATTTTGAGGGGCGAAAAACTTTTGTTCGTTTATTATTGGTTTAATGAAAAATATTATTGTGCAATCAGCCCTAAATATCACGATTACTTGGGCTTTGCAGGAAATAGATTCAAACAGTCTTAGTCATGCCTGACAGCCATCTGTTGACCTTCTTAATGAGGTCGTCGCAGCAATAAGTAGCATCATCTATTTTGACCACTAAATGCACAACCCATACACTACATATCAGGAAAATTCTTGCAATTTTTTATTGAAAAGTTACTGCGCCCGTTAATAAACAAACAATCGGAAAAATATTTTGTGCTTTTTAACGAGAGAAAAAATGTACATTGCAAATTTCATTATTTTAGCGGTTTAATATACGCTTCGATACTCAAACAAATTATTTTTGGTGTTGATTTTGTGGGTATGAATTAAATTCTCAATTAATCTATACGAAATTGAATATAATTTCCTTCGGTGCAGATGTTTCGGGTAAATTAAAGAAGTCATTTCAATGGCTAATTAATTAATTTATTAGTGAAATATTTTCAACACTTCTGTTTACCAAACATTCAATTCCATATGCTAATTTATTTACACCGTGGACTCGTTAATATGTTTTGGCCTAGTCGGTTCATTTCCTCGTATTTACTCATTTCTACTTAAAGATTGGAATGATTAAATATAAAAGAGTAGTTAATTAACTAATGAAACATGTTAAATAATTGAAATAATATTTCAAAGGTTGATTTTTTTAACTTTCAACTTACAACAAAATTATTGCCATTATTAATGACAGTGTTGGCGTGTAACTATCAAATGGTTCAGGAATTTTCAGGGAAAAGTACTATTTGAGAGGTATAAAGGATTTACATGTGTTTATCGAGGGGTAAGCGACTCCGGAAAATCCTGTCCAAGCACAGCTAAGATCCCAAATTGCTCCCGTTAAATCCTTAAATCCGGTAAAATCTTAACATCTTCTGAAAATCCTTAAGATCTTCTGAAAATCCTTAAAATCTTCTAAAAATCCTTAAAATCTTCTAAAAATCCTTAAAATCTTTACAAAATATTAAGAAAATCTTTACAAAATATTAAGAAAATCTTAATACAAATTCAATAAAATCTTGAAAATCTTTGAACGTTCCAATTAAAAATTGAGATTGAATTAGATATATTGCGCTTTTGGTATCGTTTTGTGAGCCGACATTGAAATTCATCACAAAGTTTTAAATCTTTTCCGCCAAATACATCTCCCATTCAACACGAAAAAGCTCTATTTATCTGAAAAACAATAAATTAACGTATAGGAGTACACTGTATTCAGTATAATTAACTCTTTACAATTTTCTTAATCATTTAAAATAAAAATCTACATTGAAGTGAAAGGGAACAAACAGAGATCCCTTTCCCGTGGAATTTCGTGAATTTCGTGGAGAGGAAAGTGCTGTTTCCACCTCCGAGCATAAAGGAGGTCAGAAAGCAGTATATGACTGCCTATTCTCAGCTGCTTCTTTCATACTCGTTCACAGTGCAGTCAAAGAGCTTCCTATGAACAACGTACGGAAATTCTAAGTAAAATTAGAAAAATTGTCATTCGTAGGAAAATGGACACGAGGAAAATGCTGCATTTCTCAGAGACTAGACATTTTCAAAAATTTCGTGGGAATGTACTCCTCAAACTCCTGCCCAAATGTTCTAAAGTCTTAAATAAAGTTTAATAATTTTAGTAGTGTCAATATTATTAGGAAGAATTCAAATGGATAATGCTAAAATAAGAAATGACCACAAAAAATTAAGAATTGATCGCATAAAATGAAGAATTGATCGCAAGAAATAAAGAAATGATCGCAAAAACATAAGAAAAGTGATCGCAAAGCGATCATTTCTTTGTTTCTTGCGATCAATTCTTATTTTCCTTATACAGAATCTTATTTAATAGCGATCGCTTTAATTACATGCCAATATTATTTAGAAAGCATCTGATTAAGTAATGTGATGTAAATTAACTTAGAAAATTTTGTGGATAGTCTTACTTGAATTTCTTAAAGAAAATCACAAAGAATGCCATAAAAAATCTTCGAAAATCTTTCAAAATCTCATTAAATCTTTATATAATTCTGAAAATCCCGGATGCTCCGGAAAATCCCCGATGATTCGATGATTTACATTAATTAATTCCGAATGCAAAATAACCAAACGAATTAATAATTTCTGTACTTCAAAGCGTTCTAAACACTACTTCACCTAGTGGTTCGTTTCGATTTAGGTGGTATATGAGGAAGTGCGGTGTTCATAGAAGTCGTCATTCTGTGACCGAGTGTGCTGATATACATATGGTCTAGTAGGCAAGGTGTACTGATGAGTCGTAAACGACGAAATCAGCACTTTACTTTGTTAAATCTTATGAAGACGCTTCGTTGGTCATAAAGGAATTATGAAAGGTACTGTAATGTTGAAACACAAGGATGGACTTTAAACCACAGTAGATACCGCAGTTGTTGAAGATAAATTTTCTTCAGGTGCAATAGTAGCCTTTTGACCTTTAATACAACAGAAGCATATTCAATGTTACGAACGAACATGATAGAACTTTGTACGTTATTAAAGTATTTGCAAATTCTCATCAAAAATTCAAGCATGGAATATGACATAGCGATAATATTCAGAATATTCCTACAAAAGGTTAATTTGTGTCTGCATATATATCAAGTAAGTAGACGTCGAAGAATACACTGTTATTACGTCGTTTATAAACAATATAAACAGCAGTGGGCCTAGGCGACTACTTTGTGGTACCCCAGAGGCCACTAGGAACGTACGGGATGTCCATCCTGACATTCACACAGACTGTGACCGATCTTCCAAATATGGCTTACGCACTACAGCCAAGTATTTATAACTTTCATCATATGTCAATTTTAAACAAAAGAACTCTGACGAAAATGATGAAACTTATAAATGCACAGCTGCACTTAGAAAAATTACAAAGATTGACTTAAAGTTCCTTTTCCTAATGTTATTTTAATAAAAATAAGAATTTCTGAAAATAATAAATGCGAGGCATTATTTTTCTTTACGTCACTCTGTAATGCACGTTTTATATCAAAACAAATAATTTCAAGTAATTCGGTAAGACAATCTAATTTAATGTAACTTTGAGTGATGCCAGCAATTAACCGAACTCTTGTTATTAATTATCCTGGAATTTAGACACGTGGAAAGTTACAAAGTTGCTGTACGCAATGTTGATGAGTGTTTCTGTCTGTATTATGAATGAAAGATATTTTAGATTTGCCCTTTCAAGCGTTACGAAAATGAATGCTTTTTTGCTTGGCATATTAGATTTGATTACGCTACTTGATTTAGAGGAAGAAAACATGGTAGAAAATAAAACGATCTGGACTTCTATGGACAGCGTCATTTCTATCGCCTGACGAACTGCATGGTGTTTAGCGCATTGATAGTTATTAAAGGGTAGATTTGAGAAAAATTCGCCCCACGTTTGACGTAATTTCATCTTAGCAACACGTGTTTCTACCAACCCACTCATAGACACAAAAACAAACAAATAATTAATTACATTGTTGCTTCTTTTACAAGTTGTTCAAGTAATGTTACAATCATATATAAAGGTTAATATTGGTTTTTAGGTTCAAGTTTTTAAAATATCATTAATTTCCATTTTCCATTTAATAAAGAACCATCGATTATTTGCCCCAGTCACCCACTCAATCATCGAAAATAATTTTGTATGTCTTTCCAATAAACCCCACCCATATTGTATATTCAGTCATGTAATATTCCTTAAACAATCAATTTTTATACGAAGACAATCGCCCTTGAGCAGTAATATAATAATAAGACCGTTATCGACATGGTAATAAATTAATATACTATTAAAGTGGGGTACTCATCAAGATAATAATAAAGACTGTATCCATCATTATACCACGTAAAAATAATAATTTGGGGATAACACCGTATTTTTAAATAAAAAAAGAGATTGAAAAACAAAAAAAAAGTACTTAGGTTACAGCAGATTAGTCTGAGATTTTGTCGTTTCTATGGTTGTTATGTTTCAGTGTGACCTCATTATTATTGCAGCCAAAATTATACAGGACACACACTGTTGTTGGATAAGAAAAAATTAGATGTTTCGTTGCCACTCAGATAATGATGGGAAGTATCAACAACATTCAAAAGAGGATCTAGGGCTGCTCATCGGAGTCATCACTGGACGCTGTGCACAAAATGGGCATCACTAACGTGGACACTTGTAAGATATGTCAAGAAGAAGTCGAGACTCCACTACACCTTATCTCATCTTGCCCGGCTGTAGCTAGACAACGAGCAAAGTACTTCAACAGGCATGTATAACAGATGGCGACATGAAAAACATCAAAATCAGCAAGATGGTAAAATTTGTCAAAGAAATTTAATTCAATCATTTGGATGCAAAAGAGACCCGCCCATGTCTAGATATAAGATTAAAACCAATAAACATAACTAACTAAGCCCATTCTGCAAAAAAAAAAAACGTAGAGAAACATTTCGTTGAACTTCAATCTTTTATTGAATGATACGAGTATTGTGCCGTTATCCCCTGTACAGAAACTAGTTAGATCTGAGCGTAGAGTGATATACGTGCACCTAACCAACGAAGGAACGTTGATAGTATTAGATCACAACGTCTTCGGCTTGGGATGCAAACTTCTCACTCTTTTTATTTACGTTTGAAAGGTCACACAAATGGGGTAAAATTGGACCTTTTTTTTGTAATTTCTACGACCTTATGCAGCGACCACCTTTTTCCATTGAAGAACAATGATAAAAGTTGGTTAGACGTTGATTTGTGATTTCAAAAAGGGAAGTACAAAGGTCCTATACGTTTACTACAAACAATTTTATTGTAACATGGGGTAGATCGAGGTGGGAGTTGGGGGGATGCATCTTATTATCTTCTAGAGATGACGAATCAGCAATAAAAAAAATGTCCGTCTGTCCATCCGCGTCTACTTTTTTTCCAAACGCCAAAACTTTTTTCCCTGAAAGGTACATGCCTCCCATGATTCAAGTTCGAATATGAGCAAAATCGGCTAAGAAGTTCCGGAGATATGGTCGAAGAAGTGGAGGTCGGACATTAAATTTTCGAGGGTCCTCATTTTGGTGTCAAATGAAAGGATTTGATGTCAAGGGTATCGGCACTGAGACCAATGGAATGAACGAAATTGAGTTTCTTGGCCATATACGAAAACAGTATTTCGTCTGTATTTCCTTAACTATGCAATATGGAGATTTACTGTCAATGGCAAAGTTGTAGGGAGTTAAATTTAAGCGAACACGTGTTTCAGCGTTTTGGGGAAATATGGCCCAATCCTGGTATATGGCCACTTCTATAATTGGGCAGGATGACCCTGATATCCAGAACTGTGAGAGTTAGAAAGTTGGTTCCAAAGGCGAAGTTGTAGAGAATTAAATTTAAGTGAACCCGTGTTTCAGCGTTTTGGGGAAATATGGCCCAATTCTGGTATATATCCACTTTCATAATTGGGCAGGATGACCCTGATCTCCAGAACTGTGAAAGTTAGAAAGTTGGTCCCAAAGGCGAAGTTGGGCAAGATGACCCAAATCTCCAGAACTATAAGAGTTAGAAAGTTGGTTCCAAAAGCGAAGTTGTAGAGAATTAAATTTAAGCGAACACATGTTTCAGGGTTTTGAGGAAATATGGCCCAATTTTTAGGATATGGCCACTTTTAGAATTGGAACGAATGACCCATATCTCTAGAACTATAAGAGTTACAAAGTTGCTTCTAAAGGCGAAATTGTAGAGAATCAAATTTTAGCGAGCACGTGTCTTAGGCTTTTGTGGAAATATAGTCCAATCCTTGGGATATTACCACTTCTTGAATTTTAGGGATGACTCATATCTCTAGAACTATGGCAGTTAGAAAGTTGGTGGAAAATGAAGGTCTCAGATGTCAAAAGACGTACTTCGGTAGGACCTTTGACATTACCCTGGATAATTTCTATGGATCTTTTGAATTCTTATAGTCCTAAAAGAACTAAAAACATTGATTTGTTTGCTCATTTTTATCTTTTCATTTTTTCGAGTCTTTTTACAACATCTATTCCATTTGCCACATCGATTCTGTTTGCAACATCTATTCTGTCTTCCACATCTATTCTGATACGTACGGGTCTTTGGTTATATTTTTTGCTATTTTTGGTTTTTCAAAACAAAAGTGAAAAGATGTGAACAAAACTATTAGGATATAAATTTGGAACAATTAATTTTATGACTAAAAAATTGATGACTATCTAAGCCACTTACTTGAAGTAAAGATGTACTATATCTTATGACGTGGTTTAGATAATTGAATAAGTATCATGTATATGTTTCATGTATACATCATTATGATGACCTATCGTGTGTGTCGAGTACTATGAATGTCGCAAATTTTAACTTTACGTAAACAAGAACATTTTGTTAATTGAATGCAATACAAAGATTTCTCCCGTTTCCTTTACGTGAACAATTTTCCGATAACAGTTTGTGGGAGGATATGGAACTCACGTCGTGTCGTACATTTTCGAATGAATCCTACAAAATATTATATTAAAAATTATATTGCATTGCATTTAAAGGTATAGAATGAATCCATAAACATGTAAGAGGCTGAGAAGAGAGGAATGTTTATTCAGTTTTATAGAACCATTTTCTTGGCAAATTAAATTCTTTGAGCAATATAATTAAATGGCTTCGGATAAATTATTATATAAATGTGCATTCTGAAATATTATCCGATCATTAAATTGGACATAACAATGGTTTATGGTTTTATTGATAATTTATGTTTTTGAAAATTCTATTGAAATTACATTTTTATTGATATGAATATAGAATTATATTATTCTTGTATGGCACGACTTTCGCTTTTTAATAAAAAGAAATTTTAATTTTCGTTCTTATTTTCATTGTTCTCTGTTTAAATACAAATCCTAAATATACTTTCCCTTGGCTTGAACTTTTTGATTTAGGAATTACGAAGATGAAAGTAAAGTTTTTGTTGCGAGAGTAAACATTGTGTAAAAGAAACTTTTCGCAACTTTATATACTATAATGTGTTTTGAAGTGCGAGCTATAAAAATGTTTATCAATCACTCATCCAACCTATACAACGGAATCGTTGCCGGCATAAAGGATACGGTTTTATATGACCATTTCCATCAACTATCGTGTTCACATTTCAGATTTCCAGAAAGTGAATCAACATTTCCTACTGAATTCTTTTGTTTTTCTTATAAAATTCGGTCATACTTTGTAAAAATCTTTGAAAGAAGTGAGTTAATGCTGGAATTAGCCATACATACATTAGCCATACATTTGAAAGCCCCGTCGATTCCCATTCTAATAAGACAATAAAATATGCTTCGGTTGTTCGAACCACATTTATACTTTCAAATACAACCTACCACAAGAATTGATCCCATAACTGGAATCGAAAATGTGAACACTTTTTTCTCATGTAATTTGACTTCCTTTTATAAAAAAATGTTTACTTAGGTTGACTTTTGAAGAGGTAATATTTGTGAAATTAAAAAAAGTTTGATTTTTTAGTATTTTATCATGGGGATGAAGATTTATTTTTCATACAATTATAAACTAACGAATTTGATTTTGTTTGTTATTTGATTTTTTAAAACTTTTCCGTATCAAATAAAGACATTTTCGAATTCAGGTATTCAATATGGCATCTGTTTCATGTTCGGTGTAGAGATGAGCGGGTTGCCCGAAACTTAGAAAAACCCGATCAGACCCCGAATTTTTTCGGGTTCATGGGTTTCGGGTTTCGAAAATGTTAATCGTGTCGGGTTCGGTCCGGGCCGGGTTTGGAAACAGTTCGGGTTTCGGATTTCAAAAAATTTTATCGGGTCGGGTTCGGTCCGGGTCGGGTTTAGAAACAATTCGGGTTTCGGGTTTCGAAAAATTTTATCGGGTCGAGTTCGGTCCGGGTCGGGTTTCGAATGGTCGATCCGCTCATCTCTAGTTCGACGTAAGTGTTGGGAGGGGTGTTGCAGGAAAACATGACTGTTCATAGAAATGTGGGTCTAATTTGGTACATTTAGCGTGACAGTGGAGAGGAGAATCAAAAATTCCTATAACTCGTTACTCATGCCATTAAGTAATTGTTGAAGCTTTACTTATTATTCTATGCAGACCTAATGGTGACCGTCCGTATATTACGCCAACAAAACTTGCAGTCCAAAAGCACCCATCTATATATCCGTTAACAATCATCATCAATTTCACAAACCCATTTTGTTACTACTCTATGTTGACGTGAGTGGTAATAACAGCGATAAGTAATTTTAAAGATGAATACAAGAATTCTTGACGATATAACTTGTAAAAACTCGAATCAAATAAAAGTGGGAAATTTGGTTGATGAAAATAGCATTGGCAGAAGTAACGAAAATCGTTAGAGTCACACAAATCAAGAATTTATTGAAAAATCAGCCTAAATTTTGTGTAACAGGGAAATTGAGAGAACAAAATATATGCACGATTATTGTTTCTACAGCATATAATGCAGTCTATTCAGAGAGTCTTCAGTATTTTTAGTTCAGATTGTGAAACGATTTTAATTTGTTATTATTTGGAAGATCGAAGTTCAAGTAAATCTTTCTTATGTCTTGAAAGGAATCGTTGTAATGACATCGCTTTCCTAAAGTGAAGCTTATAATGCATCACAAATTGTTCAACAAAAGCAGCGATTAAGCGAAGCCAATGATAACGCTCAAAGTCAAAATTAATATGTAGCTGAAGTTATTCCCAAGTTCAAAGTTTTCAAAGTTGACTTTCTTCATTGTAGTTAATATGAGAAAATTGTTGAAAAGCTTTATACACCCAGAGAAATCTCATGTTCTTGTTTGTAAGAATCATGTAATTCCGAAGTTTAGTATGTTTTATCATGGAAGGGAACGGGTTAGCTCAGTGGTAACGTACTGGCTATCCACCAAGAATATCCGGGTTCAAGCCCCATGAGGATAAAACTCAATTTTTAGCATGAAAGAAACGTTCCTAAGCATACCCAAGCTTCTAAAAATGGGTAGTTGTGGTGTTTATTGTCCACAACGAACTGTACACAGAAGAACGACATGTATGACGTCATTCATGTACGATATGTGTATATCTGAGTCTATCTTAAGGCGGAGATATAATGAACACCAGATGCGTGGTTCGGAATTCACGTTAACCATGTGGTCCAACAAACAGATTAATGGTTGCTCACACAAATGCCCTAGAAAAAGGTATTTCAGTTGTATGTGATAACCTGCATTTACGGGCTTGTTTAGAATAAGCATACTTAAGTCGGAGGCTTGAAGATGTGTCGTGATGTCCGGGCCCAAACAGCGAGATTCATTTGGCGTGTACGGCTTGTGCCGGAGGCTAGAAGATGTATCGTAGTACGTGTGCTCAGACGACGAGGCTTATTCGGCGTACCGGTTACAACTATGCGTTCTGAAATGGGAACATTTAAATGTGGGAATCTATATAAGACAGAATACATGACTTGGTGAAATGATAGAAGAGTAACAGGGAAGGAACAAAGGATCATAGTATATGTGTTTCAAGGCCAGTTGGCCGCCTCTACCAGAAATCTAATCTAAAATCATGGAAGTTTGTGGTAAACATGAAACTTGATATTCACAGTCATGTGATAATGTTCGTGTTTATGCCGAACATCAATAAAACAAATTTTTATCTCATGTTTGTCGTAGCCACACATCATGTTTCTCTCAATCGCTTCATATTTGGGGCTACCAGTGCTGTTCCACCATCTATCTGTGAAACATATTAGGAGAACAATTATTTTTTTTTATACGAACTTACCATTTTTGCGGTCACCCATCTAAGTACTAACCGCACCGAATGATGCCTAACCTGTGAATTGGACCTTATCAATGCTGCCATATTAGATATATAAATATTATATCTAATTTTGAACCGTTCTTACATGGGGATTTTTTTTTTTGCGAAAGTCGTGGTTGCAGCAAAATTGAGGAATGTAAGAACGATTCAAAATTAGACACAATATTTATATTGATATACAGGACCTATTCACATGAAACTGGACAACCTACTATGTTTGTCATTTTCACACTAACATGAATGACTGAGAGAATCATATAAGGTGACCAGTTTCTTAGGCCCAGTATATATCCAGTTTCATATGAATAGGTCCTGTATATATGGCAGCATTGGTAAGTTCGTTGCTCGTCCAATTCATAGGTTGAGCATCATTCGGCGCGGTCAATACTTAGATGGGTGATCGTAAAAGTGGTAAGTTTGTAAGGTGCACGTAAAGCAAAAATAAAGTGCCGATTTTTTTTTCAATTTTTGATGATGGTGTTGGTAGAGGGTCTAATTGTGATTAGTCGAGAGGTCGAAAGGTTTCAAGAATTTTTAACAGTAAGAAAAGTTAAAGTTGGGTTATATAGAGAGTGCGAGTGGAGACGAAAAACCTTGGCGTCAAACTACTTCATTTTTTTAGAATAGAAATTCAAAGCTTAAAAATTTTTCACAGCGTTCGTTGCATAAAATATAGCGGCAGCCCCTAGCCCTCCTGGGCCTGTGAAAATTTTTTAAGGAATTCGCTTGGAATTTCGATTTCTAAAAGAAAATTGAAGGAGTTTGGCGCCGGCCGATGTATGCATGTGAGGTTTTTCGTCTGATATATGATTTTTCAAGTTTTGACGAAGCACCTTTCGACCTCTCCGCCGTTGACTCATGGTTTTTTTAAAATAATGGATGCTGTTCTAAAAACACCAACATCAAAAATTGAAAAGTAAACCGGTAGTTTTTTTGCTTTAGGTGTAAATTCTTCTAATATATTTGACAGAAATAACTGCAGTGCAGCCCCTAACATGAGAGGCGATTGAGAGCAACATGATGTGTGGTTTCGACAAACATCCAATAAAAATTTGAAATGCCATCGAACGAATATGAAACTATTGGTTCTTTTATTAAAAATTTCAGTAAATATGAAAAATAATGTTTGACGCAAACATAAATCGTGAAATTATTTCGCTCAGTGTACACATTTTGTACAATAAAAAACTTGGAAAACAGTTCCATCTATTTCATACGTTATTGGTCATTATCATTATCATCTATGGAAGCTTACTTTTGACTTTGAACCAACTTCATCCAAGAAAATCAATCACGGAAAAGCAGATGGAAAATATTAATTAAACGTTATTATTAATAATATCGGATAGAAAGGAAGGTACCGATAAGAAACAATAAACTATGAATATTGTCAATGGACGATAATATTTTATTCCTTATCTCGGAAGGGTTGAAAATCCCAGGACCTTTCGAGATAAGGAATGTAATATTATGGACCACATAGCATACCATTTTTTTATAACACGAGGGTGTGAAACTTTAGTCTGAAGTCTATAATAAGGGGCCGTTCACAAATGACGTCACGCTTGCTATAAAAAATGAGTATCCATAAAAAGGTCATAATTCGTTCAATACAACAAATTTTGTTTATAGGACTCTGGCTACCCCCCCCCCCCAAATAGGGGGTGTGTTTGGGGGGGGGGGGTAGCCGGAGTACTATAAGCAAAATTTTTGACCAGTTGGGAGTTATGAACTTTATGGATTTTATAGCAAGCGTGACGTCATTTATGAACAGCCCCTAAGGCTGTTATAGACCCGTGTGTTATAATAGTATATTATCAACCAAGGGATATAATGGCGCGATTATAGTCGAGGTGAAGTGAATGTCCCGAGAAATATTCACGTACCGAGACTATAATCAAGCTATTTATCCCTTGGTTAATACGAGAGTTTATATCATTTGGGCATATAATTCGCTATATAGTCCAACTCGTGGCTTTTTTAGTCGGATTATAATGAAAATTATAGTTGAGTCAACCATAATATGTCTATTTTATACCTCCCAGTTTGTATGAAACTTGACTATAATATTGTCATTATTTCCCTACTTTCAGGTATTTAAATGGCTAATTATATGCCCGAATGATATAAATGAATAAAATACTTCTATCGGCACTTTTGAATTATTTTGTCCGTACTGCCATCGGCACTGTACCTGTTTTATCTGTGATTTATTGTACATTATCGATTGTTTCAAATTAAATTATGAATTTCTCTTAAAAAATTCAAAACCTCCATAAAGCATAATGATTCAACTTTTCGAAAACTAACAAGTTTCTTCTATAGAAAGAAGTATGAAATAATTGCAATCCATTTAACAACCTCGGAAGCGCGGATGCTCCTACGATGTAATATTCGTTTCAAAAAATAATATACCGTAACGAAAATTACATTACTTTTAACATATATTTAATGCTCGTGGGCTTAAACTTTATTGATATTGCGTTTCACAAGTGATTTAAATAAAATATTTCGTGACAATGAATATTTAAGAATTCAAATCAACGAGTTATCACCATGTAATACACACCATTGTTCGAAAGTAAATCAGTTCAATAAGATGTTTTCACTTTTTCTTAGAACATTTTCATATTAGATATATTGACGAGGGAATTTAATTTTAAAACATTTTAATATGCGCACAAAAATCGCATAATTTGATAATACCAGAGGGTATGTCACTTTATCGCCATTTAATAACATTTGTAAGAGGTAAATAAGAAATGATGGCCAAAATATGGAAATGATCGCTAAAATAATAAAGTGATCGATATTTCCGTTTTCCTACTTTATAGCGGTAAATTCTTTATTCTTTGTAATCAATTTTTAATTTTTTGTGGTAGTTTCTTAGAATTGTCAGTGTAAATTCTTCCCACAGAGAATTATAGTCAGGAGAGAAATTTTTTGGAGTTATCACCGGGATAATTATTGTCGCTCCAAATGCGATCTAATAGTAATTATATTGGGCGCGATGTGAATCGCATCGCCTTCGGTTGGTGTGAAAGCTCAACTTGGCAAAATTATTTTTATTTCTGTCAAGTTGAGTTTACACAAAAACTTTAGGCATCGCGTTCAATATAATTAATGCTTTTTATCATTCTCGTCTAATAATGGAAGATGTAAATTTAGAAAACATAGTAACATATGACACTTATTAGTCGAGGCTATTGTGAATGCTCGAAAACTCGACTAATATGAATTTATAAGTAGAGGCTATTGTGAATGGATAAAATTAGGTTTTTTTACAATTTCTCCCCATTTTCAATGTTTGTATTTGCCCATTAAGGCTCAAAATATTTTGCAAAACAATTCTTTCTTTGAACCTTGAAATTTCAGTGCAAAATACTAACCAACCGATGCGTTTTTGAATCAAAATTAATAATTCACAATGAAGAGTATATTTTACTCAAGTAAAGTCGAGAACGATAAAAAATTAGAAATCCATCTTGTACCACATATGTCTCTTATAGTGCTTGGTTAGAGAAAAGTCCACTGGCTGCCGCCGAGTTGCATTAATAACTATAATAAAGATGTGATTTGAAGTAAATAAATTTTCAAAGAAAGCTTCCAAATGTAAAGTTGTCGTAGAGAATCAAAATTTGGACTAACTAAAATTTTCTACCAACGATTTTTTACCAAAATTTTTTTTCTAAATCTAGTATCTTTAATCTCCCGCATGAGATTTTTTTTATTTTATTTTTAAATGAAAACAATGTTTGAGGAGAAGTAATAAGAAGATTTTCAAGTTTCTAATGACTAATGACTAAAATACGAAAAATACTCTAATTTTCTTTTTAAACAATGATATTTTCCCATTACGAATATTTATGTTGGCGAAGTAAACGTTGTGATTCTTTTGAAACCGATACAGTGAACAGTGTGACATTTCTTTCAAAATGGCGGCGTGTGTTAAAATCGGGCACTACGCCAAATTTACCAAATGTCATCTTTGGAAGGTAAAAGGTATTGTTTTGCGCTGTCAATCTCTGTGGTTGGTGACGATGTTTTAATGAAGTGTCCACATGATCGATTTGAAAAGCATGATTTCATCATTCTAGAGTCTCCTAGATTCTAGCGAATGCATCTTGAGTCTTCTTAACCGGTCATGATAACTAGGACGCGGACCACCCAAGTTACATTTAAAAAAGAATAATCTCGTAAATTTCCTTTGCACTTGTTCTAGTTTATCAATCGCATTTTCATAATATGGACTCAGCGAAATATAAAACCAAACATTCTGTATGCTTTTCTAGTAATTTCATCTATGTGCTGATTAAATGACAATTTGTCGTCCATAGTCACTCCAAGATCCTTCTTGATTGATACACGCTCTAGCTCTTTGCCGTCTATGTTGTAGTTATAACGGATTCTATTGGGGCTGTGAGTAGCTGACATTACCGCGCACTTATTGACATTAATTATCATATTGTTCCTGTCACACCATTCAACGATTTTTACTAAACCCTTTTATAGTAATTCATAGTCGTAGATAGTTTTGATTTTACGATAAATTTTGAAATCGTCTGCGAATCCGGAGCTTGACGAAAGAATTGACAAAAGATCATTTATAGAAAAGATGATTAACAATGGTCCTAAAATAGAGCCCTGTGGTACACCGGAAGTCGGAATAATACACCAATAACTACGAAATGTGAGCGGTGCCGTAGATACGATCTAAACCAACCCAGAAGATCATCCACCAACCATCATCAACCAAACGCTTTCATTTTCTCAACTAGAAAGTAGTGGTCGACTTTATCAAACGCTTTTGAAAAATCAGTATAAATCGTATCCACTTGACCTCCGTTCGTTATAGAATGTGAACTTTATTTGATCAAACAATTGGTTGAAAATAGGTGTAGGAGACTGCACTCAATACGCAAACTGGTCTGTAGTTCATTATATCTTCTTTATCCCAATCTTTAAATATATGTGAGATATAACTAACTTTCCACTTGGTAATAGAACCAAGCTTGAGTCGAACTCGAGGTATGGTAAACAGATATTTGTTCCTCGTCGCTTATTAATGTCTTTAATTTCGTAGACGAATTTCCATCTCAACAAAATTATGGTTTCATTTGCAGTATTTTGGCAAAAAATATTGCATAATAAAATGTAATGGAATTTCTAATACTCCAAAAAAGGTTGACGTGAAGAGCCTGAGAGTACAAGTTGATTCGTCAAGTTGAAGGAGTTACAATGTAACTCGTAGCAAAAAAAAAAAAAAACGTTGTTCCGAATGTTAAAAATGAGAAAAGTATGAAAAACCTAAAAAAAATCCTGTGAAAAACTTTCACAATTTCTTAGACATTTCCTACGTTTTTTTTTGGATACTATTTCTGACATTAACATCATCATAAGCTAAATAGTAGATAATAAATGGTTTGAAGCAAATTTTGAAAAGTTTGCCTTTCTATCTATTTAACGAGACAAATTGGGTATTAGACTAGTAAAGCTATATTCTTATACATCACAAGATACAAATACATTAATCATTACAGCTATTTACGATTAGGTTTTTCCTTGAGTCTATAAAATACCTTAAAGAGTATTACTAACGAAAAAAAAAGTCATCACTCATTGAATTTTGTATTCACATTGGTAGTTACATTTTAAAAGTTTTCTGATCTTACCACTGCATTTTATACTTGAAGAAGGAGCAGGTATCACGATGAATAAAAGTACCTCGGATACTTTTACGTCTGAATACTCGTTGGTCATCAATATTTAATTTAGCCTCCTTTACATTTACAATCAATGAAGTTCTTGGAAAAGAGCAACAGTCAAAAAATCTTTCTAAATAATATAAACTCATTGTGTGTCAACTATACATAATATTTACAATTACACTGGCGTGACTCCAACATTGAGGTTGAAAGGAATTTTGAAATTTAGAATAAATATTATTTGGATTGATTAGAGAATTTGTGTCTCCACCCCATAAAGAATTCCCGGTTTCATACTTCATATTCATAATTTTATTCTTTTCAGACAACAGTCAACGACTTGTATTCAAAGAATGTGGGTTTGACCCTCTATAAATAGAGTATGAGAATTTTGGACAGGGGGTCAAAAAGACCCCCTATAAGGGGCTGTTCACAAATGACGTAACGCTTTTTTTGGGATACCTTAAACGTGACGTTACATTTTCAGATACCCCTGCCCCCCATCGACTAATCAAGAAAATATTATTATTGTGGTTTTACTCAAACAAAAATTTAAGGTCAGCAGTAATTGTATAGAAGGGGAAATTTACACGCAAAATTGAACCGAGCAATCAGCACGCTTGCATGCTGCGTGTAAATTTCCCCTACTATACAGTGCCTGTAATCAACGGAGAACATTTTCCATAGCAAGGTCATAGCAACGATCACAATACGAGCAAAACATTGACTTCACATTTTACAGATTCTTACTTTTTACCAGAAGTAGCAGACATATCAATATTCCATTAATAACTTAGTCACTTCTTCATTGCTGTAATAAGGGAGTTTAGGTGCGAATCAAAATGTCAAAATGTGCTGGTCGTGTTTTTATTGATTGACTTAATAAATCTCAACTCAAAACTTGTTGTAAGATTGAATCCGGGAAGCTATGGGTGTTTTTCGTTCCTGATTCCAAATCAGAAAAAATTTTGATTCCAGCACGTCAGGATTCGGCGCTAGATCAAGTTTTATGTTGTATGAAACTTCGGATGGTGTGAGCGAGACATATAGTTCTGTCCATCCGAGTTTTCATACGATGTAAAAATTGGTCTAACTCCGGATCCTGACGTGATGAAATCAAACTTTTTCCTGACTTGGAATCAGGAACGAAAAACACCCATAGCGCTCCGAATTCATACCTGCAACAAGAAAATTTATAACATTCGTAATTCATTGCTGAAAAGTGCGTCTTTTTTCAGACTTTTCGTCTTTCCGATGTCAGAAGCCGTGACGTCACAACTCAGTGTACCCCCCTCCCCCCGTCCGATTTCATCACGTTCTGCTATACCCCCCCCCTCTTCCCCTAGAGCGTGACGTCATTTGTGAACAGCCCCTAAGTGGATTATGAGAATTTCCGACAGGTAGTCAAAAAACATGTGGAGTTTATTATTGATCGGGCACGTACTTATATACACAGAAAGGATTAAGTTTGTTCTCACATTAATTTAGAAAAGAAAAAGTTGTGTATATGCAATTTGATATATGGCTTTTGAAAAAACAATTTTCTTTCGTGTTGGTTCATTTCTTACTCGCAAGATTCTTATAAATTGTGTTCACCTGAAATTTTTAACTGAAACTGGACATTATGCTCCTATTGTGTATTTCACTAACTCATCTCTTGATCCAACACCACTTTTCAATTTAGCAGCAATTTCATGCTTAAAATGTTTAGATTTCGATTAAGTGTTTATTTTCAATTGCAAAATAATTATTTTTCTTTGTGTGTTCCAAAGTTTATATTTTTTTGAGTTCAAATCATTCAATCGCTTCAGATTAGATTAATGCAATAAATTATAAAATTTTCGTCTATCAGCACAAACGATATCACCGACGCTATCTTATATAATCAAATCTTACTATACAATAGCTCTAAAAGAGGCTAATATATTATTTTGAAACGTAAAGAAAGTTAGACAATTACAATTATTTATTGTTTAAAGTCGGAATTGTATTCATAACACACGGGTTTTCTCTACGCATAATTTTAGTCTCAAACTATTGTTTGACGCTAACAAATAACCTCCACCGCAATATCAGATCAATATCGAATAGTTTAGAGAAGTTTCCCTTATACAAAATGCGAGTTTAGAGCTTTTGTGATAGGAAAGAATTCTTGAAACTATTTTTGCTGGTTTTATTAAGCGGGTAATGTTGACCATGTGCGCAATACCGCCCGCTTCGTGACATCCAAAATAATTGCGGATGTGATGTAAAACTGGAGGGTAATTTTTGTTTCTCTCTCGAAAGTCAATCCTTCGAAAATACATGCTATGAAGTGTACAATGAGATGTGCACTCATACAGAAGAGGCCAAAAAAGCTCTTTTTTCATCGTAAAAACAACAAAATAGTGTTTTCGTGTGTGCGAAGTGAATAAACTAATTATCTAGACTCACATGGCGTTTCTTTGACGTTATGTCTGAATGACAATTCATGTGAGAAAATTTTTATTATCTCAGTTCTCCCGTCAAAATAGTAATTTTCTCGCCTGAACTTTCATTTTGTTTTTGTTATAGAGAACTTCAGATTTGCCAACAAAAAGACAGCAACAAAAACGCTAACGCTAACGCTAAATTTGAATGGGACAAGTTTCCGAAACCATCAGACAGCCTTGCAAATTTAGAGTTAGCGTTTTTGTTGCTGTCTTTGCTGACAAATCTGAAGTTCTCTTTTATAATAAATTGGGGTTGTGTTTTTTGCAAGGTTGCATTAGCGTCGATTAAAACGACGCTAAAATCAAAAAGGTCTCGCTAATAGCGACTAGCATTTTATAGTATTTCTTCAGTGATCCCAACTAACTGAATTGCTAAATTATGTCTCGCAATGAAAACCTTGAGTTTAAAAACGAAGGTTGAGTAACTTCCCTTGTCCGAGGAGTCCCACTCTTGCTACCACTGTCTCAGTGATTCGGCTCTTAATAGCGTCCTAAATTTTCCGGAAATCCTTCTCTTCCTTCTATGAACTCGCTGTCTTCCGTCAGCGTTATGCACATGGTGCATCGTCCCGGCTATGACACATACCGCTTCTAGGGATATCATTCGGTATGCGCTTGCGACTCTTATGCTTGCCAGCCTTTGGGCTCTATTAAGCCTCCTCCGGTGGACCCATAGACTCATACTGAACATAACGACATGGGTACAGAGGAAACATGGAGAGGTTAACTTCCAACTTACACAGTTTCTGTCGGGCCACGGATACTTTAGGAAGTAATTGCACAGGTTCGGATTCGCAGAATCACCTTTCTGCACGACATACGAGAGAGAGGGAGAGACTGGGGAGCACGTGTTATTTGTCTGCCTCCACTTCGAGCAAGAGCGAAGTGAGCTGATGAGGGTGACTAGGTCACTAGTTGCAAAAAAAAAGGGGGAAGCTGCAAAGCGCAGGGAGAGATGATGAAAGAAAACTGTCAGTTGATCTGAGAGAGTAAGTGCGAAAGCACAGTCCCGCCCCGAAGTGATGGCGATTCCGGGGAAAAGAGAGCATGGAGAGTAAGGAAGGTGGTTTCAGTTGGTAGGTCATTGAAGATGGAATCCAACACTACCTTATAAAAAACCAGAGAGTCTATTATCTCTCACCAGAGGAACTTAGCCAAAGATAACTGAGCGTTATCCTATCCTTAATGGCGGATTGTTAGAGTCATGACTACCCTCAGTGTGTAGCACAACGAGTATGGCCTAGGTGCTTCATTATATCGACAGTTACGTAAAGGAAGGGAAGGAGTTAAAAGAAAATCAACAAGAAAATCAACAGGGAAATCAGCAGAGGAAATCGGAGGATCAGCGGATGGATCAATCGAAGGTTCAGCT
>CM055406.1:11937255-11954448 GCA_029228625.1 Pseudolycoriella hygida | reverse complement strand
TCAAGGAAGGAGGTTTTAGTTGGTAAAAATCCAACACTACCTGGGTCCAGGAGGACCAGGTGCCTTTTGAAGGTTTCCTCACCCTTGAGAAAAAAAAAAAAAAAAAAAGTTACGTACACTCGCTGAGAAAGTCCACACTTAGTTACGGATTCCTTTCGGAGAGTTTTTTAGCTGAAAATAGAAAAATATGATAAGTTTGCTTTTGTGCTGATTTTTGCAAGCTCTTCCATATAAATTTTTTTAATTTCCCTACACTATGAGGCATGAAAAACTCAATACGTAACTCGGTAAAGCATTTATCGGCCTACTGCATTGTGACGTAAGTGACTATTTATGTATTGGCACATCAAAATTTACAAAGAAAAATTTTGCATCTTTCACATTCATTCAAAGATTTTTGGCTATTAGCGAAGGATTAGCGATCGCTATTAGCGCGCTAATTCCAGTTGCATTAGCTAAACCGATTAGCGACGCTAATATTTTTCGAAATTAGCGTTAGCGATAGCGTCGCTAAAAAAAGTCATTAGCGAGAGTAACCCTGGTTTCGTGGATAAAAACGGTTATTCATTCCGCACACACATCAAAAACATTGTGTCATTTACCTTCGAGTAGAATAGTGAATTTCCTATTCTATTCCATCGGAAAACAAATAACCAAATCACTTTTTCGCACTAGTGTGATAGCATGTGCCTTAATATCCCAGTTTTGCACAAAATATGTGCAAACTTTCAAGCAGAGGCAACAACACATCGTATGCGCAAAAGTATACTGCTGACATTCATATGAAAGTGTACTGATGTGACCCTCTCATTCCTCGATAATCCTTATTTTATAAGAAAAAGTCGTTCATTTCATATAATGAAAATGACCCATGAAAATGTCAACTATTTCAGTATCAAATTACGATAAAAAATTCTTATCCCTAATGAAATGAAAACTTTGAGTAAAATTTTTTTATTGGCGGACAATTTTCACGTTTTTTTTGCAATATAAGTTCTAATTGGATGGCGCTTTTTTTGGTGCGCAAATGAAAAGTTTTCGCAATATTGAAATGTTTCGTCTTAACTTAACATACCGTTTTCATTGATTCTGACTTTTCCAATTTTTCTCGGTGTTCCACATAGAGCTCGCATATACTAAAAATTTCTTAATAGATACAGTGTTGTTAATATTTATTCACTTGGAGAGATTTAAAAAAAGATTTGCACACCAATAGACAGTAAATGCGAATCAATAATATTTACGAAAAAAAACGAAATTATGATTTATTCAATCACATGCTAAACATCTTGGCTAACATTTAACAACCACCAATAGAAAATTTAGACATGATAAATAAAATGTAATCAAATTGTTTATGTAACTAGAAATATTTAACATTGAAAATGAAAGAAAATTTAAATTTCATTTTAATTAGAGTTAAAACATATGGAATAATTAATTCGATGGGACTGTACTGGAGAAATATTTTCTATATATTTCCTTGTATATCGTTTGCATAGAAAATTGTTGAATTTGTAGCTGGGCCATTCCACTCAAAAGTTGAAAATAAAAAAGTGGATGACCTGGGAACCACGTTTTCCGATTAAACCGTTCGTCTGACAATGTTTTTTTGTATGAGAGTCTTGAAGAATAAGTTTTTCCTGAAAAATGTTTCATATGTCACAACTCTCGCACCTTTGTACGTTTCAGGCGATTAACACGGTTCCCAGGTCATGTACAAAATTCATTGCATGGAATTGCCCAGCTATAGAACACTTATTCTCAAATGCAGACCATTTTTTCGGCGAATATTTTGTTGAAGAAGTCAAATCGTTGAATCAAAGACGAAATTAACGAATATTGTCGTATGAAGATCGTGTTACATTTTAGAACGTTATCATTTTACAATTGTTTTTATTAGATTGAAGATTGAAAGTTGAAGATGGCTGAAGAAGTTGCAAAAGTTTGTTGCAATGATTCCTCAAAAAGAAACTCACCACTTAAGAAGTAGGGCTGAAGTAGCCTTAAAAAGCTAAAGAAATCGCTAAAATCTCGATGAGATAAAATTTTTTTATCGTTTTTTTTTACGATTTACGATTACTTCCCCAGATAACACAGATCACACTTTTTGATGTGGTTGCCCACTGAATGTACATTAAATGTGCGAAATTCAATGTTCTTGAGAATATGTACATAGAATGTACAAAAAATGTGCCTGTAAAGTGGAACAAATTTCGATGTACATTAACAGCACATTTTTTGTGTTATTAAAACTCGAAATTATTGCACTATATCACAAGTACATTTTTCGCACATTTTATGTGCGTGATAAGGTGTACACTATTCCTATCACACTGAATGTACCAAAAATGTGCTTGTGATGTAGTACATTTTTCGATGTAAATAAAAGGCACATTTTTTGTGCTACTAAAACTGGAAATTATTGCACTAGATTACAAGTACATTTTTAGATTATGTGCTTCGAAAAATGTATATTTTTAGCCCGTGAATAGATATCATGGCTGCTTTTGGTTGGGTAACATTAAAAAAAAAGTATCGAATTTTAAAAGAAAAATGTGTTCAAAGAAAAAAGCTAACGGGGAATAGATTTCGCATAAAAGCAATTTCAAATAACAATTAAACAATGAAGATGGTACAATAATTTGAATGCAGCACCAACGTGTGCAAGGATATAAAACCTTTTTGTAAATGTACAACCGCTACAATGTGTTCAATCAAATAAATTTAAATAACAATCTGTGGAGTTTGTTTAATTTTCATTTACTAGCATTTCTTCCAAAACTTTTTCTCTCAGTACAAAAAAAGTACATTTAATGTACTTTCTATAATTTAACACTTTATACAAATTTAACACACCAACACATAAGTATCCGTTGGCACAATTGGTAAAGCAGTCAACTCATAATCCCGAGGGTCTTGGGTTGAAGCCCGCAAATGGCAGAAATTTTTCTAATAAAAAAATGAGAGCTTGGTATAAAAAAATGTAGATGGAGGACGTAGAGATTATCAGAATAAAAAAAACCGAAATAGAAAAGTCGGAAAATTAAATAAAATTTTCCTTTCTTTACCTGCATAACATTATATGTATACATGAAATGTGCTAGTAATTCACACTAAAAAGTACATTAAAGGTACATTAGTTGTGTATTCAAAGTGTACATTAGATGTACATGTAATTCACATTTAATCTACATTAAATGTACTTCACGTTCCAAAGAAAAGATGTTACGGTAAGGGCGCTGCAACTGGAGCACATTAAATGGGATCAGCACATTTTCCGATGACACTTTATGTACATTTCGTGGGGTCAATTGTTATCTGGGTTCAGTGGGGCGTTTTGTTAGAGATTTTTAATAATTTGATCAAGTTCGATGTCCCATAACATTTTCAATTTCATAAAATATTTGCGTATTCTAATGCAAAAACTCAGGCCAGATCTCATAGCGGACTGCCACGCGGAAACATTTTTGAGAAATCTTTTCTTGAGAACTCAGGAACTGAAGGACTTTTTGTTGATAGTTTTTCTGACATTGACTAGGGGGACAAGATTTTCTGCGTCTGATATAAAGACGGTTGACCTACTAATTAGGGTCTATTCCATTTCAACTAGTGTAGAGGTAAAGTATGATTTCGTTCCTTTTATTTTATTTGCATGCAATATTTTTAAGATGTTCCTTAACAGATAAAAGCGAGGCAAGTGTATCAAACTTTCTAACCAGTGCAAAATTTGATAACGTAAAAAGAAATAGTGAACCTCACCGACAAATGTTTGAATGAATCATTTTACATGTATTCGAGCGCCATAGTAACTAATTTCCGCCCCGACACGCGGTATCGAAGACACTTACCGAAGATAACTTTAATTGAATTAGATAATCTTTACAACACTTTTTAAAGTGAGGCATTGAAAACTTACATTTGTTTTATTAATTGCGATCGCACAAAGATATCTTTGTGTACAAAGTCTTCATAAATTTGTTCAAAATCAATTGCAAGGTAACCATCTCGGAATTCATAAAAATCAATTTGTTTTCAATGAACAATTAGTTAAAAATCATTAATATCGACGAGAAACACACTAACGATATTTTCAAAATAACACTCTGGTTTCAACACATTTATAATTAGATAAAATTTATTTAATTTAGTAATAAACAATTTTCCACATTGGGATAAACGCAATAAAGATTATCAGCACATAACATTAAAAAAAATAATTAAGTTAAAAACAGTTAAATTTACCGGTCATTGACGCAATAACAATAAACAATAGTCGTTTAAAACATAAACTCAATTGTTTTTCTCCGTTTTGAATTCAAATACTCATATTTCAGTACATAGATCGAACTTCTAAATTACTTTCCATATTTATTTTTAACATTATTATTATCATTTTCTATCGGTAAATTGTCAATCCAAACTTCGATTGCAAAAAAAAGTCTTCACATTTATTACGAACACACGACGACGTGTACTTGACCACGCGCCAATGATAACTGAATTTTGCAAATTTGTGTAAGAATTCACAAGAGGAACGAATTGTTAATGACATATTGGATGGAGCGTTCTATCAACTTTCGGTTATACCTTTTTTTGAATTAGATGCAGCGCGCATGAACGAGGCTTTCATAAGCACGAGAATTTTATATGAAGGACGGACGGTTTGTAATGTAATGTATTTTGTTTTCAACTAATAACACCTTTCTTCGATTGTTAAACAATAGATAAAATCGTTCCATTTATTTAGGTAAAATGGGTCTCTGGATCTCGAAAGACTGGCATGTCAATCAGCAATCCTTTATACCTTTATCTTGATATCAAATCTTCTTTGTTATGTACTTCTTCTGAACAGTGAGGAATCCCGTACCGATCGATCTGAGAATCAATTTTTCCAAATATTTCCAAATATTTTTATATGTGACACACAGATTTTAGTGTGACAAAAGTTTTATGGACTAAACTGGGAATCGCATGAAAGATTGTTGATAGATATTGAAGATAAAATGATGAATGATGCTAGGAACCTTCAGCAGCCGACGCATCGAAATATCGAACTTATTAGCGAGAATCAGAATAGTGGACAAAGAAATTCTTAATAAATGATACCGAGAATATTTTAACATTGAGGCAGTGAAACGCCGTATGAGGAAGGGTTTAGAGGATTCTAATTGAGAAGTATAGTGACCGGTGCTTTTGGCAACCCAATACGTCAGGAATAAAAAATAGACCGACGAAGGCATTTTTCCGCGACTTCAGTGTTTCAATACATTCAACGCACAAACTTAACGATTCGATTTGCAAGACGTTTGAAGAAATCGAGAGCACGGAATTAAGCATTTTCCTTCTCTTTATTTATCAAGTTATCTGAGAACATTTCGACTAATAGTGATACGTATCATCACAGGTGAAGTGGAAAAAATTATGAGTTTACCGACAAAAGAACTTTAAAAATATCTCTATTTTGAAAACGAAAACTTTTGTTGCTACTACAACCGGTTCTTGCGTCTGAAAGTAAAGAATTGTTAAAAGGGCTCCGTAGTAATTCCGTCCTATCGGACAGATTTGTGCATTACAGTAGTTTACCTCCTGCAGAAATGAATCATTACGTGAAGGACATGTTTATGTTTAAAAACAAAAGAACATAGTTCGCTTTTAATTAATATACACGACTTGGAGATGCATGCCTTTCATAAGAAACTGGACGACTTATAAGATTCTTTCAATCATTGAATGTTGGTGTGAAAGTGACAAACATAGTAGATTGTTAAGCTTTCCAGTTTCATATGAATAGGTCCTGTAGTATATCTTGTCATATAGGAACTTTTCAGAGAGCCAAAACAGCATAACAGCTGATTGAACAATGTCATACGTGAACGATAAAAAATTCTCTAGGCCAATCCGATTATAGTATTTGTCATACGTGAGCGAAAAAATTAAAAATGATGTGCTCTGACTCTCTGCATGAAAAGCTCCTATTGTCTTGCCTAAATTAAAGGTATTGGAAGGCAATTGGAGCGTTGAAGAATTAAATTGACCTACTGTGGTTAGGTGTTCCTAAGCCTCCAGTGAGCCTGTACAGTAGGGTGGTCCAAAAATGTATGGGGAAATAAAAGTATCGAAAAGTTTGGGTCACCAACCGAAAAACAGAAGGTTTTTGATCCCTGATCAAGATTGTATATGGGCGTAACTTGATCCGAGACGATTTAGGGGTAGCTCAAAAGCGTTGAAGTCAAAAATTCAACGACTTTCAAAGGCACATATTCACTCAAGAAATGAGTGAATCTATCAGTTGTTGTGGTGTATTTGGAAGGTCTTAGGACACCCTTAAAATTGACATAGAAAAATTAGACCAGGTAGTGTTTCCATATGTCCCACATGATTGAAATTCATGAGAAAATTGCACCACTTTAATCATGTGGGACATATGGATGAAAACACTCTCTGGTCTACTTTCTTTATGCCGATTTTAAGGGTGTCCTAAGGCCTTTCGACTGCACCACAACAACCGATGGATTCTCTCATTACTTGAGTGAATATGTGGAAGTCGTTCAATTTTTTACTTTAACGCTTTTGAGCTACGCCTGAATCGTCTTGGATCAAGTTACGTCCATATACAATCTTGATCAGGGATCAAAAACTTTTGTTTTTCGGTTGGTGCCCCAAACTTTTCGACACTTTTGTATTTTGGACACCCCTACTGTACAGCGAAGAACTCTTAAATTTAACTTGACAATGTCAAAAATGTATGAATGAAAATAATTCGAATTTTCGAAGTATTAATTAGGTGAGCATATTTTCTAGCCTTTTAATCCATAAGCCTCAAAAATGTTTCGCTGATTTCATATCAACATTCAAAGGGTCCAATTAACAAACGAAAAATTATAAACAAAACATATGCAACGGACCCGTACGTATCAGAATAGATGTTACAAAAAGGCTCGAACGTATCTTTGTAAAAATTGCCTTAACTGTAAAGTATGTGCAATTACGTCCTAATTAAATTGGATTAGAAATGCCGAAAGGGCAATATTGAAAAACCCGTCCGAAGCACGGGCGCAAAAAATCTCTCCAAGTCCTTAAAATAAGCCCAGAATTTAGAACCGACTTAGAGCACTTAGCAGAGGCCTCTGACCCATTCATGACAGTTTGCTTCTTTTTTCTCTACAACACTGCACAAAAAACCTGATTATCAAAGGAATATTCACGAAAAAAACCGAATATCGTATTGGGTCGCGTAGCGTGAGCTGGGCCCACACTAAGGACTCTATAGCCCGAACCACTCAACAGATTTTCACTAAATTAATTTTCATGATTTGCTCATGTCCGTATCTTTGCTTCAAAACCTTGAAGAGCGATTTCCGTTCTAATTTCGCAGTGATATAAGTGAAAAAGTTCCCCCAACCTTCAAAAAACCAAGTTTTTCACAAATTTTTCGACAACTTTTACTCGAGTTATGTACAAAAGACCAAAAACCACTTAGACGGTCCTATCTCATTGGCTCTTGGGCAGACAGTGCCCAGATTCAATCCCGAAAAAAAATTTTCAATTACCTTTTAGGGAAAAAAGTTTTTGAAAATCGGCTGAGTTTTACTCAAGTTATCGTGTTGACAGACAGACGGACGGACACTGTTTTTACTGCTGATTCGTCATCTAAGGACCATGATCGATGCTCCCCCCTATTCCCGGGTCGAAATTGGGGTGGTTACAAACGTCGTGGTAAACGCATAAGACCCCTTTTCGAAGAAGTTCGCTCTTCGTACGGGTCTAAAAATGAATGCAGAGTAACTATGGCTACACTGTAAAATCAACAAATTTTTGAATTCATCATCATCAAACTTTATAGACCGTTGTTGCCTTTCAATGTGAGGTCTTTAGGTCACAAATTTTTTGTTTTTTCATACAAAATCATAAACGTGTTCAAATTTACCAGCGTCGAACTGTTTATTGTCTACCAATGTAAAATATATGCTAACCTAATAATGAGGTTATATATGCTCTAGCCCTTCTCTCATTTTTGCATTGAAGTCCTTTATATTTAACTGAGAAATCTCTCTCTAACACTCTAAAGACCTGGCCAGTTTGAGCCCAAAAAACAGTTCAATTAACATGTATATGATTTACTTTGTAGGGTAAATGCACCAGTTATCGGTCATGTAGTAGTCTCCGACCAGCACCAGTAACCGGCCATATTTCAATGCAATATGGTTTGGCCGGAGATTACTACCGATAACTGGTGCATTTACTCTATCAATGAGGTGTCTTTGTAGTTTTTTGGAAGCTTTTACTTATTTTACAAAACGAGCACGGAATAGAAAAAACAATTGACCTGATGATGAATTAACTCCCATTGCAGAAAAGGAATCTTTGGATATATTACCAAAGGTTTTCAAGGACAGTTGCATATAAATGGATTTTCAAAATAGGGAACAAGAGAAAAAACTTTTTAAAAGTCTGAGCGGGTTGATTCTGAAAACGGCTAAGGGGCTGTTCTCAAATGACGTCACGCTCTAGGGGGAGAGTCCCAAATCCAGAAGCGTTACGTCATTTGTGAACGGCCCCTGAGGGTGGCTGTAGTCAATTAAAAATTTTGATTTACCAAGCTTTAAATGCTTTAAAAACGAAGTGCAGAGATAGATTCACTGCGGACCCTATAACTTATGTTGGGCTCATGCCCAAAATGCAAAAATCAATCGATCTGTTCGTCCGTCGCCAAACTTTTTTGAAGACCGTTCCACTGATCGTTTTACTTTAGTTAATCTTTAAATTAAATTCCAACAAAACTTTTCGAACATGATCCTCTGGACTTTTATGGTAGACGTAAAAAAAATTCAAGTTTAAATGACAATCACGATACAGTATGTTGTTCACGGAATTAGAAATTTGTTCTAGCTTGGAACACATTGGCTTGGTTGGTATAATCTAATTGTGTTTTCCACCCGTGAATGTATTTAGTGCAAAATATCTGATAAATTTTAAATTTTACCCGCTGTAAACATTGTACTGTTTCAGAAAGTTCTGTTCAGTGGCTGCGTTCAAAACACTCTGTAAATAGTGAAAAAGATGGAAGTTGAAATGACATGTATGTCTTTATAGTTTCGGTTTTAAATAAATTGAACGCTAATGTAAATATTCGTCCAAACGCTGCTGTTTATTGTCCTTTTACTAAGAAAATGCAGAATGATTGATATTGTTGTTTATTCGTTGATGTTACTGAACAAAAGTTCATATCTTTGATCAGCGGATTAATAGGTCAAGTAAAATATTGGAATTCGTCGCAAAAAGGAAATTATCGCCATTTTACTGGAGGTAATTTTAACATTCATTGGAATCCTTGGAATAGAAACTATGAGTACCAGAATAAAAACGTATATTGTTAACGTCTTTCTACAAAAATATATTACGTTAACTTTACGCTGCAGTCTTGGAACATTTAATTTTTATTTCTTATCACAGTCCTCCTTTTTGTTTCGCGCATTCGATGTTTACATGACATAAAGTTTCATTCATTTTGACTGATTTATTGGGAACGATCGATGGAAATGTCATAGGGCTATGACATCTTATGTTTACAAGTCGATTTGAAATTACTGGAACTTTAGAAAACTTATCCAATTGCTCAACGTTCGATTTTTTTTCTATACAGATGAGTCCTGCAAAAGCTTCCACATCTAGTGAGACCAATGTACCTTCAACTACGATCAACGAATCAGTCAAAGCAGTGTGTCAAACAGAAAACATTAAAAAAGATGAAACTACAAGAAAGTCAGTCGAATTTAGTGTTGTTAATGACGACCAGCACAACAAAAACAGCAAAATTTGTGAGGAAAAAGTCAGATCCGAGGTAAGAAATTATATGATTGGTTTTGTCAAGCAACTTATTCCGCCATTGATGCCACAGCACACTCCGATTCAAGAAGAGATACTCCTTGGTTCCGTAACAACGATGAGTAGTCCTGCTCTACGAAGCAGTGCTCGTGTTATTCAAAAAATGAAAATGGACTCAATTCGACCGGTATCTCCATCTCAAAATGACAAAAAAGGTAATATTGCATCTAATTTTGACCGATCAACTATGAATTACTTTTTCGTTTAGATAGTAAAGATGATCGCCAAAAAACCCCGGTTCAAACACGACCGTTGCGAGTGATATGGACGAATATTGAAAGAAATTTGTTTTTCGAGGCTCTAAACGAATTTGGAAAAGACTTCGATGCCATATCCCATTATGTTAATGCGAAACAACGTCGAAAGAGTACCACTGATCCAACATATAAAACTAAGGACCACGTGCGATTCATCTATTATCAGACATTTCATAAAGTTATCAAATATCTCCGCTTTTCTGAAGGTAATTTGGATTGTGTAGAAGAACCTCCCATTACTAAATTGATGAAACCTTATAATTTTCTGTTTTGACTCAGTTTCCGATATTCATATTTTTTCGATAATTTTTCATTCCTTCAAAAATTCAAATCTTTCTTCAACATAAGCCAAAACAATTTTACTTGGGTAAGGGGTAAGTCTAAGCTCTTATTTACTCGTCTTTACATTATTAAGCTACTTTATGTTTACACCCTTCCTGACCGTCTGTCCGTCTGCGCACGTTCACCGGGGACTCACCGATGATTCAACGAGGACTCAACTATGATTCACCGGGAAATCACCGATGATTCACCGGGGACTCACCGATGATTCTCCAATGAATCACCGGGGAATCACCGATGATTCACCGGGGAATCACCGATGATTCACCGGGGAATCACCGATGATTCACCATAGAATCACCGATGATTCACCGTGGAATCACCGATGATTCACCGTGGAATCACCGATGATTCACCGGGGAATCACCAATGATTCATCGGGGAAGCACCGATGATTCACAGGTGAATCGCTGATGATTCACAGAGGAATCACCGATGATTCATAGAGGAATCACCGATGATTCACAGAGGAATCACTGATGAGTCACAGAGGAATCACCGATGAGTCACAGAGAAATCACCGACGATTCACCGGGGAATCACCGATGATTGCATTTTATTGACAACTCAGAGCAATTATTCTATGATTGTTACTAGCGCGACGATTAGTCGAGCAAAATTTTAGGCGAATGGGGAATACTTTAACGCTATATCGTGGTTTTGCATTAATGTCCGAACATTTAAAGTTTAATTTTTGTTTAAGATATAAAGAAACATGCTCAAGAACTATATGCCTTGATCAACTACGGCGAAATGCGCAAAAAATTAGTTTTCGTCAATGCAAAAGCCTGCATGAAACTGAAAGAACTCGTTTATCATGGCTCGGTAAGCATACGATTGAAGGGGAAAAATATTCGCATCAAGACACCATCATGCAAAGCACTTCGACAATTAAATCAAATGGAAGGTGAGTTCTTATGAAATAAAATTTAGCAAAACTTTTTTTGTGACTGTATGACATTCCTAGAATGGCAAGAAGAAATAAAACTTCCATCGAAAGTTGATGTCTATTTGAAACCAGCAAATGTTGATTCTTGGAGTCGTGTCCAAACGTTAGCGCAAAATCCTCGGGTTAAAACAATATTGCCATTGCAAAAGCGAGTCTTAAGTTTGTTGAAAACTTTCGAAGTGCGGTGGAGATGTAGAGACATCCGTTTGGTGTGTTACCAGCGTTTAGTCTTTTTTTTTGCTTTTTGTAACAATAACTTTTTTCAGTGTGAGCAGACAATGACCCTGGCTGCTAATCTACTGCCAACAAACAGCAAAAGCTCAGCAAATGAAGTTAAGCATCACATCGATTCGGAAACGTTTCAAACATTAAAGAACTCCGAACCAGTTTTCTGCCTTGCACCTCCAGTTGACACAATAATTCACCGACCGATGGTCAATTTGGCTGAGTTTATGAGCAGCAACAGCATTTGTCTGAATTCTTACGAAGATCGTATAGGCGTTACGGTTAAAGGCGAATCCCTCTGTACGGAACGGTTGAACGTGTTAAAAGAAATTATCAAAACATCGAAACGGCAGCGCCACGACAGTGGCGTGGAAAAGAAGACAATTGATGGAAAAAAGATCAAAGTCGAATTGGATGCAAAAGTGTCTGAGTCGACTGTTAGCAGCGAGAAAAAAGATGACACAGATGTGCCATGTCAAAGCCAGCCAGAACTGAGTAGTCCAACTACATTCGAAATTGACGGAATTAAGCACATTGAGTCTTTATTTGATGAAAATGACAAAAAGGAATCGTTCCCCATGGACATATCATTCAATTTAAATAATGAAACGATCGACAATAAAGACGAAATCAAATTGGTTGGCATCAAAGAATTTATAACGAGCTCAAATGACGCTGAGATTGGTGATGATGTGAAAAATGTGATAACAGAAATACCACGAACAAACGAAACGAAGTCTAACAAAAAGAAATGCACAAAAAAGAAAACCGACACTCGTAAAGATAATTTTCGTCCACTACTCAACGACGATGTCATAAGGGAGATAAAACGCGGTTGGACTGTATCGAATGTGGGTGATTTAACCGTAGGTGATTTGTACATTATGTTCGGCAAAGATTTCAAAGTAAGTCTGGAATATAAATGGATCGAACCGCTCAAAGTCGAATCGACTGTGACCAGCGATTCTGTTGTCTCCACGGATGTTGTCTTAGAAAAGAAAAACGAATTGGGAAGTAAATTAAAGCAACTGTTGGTGTTGGCAAATATGACTGATAAAGTTAAGAAGAAAAGCAACTGTGTTTGCGGTCATTTCTGTGATAATAGACTCAATAAGTCTCGGGTATGGAAATGCAATCTCAAAATTTTTTTATCAAACATTCTAATTGTTTTGAAATTAACATTAATTCATAGAATCCAACCGAAGTATTTCCTCGAAGCTTCGTATCTAATAAAATTTATCCATCGTCGCACAACGATAACGGACTATTTCGTCAGCCAGTATTACCTTTAAGAGGTGGTCTCTCGCACATTGAAGCTTATAAGCTAAGTTTAAATGTAAGTATTGCTATCAAAAACACCTCGTTGTTACATCAATTTAAAATCAATGAAAAGTGGAAATTGTATCTTAAAGACTAGCAACAAATATTTCTCTAAGATCAAAGCTTCCATATCTTGTATTTATCTATCTATTCAACAATTTGTGTTAGCAGTCTCGAAATAAACAATCGCGTTGGCTTAAGTCTCGCAATAATCGACCGTCAAAGCAAGTGATTGTACAGCGTATTCTTCCACTCCAACCGGGAATGACTCAAAGTGTGGTTACGGCCGGCATGGACTTTATGTCGAACGGAATTATTCGACCAAATGGCGTGACATCGACCGTATCAAGAGAAACGAGTCACTCGTCAAAATCATTTTCGAACAACGATATGGGCTTGCACAAAAATCGAAAAAATACCGAAGATGACGATTCGGCTTCTACGTCTTCTGCAGCTAAAATGAAGATAGAAACATCGACTGAAAAAGTCGATAAAGTCGATACGACGAACTCGAAGGCGGACTCTTTTATCGAAATAATTGATGAATCTCAACCACCGCCAGAAGTTCAGAAAGCTACAGAAAATGTTGGGGACGACGCTTGCATTCAATCTATTATGGATCTGTCATTACCTTCGCCGATTTCTAATGGAAACATGGATGAATGTAAGTTTTTTGTTTGTTTAACATAGAAAGAAATTCTACTTCCCTTTCGAAAGTTCATTCTTGCTTCAAACTTTCACAAACTCTTTTCGTTTAACTTCTCCTCTCATCTATTTAAATGTGTTGTAATCTACATTTTTCACATATTAGCTTAATAGAAAGGGATTAGAAGAGGAAAACATGGGTTCGATGCACATCAAGTACTCTCGATCCGCACCTAGTACATCATAGATGGCTCTTACCACTGATACAGTAAAAACTTTGGTAGCGAATCCATGTGAGCAAAAAAAGTGTCTCTGACGGGTTGTACCGGCGGATTATTATTAAGAACTCGCGATTCTAAGCGTGAGTAAAGTTGAGGTTTTGACAGTTTAAGTCGATCTGGCCTCTTTTCACGCCTAGACCGTTCTTTTAGCTACTTTCGTGTGCCAATTTTTGTATTTACGCGCGTACCTGGCATTGCCATGGAATTGGCACATTCTTAATTTGCGCGAGCCGAGGCTCTGCCTTTCGAATTCTGGAATGTAAGTACCGTCATTCATCCAAGGTGGCGTTCAAGGCGTTCAAATACCACGGCCCCCGTGTTTCAGTACCAGTAGGCCCTCAACCAACGTTAGTGGCCAGATGCACCTATATATCTGGTGGCTATTCCTAGCCCCACGGTACCGATTTTTCCCTCATTGGAGGACTTTTACCAGTTCTGCTACACCGATTAGAGTTGGGACCTTACAGCACCGACACTGCAAGGTCCGCTCACTTCCGTAGCACCTTTCTGGTGAAGTATAGGTGATGGGTGTGGCGATTATCCAATGGCTTATACCAAAAGAATTTCTTCATTGACGGTTTCTACAGCTAGTTTCAGTCGATGCAACTGAGGCCCAGGTAGGCCCGTTCGGGTGAAGGGGTATATTCAAATGAAGCGCCATCACACCACGTTTGAAGAAAAACGTTGTAATATGCATCCTATTTCAGATTTTTCGTACAACAATCCGCCAATGAGTCCGATGACCATTTTGCGGCAGTCTCCAACAGATCCGAAATGGTTTGAAGACAATGTCAATGATTTTTCACTTAGTAGCTTTTTGGGACACTTAGACTCCACATGTGAAGCAGAAAAGCGACGAAAATCGCCTAACAACGATGTAAGCAAAAATATCATTCAATTCATACTTTAGTGGATATTGAAATCATTTTTTTATTATTAGGCTGATAGCAGCAATTTGTCGTCTATAACTGAAGGCAGTGTAGACTATATGACGAAATTTGAACAACTTGCAAAGGAGATGATACACCAAGAGCAAACACTTGAAAAATAAACAATTCTGTGGAATATAGTTCTATCAAGGATAGAAAAATCGTTTATGTAAAAAACGTCATTTTCGGTTTCATATTGTAATAATCTTTATATGGAAACAATAAAAGCAAATATTTTTCCGTAATTTATAATTTTAGTTGTTATGAATTTATTTATTGAAAACATCTGGCGTGGATAGCAATGCTATATGAAAATCATCATCATTTAGTTTTGACGAAAATTGCACACAGTCTCAAAAAAAAAAAATAAAGCGGAGAAGGCAACCCGGTGGAAATCGAATATTAACGAAACCTGTAACAAAGTTCCTTAAAATAAAAGTTTTTTTTTAAAGCAGGTAGCAAAAATATGAGCTGAACAATTAACTTAAACTATGATCCATCTACTGTAGTAAAATGATAATCATTTCATCTTGGTTAAGCACAGAAAAACGGCGGCTGATGGTTAAATGAGAGGCCGCCGCCACCGAGTCGCCGTGCGTTAGGGTCGGCTAAAGGCCGCCTTTGAATGTTTTTGTCGACTGACACGGCAGCTGAAGCATATCTTATGTAGAAAAGTAAATAAACTTGGAATTGCCAATCGCACTTAAGTAAAGAAAAAAGTCTTTCGTCATTTAAAAAGTAATTGAAATTAGAATGTTTCTATCTATACCTAACCTAGGTTCGTTATTTGACGAACGAAAATGAACCGCTCCTGCCATATTCTTCTATGTCTTGGTTCTAGGCCTGAAAGCCTCCAGCATTTTTTCTCCGGCGGTAACTTTTATACTTCAGCTAGACGCCATCGCTCAATTTGTTTCGAATCTCGTGTCTGTATCATTCAGATATTTCGCTAAAATAAGAACAAAATTGGAATAAATAAATTAATAAAGTGAGTGACCCCTCGATATGAAAACTCTCATTTTCGTAGTATACTTAATTGGCGACCGCAAAAAATAAAAAATTGATCCCAAAAAATGAGGAAATGATGTGATGTTGTACATTAAATGTGTATCGAAAAGCACATAGACCGTTACATCGTTTATTGTACATTTATTGTACATTTAACGCACATTTAATGGGGTGAATGGCAAAAAGTGTATACTAAATGTACACCTATTCTAGTGTAACGATTCACAACTTTTTTGTCGATTCTACGTTTTTGTTGATGTACATAAAATGCACATTTTTTGTGCAACAAAAATTTTTTGAATTTTTCACTAGATGTTCACAATATAAGGTGTACATTTAGTGTACACTTTTTGCCATTCACCCCATTAAGTGTACATTTCTTGTACATTAAATGTACAACATTCACAAAAGAAAAGATGTAACGGTCTATGTGCTTTTTGATACACATTTAATGTGCTAGTGGAGTAAATTGCTATCTGGGAATATCTGCTTCGATAGCCTTGCTATCAACGTGGTTAAAGAAGTGGGTATAGAAGTAAAATGGACGAATGTTTGTACTGTCCAAAACCCATACATAAAAGCTATAACATAAAGTGATCACGAGCGATCAGGGCCTATTTAGTTGAATTAATTCACGGAACTCGTAAAAATTCACCAAATTCATTGAAATTCACCGAATTCGCAAAAATTCACCGAATTCGTAAAAATTCACTAAAATTCATGGAAATTCGTAAAAATTCACCGATGTTCGATTTTTTTCCTAACGAAATAATAGTTGTCGCAAAATGAAATTTTATGTAAACCGACACATTTCGAGCACTTTATAGGTTATCAGAAGTCAAGCCATTTGAAAAACATTGAACTAACATCCAAATGAGTCGGAATATTTAATTATTATCGCTCGTTCAAAGCGTTATCTTAGCCTGATTCGTCCAAAATATTTTTTTCTGGTGGCATCGTCTTGGAGCTAGACCAATCAGGGAAAAAAGATTTTTGGAGGTCCGAAAGCAGTTTACCGTTAATATCTCCACCAAACCGATGTGGAATTCGCTCAGAGTTCATGGGTCCGAATCCATAATTTACTGCATTTTGGAAGCGTGAAACACCAAGCGTTCGAAGCGTCTCTCAGATATTTGTGAATTTCAAACTAGATGAATGGAAGAGTCAAATAGAGAAGAAAGGAAGTAAATTATGGTTTTCGAGTAAAAATCATTGAAATGGTTCGAATTTCATAAAAACAAAACGATGATGTGAAGTCAGAGAATGAAATAACGTCATTTCATGATATTGGTGCAATATTTGAGATAAAAACTGGTCGACCTAAACTAGTCAGAAATGACAGTTTGTTC
>CM055406.1:11924973-11936755 GCA_029228625.1 Pseudolycoriella hygida | reverse complement strand
TTGTCCATGAAAATTATGAACAGAAGCGGGGAAAGACAACAACCCTGACGAACGCCCTCTTTAACCTCGAAAGACTCACTAATTTCGCCATCTATTCTCACCGCGGCCCTGCTTTCTGAGTAATTACTCTTAATGGCACGCAGTAAACCCCCATTGATACCGTACTCGCTAAGAATCCCGAATAGCTTCTGCCTTGGTACCCGGTCGAATGCCTTCTCCAAGTCGATGAAGCATAAGTATAAGTCCCTGTTCTTTTCATAAAGCTTTTTGATAGTCTGTCTGAGGCAGAAAATCTGATCCTGACATCCCCTCAGAGGCCTGAAACCACCCTGAATCTCATCCAGTACACCTTCCACTATGTTCCTAACCCGGTCAACAAGTACACCCGTGTACACCTTACCTACCACGCTCAAGAACGATATCCCCCTGTAGTTACTGCAAACCTTACGGTTGCCCTTCTTATAAATTGGAGCAATAACACCGAAGCTCCAGTCAGCAGGTACTGTTGAAGACCTCATGGCCAAATTGAAACTCCTACAAAGCCATTGGATCCCACCTGATCCGCTATACTTAATAAATTCCGTCCTAATTTCATCCACCCCTGCGGATTTTCCTTCCCTTAATCTGCCGACCTTTCGGGACACCTCATCCAGTGTAATTTCCTCCTCCACCTCCGAGCTAGGAGAGAACTTTTTGTTAAAATATTCTGGCTAAAAAATATCGAAAATCTTCAATAAAAACGTGAAACTTAATTGAAATGTACATATGTTTCAGAGTCGGCATGTGTAAATGTGTTTTTATATCCGCGATAGAATAACGAAACATACCTACCATACTTATCTGGTACGATATCATTTTATAATCAAAATGATAAGAAGAGCGCTCATGAAACAAATTTGGCCCTGCCGAATATAACATCCGAATTAATTGATGAAATAGCGATTAACACTAACAATTACAATTTTAAGTTTGAAATCTTCACTCTGAATAAAAATGTATTGTGAAAACTGAAAAAATGTTTTTAAAATCTTCATTAACGTGAATTTTAAGCCTCAGAGTCGTTATACAATTTTCTAGTTACTTACAACATAAGGCAGAAAACGTAAAGAGTCATGTGTGACATTACTTTTTGTCTTCCCCAAGTGACACAACATACTTTACTTGCGAAAGACATTGAAAGCTCATAAATATCGATGAAATGAACGCACGTAATAATTGTTTGCTCACCAAGGGGAGAAAATAGAAGTTTCAACGTTTAGCAAGGTGAACACAACGTTTGTTAGCCGGGAGAAAATGAGTGTATAGTATTTAATGTTATCTGAGATCGGGAACGGAAATCAACCATCCAATACAGGAATGTTAACAACTATTTTCTCGTCGGCGCTGTAGAGTTAATATTTTGTTTCATGTTGCAACATCATCTTATCATAACACCAAGCGTTTCAACACTTATGTCAATTTATCATAGAAACACCGTTTTCAACCAGAAACATTTAGACATTTTATGTGATCACTTAACGCAAGTGAAACTTAAAGCAACCTCCTACGTTCAAATTATTTAATTTTTCCTTTCTTGTTCCACTAAAGTAACATATATGTGTATCGACTTCGGAACATACGAGTTATTTGTCAACCGAGAAAAAAAAATACATTTACAAAGTGAGTGATTTTCAATGAAGTAATTTTCTTTTTTGATCTCGTCGTTGTGCACGTTACTTTTTCGGAAATTGTCAAAAGCTCTAAACTCTGTGGAGTGTCTTGCAACGAAATATCTTTGAATTTGGCACAGCCCTTGCCTTCTTGAATTACATTGCTGCGAATGAATAATAAATCTTTTACCTACGCCTAACAGTAAATTAAGTCGAGCTCGTGCTACAATCTGCACACTCATGAAAAAATAATACTCCCGGCGTTGCGGAAATTACTATTACGTTTCATCACTCAAAACGCACGGCTAAGTAAAAAGAGGTTCGTAACGTTTGATCTGCAGAGACAAAACGTAAATTTTCGCAACGGAGATATGAAAACACATTTTACTTATTTATTTCAGTGCATATCTAATGTCTTAAAAAACTCTTGCAATTCGTTAACAATTTCTTGATTTAGTAATGCGAATGGTTGCATACAGCAACATTAATTGATAATAATTGATGTTGTCTCACATCATAGAATCATAAATGCATTCAAATATAAGTTTCATAAAATTGATTCAAATATTTTCTACCATATTTTCAACACCGGATAGAACATAATAAATGTATATTAACGTTTCCATGTGTATTATAGTTAGCGAATTTATGAATTAGTGACAAAAAAATAATAACTTGTGGCTTAAACTGAGCTTAGTGTGATAAATGGTGCGGCTGATATTCAATAAGATAAGATGATAATTTTCCATTGATCGCCAAAATAAATAAAAAAGTTACACGGAGAATGGTTCGGGATCGATTAGCTGAACTACAAAAAGTAATTGCATTGTGCATATAACACCTTCAATTGAATTCAATTAACGATTCAATTAGGACTTAAGTAATCTGTTTTTTATTTTTATGTTTTAAATAGAATTGTGATGCTGTTTCATACTTACCACTCAATCACAGATATAATGTTCAGCCAACGGAGGTGGAATATAGAACGGTTGATCAGCAAATAGATGAAGTATTAAGCGAGGTAAGTAGTTGTATACATTGGCATGATACATAATTTTGATGTTAGTAACAAATTTGTTAATGGATTGGGTCTACCTCGACAAGTTATTTTCAATAGTCGCAGTACACGAATCTAAACGAAAAATTGTCCTTCTCTACGACTGACAATACATTTTTCTTAATTGTTGCTGTTGTAGAACACCTGTAACTGGTCTTTTCGAGTAGTGATGTAAAATTATCATTCGGAAAGAAGAGCAGACTCGTGAACCCATGGCAGATGACTGAAAAATACCCGAAAGAAGTCGTAAGATAACGAGTTCATAAATAGAGGGTACGACGATGCTTCGAGAACATCAGATCGTTACTCTAAATCTGTATTTATAAAAAAAATATTTATTTTCCAAATACAGGGGTTGCGCTTGTAACAAAGATTCGAACATGCATCGGGTTCAACTGATAATATTCCATGAAATTTACTTGAAAACATTTTGATTTTTGTAAGTTTTTTTTGAATTTCGCTATATCAGGAGATGCAAGTGACAATATGTTACAAATGTGAATAAGATTCCTGTCCTTCTTGGCTCGGAATGTAGACTGGTCCTAGCTCGTGAGGAAATTTGCTTTCCTTCTAGTGACGAAAATAATTAAACTTTCATTGTCGATGCATAAATTATGTAATACACGTCACTTTTACCTCTACTGAAAGGTCTCTAATTCCTTACTACTTCGAGTGGTCCGCCCGAAACTCGAATCAAAACCCGACCCGAACCTGAATCAATTTGTCGGGTCGGGTTTTTGAATTTATTTTTTTGTCGGATAGGGTCGGGTTTTCATTTTCGTTTGCTTCGGGTCCGGTAGGGTTTGAAGACTTCAAAAAACTTTTCAAATGAAATCTTTTTAAAAAAGCTCGGGCTCGTGTCAGGGTTTCGGGCTCGGTTTGGTTTTGAAATTTTCATTTTAGATCGGGTTCTGCTCGGGTCGGGTTTGAATTTATATTTCGATTCTGGTCTCATTTGGAAAAGAATGTCTACCCGCAATCTGCACATCCTTAACCTGGAAAGTTGTTTCAGTAGGTACAACTTTTTGAAAGAGAAGGTTCAGCTTAATATGGAAATGTTTCCACTTGGTTAATATTCTGGAACTTCCGTTAAATCGCAACCGACGGGACCATTTTTTCTTGAAAATTGAGCCTTCGCAAAAACTGCGCTTTGAACTTTTTGAACTGGTAGATTCGGCTACGAAAGCCCTTAATCTTCGTTGATTTTCAGAAATTTCTCGTAATAGTCCAGCTAGCTGAATCGCGAAAAAAATTAATTGCTTACAATGATAGAGATTTAAATAAGAACTTCGTACTTCTGCTCAAGTTTTTAACACAGCGAAAACCTGCATAAGGACAATGTTCTTACCTTAATCTAGCTCATTGTAACTTAATCGCTTTCGAATTTTTTTAAAGGCTTCTTAACTAGCACACAATCTTTATCCGTCTATTTGAATATTAGGTGAACCATAAGCCAGATTTCGAAGGAAAATGGATAACCTTCTGTAATTCAATAGAAAGGTTAGGAATATGAGTGGGAAACACTACAACGAACAGTGCGGGATCTCTTCAGATAGAAGCATATTCTATTGACGAATGACGAATGATGGAAATTATGCGTAATTGAAAGTAGAGGTGAAGAGGGTGAAGACTAACCGTTTAAACTTTAAACGAGACTATAAGCAAAATTAACAGAAATCGAATTATGTGAAAACACCTGCGATAAAATCAATTGAGAGCTTGGAATCGGACGCGAACAGGGGGGATTCTATTTTTTACCTGAATAAGTAGCACATGAAAGAGCATATTCTGCGTCGAAATAATCTTATAATCTAAATTAAATTACTTTTTTTTCTGACAGTATTCGGACATACGAGATGGAATCAATGAAATTAAATCAAATGTTCAGTCCATGCGAAATTTGTTATTGGAACTGTCATCATCAATTAGTAACAATAATTGTAAGTCAGAAAAATGTATGTTGATTTATGACGCTAACCGAAAATATTTAAGTCCCATTTCATTAACACAATTATTGCAAAGTAAATGTAAACTTAGATTAAACAGAGCCGTACGATTCCCTACAAAGTCTGAACAAACCTTGCAAGGACTATGGACAGAAAAATATAATGAAATTTTATTACAAGGTTATGTTGGTTTAAGGAGGCCTATGTTAGTTGCAATTTTACTACATGAAAACATTTTACACGACGATTAAATAAGAAGTTCGTGCAGTAGACTGGTCCATCCAAGGTTGGGCTCGCAAATCAATTTTTCTAGCGACGCTGACGCTAATCGGAAAAATCGGAAAATATTAGCGACGCTAGTAGTGGGGCTTTTCAAAAATAGCGCATTAGTAGCGAGCGCTTATCTTCGCTAATGGTACAAAGTTTTCATTACATTGAAATAATTAAAAAAATAAGACAATTTTTGCGGAAATCGTCTGTCCGAAAAAATATATTCAGAAAAGCTGAATAATCTTTCACTGCTCCACAGTATACGAGTAGTGCTGTACTTTACAATTCTCTACATCGGAAAAGTTAGTCAAACTCTCTATTTATATATTTGCCGAAGTCACAGTCAACGTGCACTTACGAGGATTTTCACTTACGTCGTCGTCGTGGAAAAGGTTCATCCCCTTTTGACTGTGTACTACCGTCTCACAGAGTTTTTGGGAAACTTGCGTTGAAATAGGTCATGATTAACCTAAAAAAAATTGTCGATTTTTAATATTATTTTTGTTATAAAATGGCGCTGATGCTAAACTTTATGATAAAATGGAAGTTTTCTGCCAAATTGACATAAATACCCTAACGTCGACAGCGACAAACGTCGCTTACCTATCCTTGACTGCGTCCTTATTAATCGGAATTGCATATCGTGTACGATCGAATAACCCAAGTTAAGTCCACTAAAATCTCATCTAATTTTCTGTGTTCATTTCGTGGAGATATAGGCGAAAATGTTTAGGCAACCCTCAATAAACCAGGTTTTCTACTACTTCTTCAGCCATATCTTGGAAAATTCTTGACCAATTTTACTCTTCCTCGAACTCAACCCCAGTTTTGAGTCTTTCTTTTACCTTTCAGGAACAAAAAATTTTGCAAATCATTCAAGATTTACTCGAGTTATCCGTGGATGTAGCTATACAAAGAAGGTTGGTGATATTTTTTTCAACAATTTCGCGATCGAAATTCAAATACGTAGTGGTAGCCACATAGGATGCTGTTAGCGTCGTACGGGTCTTAAAACCATCTGAAGGTTGCATGCGTCTGGCCTGTCTATTTGTATATGCATGCACAAATCTAAACTTGTATACTTACTAGCTTTAGGCTTGAGCTTTAGGCAATTTTTTGACTCTTAAGAATCAATATCGCAGCTACGTTTTCATATAAAGACAAAATTAGATCAATTTATTTACAGTTTACAAGGATACAAATAATAATTAGGTAAAATTCACAGGAAATCTAGATCTTCCTCGTCGTCGGTAGATTTTAAAATTGAAATGATGATTGAAGATGCGTTGCCTCTCTGTATTGCTATGCTAAGTCTCTCTTTCAAGAAAAATGCAGATCGTGGTTTGTGATTCTTCAACGATATCATTGTTACCAACACTGTTGACAAATTTCATCGCTTCGATGCACCAAGGGCCCATGGTCTCGACGGCAAATGAGATGAAATGGCAATTTTGTCGGATCAGTGATTCATATTTGACTATCTTCCGTGTTGCCGCGTTTGTGGCACCAATGTCAGCTTTGCTCGTGCATGGTTTTAGATTTTTGATGGCAAAGGTATCGGTGCATGTTGGGTCCCAGATTAAATATTTTCCCTTTGACCATGGAACGATTGTTATACCGACTACTCTCTATTTGACACCTCTGGATAATCCAACTGGTTCCAGCTTTGCGTTAAAGTCTGCACTGGCTAAACTTCTCTTAATGATGGAGTCTAGTTCGCAATGTCGTGATAACCGGCCCGCACTTTAGCTCGTGGGTGCCTTTGCAGTCCACCATTACCCCACATACGTATCTATGAGGTTTGCAGATATCGCATCCCAATCTTAGACCCACGCATATTCTGAACAAATGGTTGTTAAGTAGGGTTCCTATATCTTTGAAAGGCAATGCATGTAGCCAAGCCCCGGATTCTGGTTTTTGTATAGCCAGAAATCTTGCTTTTTCCGTGTCACTTGAGAAGAACATTTGGTGCATTCGCTTTGCTGACCGACAGGCTGTCATAAGTAGAGTTCCACTCTAATAAACATTCTTCGTAGCCAGCAATCTCAGCAATTGCAAGTTCTGATGGACTTAATATTTTCGAAACGATATCACAAGAAGAGTGGATTGACGCCATGAATGCTGGAAGAAATACGTCCTTGATGCTCCGATTTCCAAGACCTCCGCAACGTATAGATAATGAGGAAAAGATACATTGCTGAGGGTCTAAATGGAAATTTGTTAGAGTTGCAAGTGTTGATTTGATGCAGCTGTCCAAAGCTTCAATACATGCCCGGTGATCCCATAAGGGTGTTGTACGTAGAATATAGGTCAACTTGGGCATGGCTAGACAGTTTTTGAGTATGAAAAATGCGATGTGGTTGCTGTCCAATGGACATAGTCTCTCGTATAAAAGTTCAAGCTCTTCCAGTTTCTTTCTCAAGGCTGTTTCTGTTGCGTTTTCTGATATTGGCGCTGCTAACAGGGTTCAACAATTTCGATGCCGGGAGATATTTGTTCAAATTGTTGAATAATGTAACTTTCTGCTTTTGAGCAAAAATACAACTCACATTTACTGGGATTGATATTTAATCCAAATTTTGTGCATTCCGACAAAAGCGTATTGAAGTCACTTGAAACTACGTTGGCTTCGCCACCTATCGTTCCGTCGTCTAGATAGAAAATTTCAAATTCTAATTGTAGTTCGCTGATGACGGATTCAATTGCGAAGCAGAAAAGTAGTGGTGCGCATGGGTCACCTTGCTGGGCTCCGTTCTGTGATAGAATTATGTCTTCCTCGAAAAATAGGTATGTTGATGATGAGTAACATTGATGAATGAATTGATATATCGATGGTGTATTCAGCCTAACTTCTCTAAGAAATTTATTTCTATCCACTTCATTGAAGGCATTCATTCAGTCAAACTTGAGGATCACTTTATTTGAGCATTTGTTCTTCTTGATAAATGTGCGAGTAGCGTGTGCCGCTGCTTCGCTGCTATTTTTCGTACCCAAGCCGACGTGAGTAGGCTGGAATCTTGTGCCCATTTGAGACTGTGGTAAAATGAAGCGACAGAAATAGTTCACAAAATCGTCCAATTAGAGCAGATTTTAAAGAGTTCATGTCGTGCATCTTTTCTTGTTACACTGTTGGTACTGGTCAGCTCTATGTTGCACGATGGGATGGCGGAATTAAATATGGAAAGAAGTTTTTCCATTTGCAAAAGTTAATATGCAATATAGCTGATTAGGATGTCTTCGCTATAATTTCAATTATCCGTACACATTACGATCCAATACCGGTTTCTTACGTCAGGAATTGGAATTTCCGTAGATAATTTGTTCTTTACCCTAGGGTGTATACCGATGTCGGTCGCACGGGCAGCTTTAATCATAGACTCTAAAAATAAGACATTAGCATATCGGGACAAAACGGTTGCAAAGGAAGGATGCTTGCAGTATTTGTTATTCCAACAAGTTACGATTTCAAAATGGTTCAAATGTTCATTCAATCCAAATATAAAAACCACACAAAGCTTTATTTCAATTAATTTTTTTCGTTCAGAAAAAATCGTATCAAAAACGGTTAATATTTAAAGAGATTACCGAGCCCCAGACATGTCCCAGTGAAATGACTGCAATAATTGTAACTGGCTAATAAATTGTTGTTGACTTAGCTGGTACGCACATCATATACACTTCATTTCGCACTATAAGCAAAACGCTGAATTTGAAGCTCTTGCTATAGTAATAGTTTTTACCAAGTTTACCTATAAGAACTATGTGTATATCAAAATTCGTATATGAATGTCTGAAAATTCGCGTTATTTTATGATCATGTACAAAAGGGGTGGGGTAAAAGATCAAACAAATTTGTACGTTAATAGTGTACAACACTTGCATACTTTCAACTCTTCGTTATAAAATTCTACGAGATCACTGGATGCTTCGGGCATGTTACGTGTTGTTCAGAAAATACAAAATACAAAACAAACCTGAAAATACAAATACCTCAAGATAGAAAGGGCGATTCCATTTATGTTCCAAGTGAATTTGGAGCTGATTTTGGACAAACTAATAACTAGCACTTATTAGTTTGTCCAAAATGTTCGATCAAAACAATATTTATCGCAAAACATTGTCTCCTTTAATTTTTTCTCAGAACGGTGGAATGGTCAGCCTTCCTGGAACATTTTTATGTAATTATTCTCATCCATATTTTATACTTCGCAGCTTTACCCGAGCAGATGGATGCACTCCGTCAAGGAAATATGAAGCTGTGTCAACAGGTAAGTTCATTATGGAAAATGTAAATAGTAAGATAAAGGGCAACCGTCAATGTGATACATACAATCAAGAAACTTTTTGAATATCCAAACTTTTACAGCTCTTTAATAAAATGCGGGACTTGGAAAAAGACTTACCGAACGGAGATGATCAAGAAATAATCTCTCGCATTAAACGAACAAATTTCTATTGCGTGCGAGACGACTTCCTTACTGCATGGCGGGAACACGAATCTTTTCTAGTTGTATATGAAGGAAAAGTGAAAAAAACGCTAATGCGACAAGCGAAAATAAGTGTGTTACTTTCCATCGCTTTTATTTCAGGGTAAAATAATCGATTGTTTTTTAGTTGATCAAAATATGACCGAAGAGGAAACAGAAAGTCTGATCAATAGCAAGACTACGTCATTATTTGTTGGGAATGTAAGTTTAAGATTGAATTTTCTTCTAACGAACATTGAAAAGATTTTGGATCTCCGTTAGATTATCGAGGAAACAGAGCATGCCCGCAGTCATTTACGAGATCTTTTAGTGAGACATTCCGAATTAACGAAGATTGAAAAATCGTTGACGGAAGTTCGGGACATGTTTTTGCGCATATCTACGTTGGTTATGGAACAGGTGAGTTAATGTTTCCATGAATACTGCGAAATTTGATGTGAATATTTTTTCAGAATGCTTTAATTCAAGTTGTTGAGTATCATGCTCAGACAGCTTCGATTAATGTTGACAAAGGAACCGGCGAGCTTGAACAAGCAAAAGATTTAAAAATCAAAGCAACAAAGGTAAACATAATAGTTACTCATATCTCAAGGCTGTGAAGTCCATTTTTTGCAGCCAGTTGAATCGAAACTTCATTTTATTTAAATTCTATCAAGCGTTTTTTTTATGGTGTGTCGTCTATTTTAGTAACGATTTCTGTGGGTCAGGTGTGGGTCGACCAGCTGAAACTGTCGACCCACTCCGATCCTTCCAAGTAAATGTAGGTTTCTTCATGCTGCCTACTTGTATTTTGTAATCCTATGGTGCAAGAGTATCGTACTATGCAAACTGTTGAGAATCACCATTCACCATCCATGAAAGAAGTGTGCGGGCCGCCCGAAACTCGACTAAAAACCAAACCTGAATCGATTTGTCGGGTTTTTGGATTGATTTTTTTGTCGGGTCGGGTCGGGATTTCATTTTGTTTTTTTCGGGTCGGGTAGGGTTTGAAGACTTCAACTAACAAAAGTCGACCCGACCGGAAAAAAAAATTCACAAATTATTTTCTCAAAATTTAGTTTAAAACATATGAAGGGACCCGTACGTATCAGAATAGATGCGGCAAACAGAGTTGATGCTACGATGAGAATCGAACGTATCTAAGTAAATATTGCCTTACGTACACATTAAATTGTGTTGGAAATTGCCGATAGGATATTAAAAAAACCCATCCAAAGTAACGGTGTAAAAAAAACCTTTCCGAAAGCACAAAATTGACCCCCAAACAGAGAAATAGTTATTTGAATTACAAGGGATGAAAGTATGTATATTTTACCCTGTGCGAGAATTGCTGCCCGCGCCGAAGGGCTGCAAGCGCACAGGTTGAATTTTCATACGTCATCCCTTGTAATTCACATAATTTTTCATTACGAGAACAACGAAAATTGTAATTTCCCGAAGTCAAAACAATGTACGATCAAAGTATACTCATTGACTTTTTCATGTGAAATTGCCTAAAATCAGTCGTCAAAAACAGACACACAAATAACTATTTTTGGGCTAGGGCCGACCTAGGGCTCTAAGTAGAGGCCTCGGACACATACTTCCGTAAATAAAATTGCTTCTCTCAATTTGCGCTGCAACAAAAAAAAATTTCTTTGGTTAGGGTCGACCGACCTTAGGACCGACCTAAGCCCCACTTGAGCTCTAAGCACAAGCACCGCGCCCAAATTTGAATACAATTCGGTATTCGGTTACCTCTCAAATAGAAAAAGAATCAACAAAATCGGTTAGGATTTACCCGATTTATGTAAACAAACACGTTGGGCCCTAGTAGAAACTCAGTTTTAGAGACCTGGCTGAGTCCAAGGGCCTCTAATCAAAAAATTTTGTTCCATAAAATTGAGACATTCCCAGATCTTTCGATTAAAAAAAATCGAAAATCGGAAGAAATTTACTCGAGTTATAAGATTAGATTTGTATTGAGCATTTGTATTTAATAGATTTGGTAGTTTGTATCGGTGTAGCTCAAAAAATTGTTGGATTTTTATTTAAAAAGCAAAGCCAAATATTTCGGTCTCAAATTGAGATCATCTTCAGTGGCTGTAACATTTTTATTTGATTATAAATAACGGCTAAAAACAACAAAACACAAATGGAAAATTACCTCCAATGTCCTCAATATATGAACAATTTTGTTTCTTTGTCAATTTTTAGGTAAATAAACTAGACAATCGGAAGATAAAATTATTGTACATTAATAAACATATAAATTTGAAAATATTTAGAATTATTACTCAGAACATAATTATTATCCGTTCATTTTGAAACTTTGTCACGAAATTTTTGAAAACAAAAGCAAGCAAACAAGAATTAATTTTAGATCTCTAACAA
>CM055406.1:11899727-11920814 GCA_029228625.1 Pseudolycoriella hygida | reverse complement strand
AATTAAAAAAAAATTTAAAAAATATATTTTTGGCTTTTTTAAGACCAAACAACATATTTTTGTTGGGGTTACGGAATCGACTTGAGAAAACTTTTTTTTTGGAACTGCCTACGGGATGGCCCCATGTTTGTCTGAAGCTATCCAAGGCTCTAATAGCATCGTAGACTAAAGAAGCGATGTTCCGGGGAGACATTTTATTTACATTGTATCCATACCCAACAATTATCACCACCACACAGCCTATTTGACTTTGATCATTTTCACTTCGCTTGAAACGACTAACCTTATCAATAAATTCGCTTGTATGAAAAAATGGACTATTTTTAGAAAAACAATTTTTATAAAATTTAAAACAAATTAAAAAAAATGAATGATGTAAGTGACGTATACTATTTCCATTTTTAGAAAAAGTTTTGGATCATATTTTGGATAATACTGGTACTGGTGATACTGATATTAATAATGTGGTTGTTGTAACTTGAGCAAGTTTATTCTAAAATTGACTGATGTAACATAACAACAGTGTTACGTACTTCCCATCTTAATAGTAGGTTAAAGTAAGTACTTAGGACGCCCAGCGAAATATTATGCAAAGCATATGAAAATAAAATGAAAATAAAATGTTTCGGTTTAACAAAAAAAAATTGAGTTTTTAAGATGATTTGTAGAAATTAGATTTGTTCATAAGAACTACTAATCGTTTACTTCTTTCGCAATGTTGTAACCGGCGATGTTGCATAAAATGGATGTTTTCTTGGGTATCGAGGAGCGATTTCTACAATTCACAAAAAAAGGAATTCTTAAATCGATCGATCGATCACTTTTTTTACAACTTACCAAAGTCATCGCGATTGTCGCCTTCATCCTTGTGGTTTTCAACGGATGGAATATTGACAAACTGTTCCCAATAGTCGGCTGGTATCTTCAACAACATTTCCATCACCTAAAATTTATCCAAATAATGATAAAATGAAGCAAATTTGTATGGATATTCAAGACAATTTTACTCTGGATGGAAACAGAGAGTCAAACAGCAATGGCATGCTGCGAACACAAGGGCTTAGGTTGTGATATTATAAACCACAAAGGTAAGTCAACTTTTGCAGTTAGAGGAAAATTGTTTTCAGAGGAATTTGGTCTCGACAAATTACTTACACCAGCTTGTATAATAGTTTCTGTGAAGATTGCATGCTGATCTGGATCATTACTTGAATACCCAACTAGTGTTGGTCCGAAAATTTTGGCAATGTTAGTTGGCGGCATTTTAACTTGTTTACATTCCGCAACTCTGTGAAGGAATCATCATTTTATAAAACAGAAATGCGTCCATAAACGAATCACTTACCGCAAGAAATGCAATAAAATAAAAGCCAAAGTGTCTCGATTCGCTTGTGGCAATTTATCAATGGCAGCATACATTTCACGAACTGATTGTTGGAAAGATGTATTTTGGGTGGCGTTACAGAAATCCTTCCACAAAACTGTTGGAATTAGTGGTTCACGCAAATGACGTAGAAAATCTTTGACGCATCCACACAATACGTGAATGTCTATTTCGCCAAGGTATGGCAGTGTTTTACCACGAATAAAACGTTCCTAAAATTTGCTTCATTGTACGACGGAAGATGAATGCTAATTAGAGAAATATACTTTTAATGATTTGATCTCTCGTTCTGATCCAGACACTCGGTAGATTCCGACTTCATTTAAACCGCGTTTTTCAATCTGAATTTGAAGAAAAAATTACACTTCCGATTCTACTAAACACTTACGATTCTAATAACAATCGACGCATCAGCTTTGTATTTACCTCATTAATACAATGAACAATTATTGCTGGAACCATTGGCGGCTCATTCGGAGCGTAATCTGCAATAGAACCAACCATTCCTTTCGAATTTGGAGTTCCAGCGCTGTGGGGTACGCAAGCAACTCTGAATTCAGGTTCACAATTTATGTGCAATTGAACACGGCAATTACGACATCTGAGACCTGATGTTCCGAACTTAATCCTAAAGTTGAAAAGGAAGTTGCTTTTATAATATTTCGTGACATTTGAACAAGGAAATATACTTTTTCTGGCAATGGTTACATGTGTCGGGCCGAATAAATGTTTTGTTATTGTAGTTGTGACTTCGGATAGCATTTTTGTATGCGGACTTTGTATTAGTCTTCGGCGTCATTTCTTCAACCAAAACTGGAGCCGATGGAGTGTAACAATCATTGATATCATTGATATCATTCATCGGAATTGCTTGAATGGATGATTCAGCTTGAATAGGTCCATCATCTTGAGGAATTATTACTTTCGTTTGCGCAACAATTCTATCAGTTGCACCTAATTCGAGTTGATCTACAGAAAAAAATGCAAATTATGAACTTCATTTCAAAAACATTATATGAATGGAAACGTACATGTATTACTCTTCCGTTTACCGTCTGTACTGAGTCGGGAACGCTTAGCTCCAATAAATGAACCATTGACATTCGATTTGCGATGGGTCTTATACGGTTTGTCAATGTCCAAGAAATCATTTTCAGAGCGAGTAAGCGATAAATTGTGTAAAAATGACCCTGTGGAATTGATATCGTTTCCAAATCGGTCGGCGCTCAACTTTGACTTGCGTTTCGTTTGACAAGTATTCAAAAAAGCCAATTGGTTTCGAGTTTCTTCTTTTAAGTTTTCGTCATTCTGAAGGAATTCGCGAATGGTGCACATTTTCTTTTCCTGAAAATTATTTCCTTTTTTTAATAAAAACAATTAATTTAAAGAAATCCAGGTCGTAGAAATTAATTTTTGTGAATTTTTCGGTGGAATTGAGTACCTTAAAAGACTTCCTTTGACTTTTCTTTTGATAACAAAACCAAAAATACATAGAAACCGACTTACAATTGAATCTCTTTCTTCTTCAGCATCTCGGCGAGCTTTACACTCTTGATCTAAGATTCGACGAGCATGGTACAACTTCGTTTCCAATTCGGCAATGCTCTTCATAGCTGTATCCAATTCTTTTTGAAGTCGTCTGGACTCCTTGTATGAATTGAACCACAAAAGACGACAATGCTCTTGTTGTCGTGCAAATTCCAAAAATTCTATAATAGAAACATTTTTAAAAGTTTTCTATTGATGAGTTTTATCTAGGGAAAAATACCCGTTTCCGCTGATCCGTCTGATAAAATATAGAAACATCTACGCAGATCATCGTGCGCTGATACTATTGATAGATTGATTTCAGTAGACATCTCGGCTGCTGCACATTTAAGAAAAAATTAGTCTTTGTCAGAGCGATTAAAATCCCTTAAAGACATTTTTTTGTCATACTAAGCCTTCACTTCAAGATTCCTAGTTCAATTTCACAAAAAAGAAAATTGAAATGACGTTTTCTTGGATCAAAATTATTTTAAGGGCTAAAGACCACATGAACCAAAAATATAAATTTATTTACAAAATTACCTGGGTCTGTACCCAAACTACAGCAATTTGCGTACAATTTCCTTGAATTATTTGTAAAAATGCGATAATTTCAGAACTTTTAGTAAACACAAACGGTTAAATTTTGGCGTCGATATGAAAAATTCGTTAAAATTGACAACAGCTGATTTTATTGAGTGCGGTGAATATTTTTGAATATTTTTGGCATTTTGGTGACAACACTGCTGCGTGAAAGAAAAGACGACAGCGTTGACAGAGTTTTAGTGAGTTTACCACAAACACCAAACCAAGATGGAGATGTCAATTTGATTTAACTTAATGTTTGTCACTATTTTTATATGTGAAATTAAAGTTGTTTTCAGACCCGTGCGAAGTGACGAAGTTCAGTTGGTAGGTCTTTCGTTATGAGGTCTGAAAATTTTTTTCAGTTCGTCTGTCAATGCGGACTCGAGTAAATTGACTTTCTAATGTTATATCTGTGGATAAAGCAAATCGATTTACAAATATGTAAATTTCAATATAATTTTGGTAGAATCCAACAAAAAACTAGCGTCAGAGGGCATGACGCAGGGGGAAACTGTATGGTATGCCTAACTAGTAACCAAGTTCCTAGAATTTGTCCCTTGCGCATAGATACACGCTTCCAATCATTTGCGTACGATCTTATATTACTAAAGTCATTTTGAAGTCACAATATTTAAAATATTCCATATATTAAAATATTCGATGATTTGCGTTGAGCCTTTATTCCGGCTATAGGGAAGTTTTAAAATTTGATTTTCCTTTGTTGTATGAAATTGTCGGCGAGAGAAGAAGCGCATCACGCAAAAACTTATTACATTATCAGAGTTCAATCACACAAATCATACACCTTTTGCATGGCCCATTACAACAACACAGGATTGGTTAAAAAATTGAACACGAAAATCCATTGTAATAATGATAGTTTAAGCGCTGTTAGTGCTGTCAATGTCATAAAAAATTAGCGCAGCTATTTTGACGTTGTATTAGAATGAAAAGAGATCGTAGTCTTGTTAACTGGGCAGAACAACCTATGTCCGACAATTCTGACCATCAACCAGACTCCCAACGATCTCTATGTAGGACTAGCACTGGTATCGTTACTTTACCCAGAGGATTCATTAAAACAGAAATACGTATAATCAATCACTTCCGTGCAACCGGCTTGATGATTTTGTCCATAAAAATTATGAACAGCAGCGGAGAGAGACTGCAACCATGAGGGCCTTTCTACCTGAATGAATGCATTTAATGGCTCCTAACAAACTTCCATTAATACCGTAACCTCGTACATTTTTTGCCTTGGTGCTCGGACGAATATCTCCAAATAAATGAAACATAGGTAACAAATCTTTGTTCTTTTCATAAAGATTTTCAAAAGTCTACAAGAGACAGAAAATCTAATAGAGGCCTGAAACCAATGAGAATCTCGTCCAGTAGACTTTCCACTATGTTCCTAAGCCTGTCTTCAAATACACTCGCGTACACATTACCAACCACGCTCAAAAGCGAATTTTCGCTATAGTTACTACAAATCTTATGGTTGCCTTTCTTTATAGCAGTGAATTGAAATCTTCAATGAACTTTACTCGTGAATATCAATTCTTCCTGAGCTACAAACATGAACAAACGTTACTATTATGGCTAACTAGCTAACTAACAGCTAGGAATTATTTGAAACTAGCTTGGTTACGCGGGCTTCGCCCGGGAGATGCCTTTAATAATTTATGAAAACGTTTACCAGTAAACATGTTTTTGATTTCAAGCCTTTACCTTCACAATCAGTTCTTTCCCGAAAGTTTCTAAGAAACTTTAAATTAAATAAAATACTATAGTATACTACTTTGAGCTACGCGGCAAAAAGATGAAAATTTGCTTCGTACCATGCGTACATCGTATCATTAGACCCACGTTCACTACATTGACGCTCCTACCGGAAACAATTATCAGATTTCTGAAAATTGGACCTTGATCAAAATTTGCGTGGTGTATTTTTTACCCACAAAGAAACACATTTCTCATATAACCTCGGGCAGACCGATCGCCCGATTTTGCTCGTCTTTAAAATTCAGGCATAAAAGAAGTGAAAAAAAACACAGTTAAAAAAATGAAATTTTTGAAAGTACATACGTGCCATTTTGTTTCTTTCTTTAAGTTAACTTTTTTTTGTGCAAGGCTAAGCTATTTAGACCTTTTGTAAAGTGTCATGAAATTCACAAAACCAGATCGCGCAGCTTCCGTTTTTGCCCTCGAATTCATAGTCAACCTTCTATTTTCTTTTTATTCCCTCTCTTTCCCACAGTCTCTACTGCAGCACTAATACATTCCGTCTAATGTGATTTCACGCATCGTCTGCGATTTGTTGTTTACTGACCATTCGTGAGTTTTCGACTGCTCACGTATTGCCGTTTAATGTCTTCGTTCTGCAATTCCATGTTCCACCTCCAATATGCCGGTTGTGTTGAATCGATATGTGAGACCTCCGTTGCCGTTTGCGCTTTTATGAAAGCTGTTTTTACCAATTTTGGGCGGATAGAAGACGCAAGGTAATTTTAATATCATGTTTCTGCGCTCCTCTAGTCGCTACTGGTCATGGAGTTCTTCCCTAACTTCCCACTTAGATAATTACGCTTACCGGCAAATATTTCTCCAGCATTTTGTATTCCACTGGAAACAGTTCTCCAACAATTACGATTCTGAAATTACGAATTAATAATGACTTCAATATGCATTATAGGGCATCAGAGTGCACCAAGGTGCAGTGAGGTGCACCAAGGTGCGGTGAGATGCTGTGTATTTTGGGTTTTATATTATAGATAAAAAAACAATTCAACATATTTCATTATTTTTTTTTTTTTATTAAAGAATAGCTGTTTCCACAGGATGGCGTGGAAACGCGCACGGGGGCCTCCGTCGGGCCCATTGTGCTCGCTATTGTTTTTTGTTATCTTGCGCTCACTCCGCGAATCTGCCTGTACTGGCGATGTAGTTCAGTATGTCTTTTGGATGTAAGCTTTTTATGAGGTCGTACCTTATTACATACCCTCCTAAAAACTTACGCCTGGAAGTAATGTAAGCTGGGCAGTGACATAAGTAATGTTCAGCTGTGTCAGTGTGTTCACCACACTGATTGCAGCTGGGGTCTGTGCGTTTGCCGATGGTGGTCAGGTGATTATTGAAGCCGAAATGACCCGTCATAACGCCTGTGAAAGTTTTCAGTCTTGTTCTGCTACAATTTAATAAAAACTTTGTTTTTCGTTTGTTGATATCAAGGCAATGTTTAGATTGTCTGCAGTTAGTTGTTGATTGCCAACTGGCTGCAAATTTGTTGTATTTGAGGGTGGTAATCAATCTATTGTTATAGGTTGGTGAAATATTCAGTATTGGCTCCGGGCCAGTTGGTGAACTTAACGCGGCTGCTTTAGCAAGCTTGTCCGCTATTTCATTGCCCTCGATGTTACTATGAGCTGGAACCCAGATTAGCTCTACTTGCTTAGAGGTACTCATTTCATTTAAGTTTTCCCAGCATTCTAGAGTTAGTGCTGATTGAAAGGAATTAGCGGATAATGCTTTCAGGGCAGCTTCACTGTCTGAGCATATTGAAATGTACTCTTCGTTTATGTTGTTGCTTTGGATTAAGTGGCAGCCTGCGATTATCTCTCTTATTTCGGCAAGAAAAACTGAGGCATACGTACCTAGTGGCAACGAAATTTCCGTTTGCAGTGCATCGCAATAGACTCCGGCCCCTGCTGAGGTATTTATTAATGAGCCGTCTGTGTATATCGTAATGCCTCTTGCAGGAGGCAGGTTGCCATTAGACCAGTCAGTTCTGTCAGCTAGTGTGACTTTGAATTTCCTATCAAATTTGTATACTGATGTTATCTTATCAGAGGGAATTAGTAGTGAAGGGATTCTCACCAGCGTGTCATGCCAGATCTTGGTGTGATTAGTAATCCTGAATAGTTCTCTGGTTTTCTGGTTAGCTAGTCTGTCAAGCGCTTTAATTGCTTCTGTTTCTATTAGGATGTGCAATGGTGGAAGGTTTAACATTACTTCAAGCGCTTTCGTTGGAGTGAATTTCCATGCTCCTGTAATGGCTCTGCAAGCTAGTCTTTGAATTTTGCTTAACTTAGATTGCACATGTTTTAGTTTGCAGATGTGATTCCATAGGAAGGATCCATACATCAAAATGGGTCTTATAATAGCAGTGTAGATCCAATGTAGTACTTTAGGTGATAGACCCCACTTGTTGCCATACGCTTTGCGACATTGCCATAATGCCACAGTAGCTTTGTTCAGGCGGTACTCCAGGTTAAGGATCCATTCATTATACACCAAAGTGTAAGTATACATAGGTAGTATGTAACATCAAGGTGTACAGTAGTGCATCAAGGTGCACCATAATTCATCAACGTGCACCGAAGTGCATCAAGGTCCACCATATTTCATCAAGGTGCACCGTAGTGCATCGAAATGCATCAAGTTGTATCGTAGTGCGCCGTAGTGCATTAAGATGCAGCGTAATGCATAAAGGTGCACCGAGGTGTATCAAAGTACACCGAGGTGTATAAAGGTGCACCGAGGTGTATCAAAGTGCACCGAGGTGTATCAAGGTGCAACGAGGTGTATACCTACTAAGGTGTGGTGAGTTGCACCGAAAAAAAACTACGTAAATTCTCACATACAGTTAGAATTTAGGTAAAAGAAGTAGGAATTGATTGCGCTTATTCAAGTCACGAACACCACGCGAACAACCCAACGTGTCATTGCATTCTTCTGTTGATGTCAACACTTGACTGCTCATCATCACATTCACGCATGGTTCTCATAATCACCTCTTTCAGCATTTTCAGCATGTTTGACAGCGATGACAGCTCCGTATGTGCACATGTGTACGAAATTATTGTATGTGGCATCACTGTGCGTACGACATAACCTAGTATATAAGTAATTTAAAAATCGAACAATATTGTAAACAACAAAATGTCCAAATTTCCACAAAAGCGATTTTATCGACAAAGAGCACATTCCAATCCAATAGCAGATCATTGTTTCACATAGTATGCTCTATCAGACTGTCTACAAATTGATGAATATAGAAATTCTTTATTTTAGCCCCTCACATCCAAATGAATTCGATTGGAAGGCCCTTTATCCTAATATCGGAGAGGACAAAGTTGAATTTGCTGATATTGGTTGTGGATATGGCGGCTTTTTAGGTAAGAGATGTAACTGTTGGCTGATGTCTTGCATTTAAACCGATTTTATTTGCTCTTTGTTTAGTTACATTGGGTGAACTATTCCCGGACAAATACGCCTTAGGAATGGAAATACGAGTCAAAGTATCAGATTATGTAATTGATAGAATTAAGGCCTTACGACAAGTGCATCCTGACAAATATCAAAATATTGCTTGCTTGAGAACCAATGCCATGAAATATTTGCCGAATTTCTTCGAAAAAAATCAGTTGTCTAAGATGTTTTTTATGTATCCAGATCCTCATTTCAAAAGGTCAAAACATAAGTGGAGAATCATCAATCAAGCACTGCTAACAGAATACAGCTATGTTTTGCGACAGGGTGGTTTGATCTATACGATAACGGACGTTAAAGATTTGCATGAATGGATTGTAAAACATATGGAAGAACATCCACTGTACGAAAGACTTGGAGACAAAGAACTGGTAAGATTTCATAATTTATACTTAGCGTCAACAAACAAACAAAAGAAAAGCAACAAAATTATCGATTCTAAAAAAATTGCGATTTCGTTGAAACTACGAGCGGTCTTATAACTTCCATTTCATAGTTTCGGATTCTTTCAACTTTTTTTGTTTTGTTTTAGGAAAGTGACATAATTGTAGAAAAGTTATACGAGACGAGCGAAGAGGGAATAAAAGTAACACGAAATAAAGGTGACAAATATGTAGCTGTTTTCAAACGCCTATGATATTGTTTTAATGCATACCACGGCAGGTTCGTGAATATAATTAAATGTTAACGGAACACAGAAATTACTTGTTTTCTTTGTATAAGAAGGGTGAAATAACTAAAAATTAGAACTTTCTATTATCTTCTTCCATGATTTTGATGACTATTTCCTTTGTCGGTAGCCTCATTGATGCTTCTTAAAGGTGAACAAGGGCAAACTCTAAGTTATCAATCGCAGCTATTTGTTGTCGGGTATTGAGTTGTGTTGAATGTATCGTACAGTGAGTGTAGCGTATCGACAATTATCGACTTACAGAATCGCACGAACGACGAAATCAAGATGTAACAAAATTAACTGATAAAGGCTAACTCTGTGACGCGACGGTGTATGGTGAAAAATATTGTTATTCGATAACATTATTATTAAACATCTCTGTCCAAAAGACTAGAAAAATGAACCACAAGCTGCAGGATCTTTTACACTTACTCACTCTGGAGTCTCATTCTCACCATATGAGGAACGCTTTCATAGTCGAATACTTATTCATTTAGTCTTTTTATTTATTTGTAGGAATAAGCTTTTAATAACTGATTTGCACGGGCTGTGCGACTGACTCCCGGTAATATTTTCGTATAATTTGTTGTTTGCTATGTATTGTCGTCATGCGCGAATATACATAGCTCTGAATGCGATATGGATATTGTTTGCAATGAATTTGTTTAAAATATAAATTCCTGATGATTCCATTAGATTATTTTATATCTTTAAAAATAATACCTTTTGCCGACTGGAAAACAAATGCTAAGAAAATATAGACAAGGATTTACCATCAAATTTCGTCGTATATTTAATTCGAAAACGAAGACACTAATAACTTAGTATTTACATTTTCCAATCAAAACTTTCGACTCCATAAGTTTCCACCGTTTGACCGAAATCTCTAATGCTCGAAACAGGTCCTGCTTCGGTTTGGGGTGACCTGAACCGGATGTTGACTTGAAACTGAACTTTAAACCAAGGAACCTGAAACTGAAAATGAGTTCAGGTCAGGTTAGGTTCAGGTAAATCCAAACAAGTATCTGAAACCTGAACTCTTGAAATCAGGTTCAGGTTCGAGTCAGGTCAAACAAGACCTGTTCCGAGCATTCTCAGAAGAAATACTTTTGTTACAGAAATTTACTGCAAAGTTCTTTGGTAGGATTTTCGGTATAAAGAGTCGTTAGGCTCAGTTCAACTGGTAGCCGCTCAACGCATGTTTTCATAACACTTCTCCTAACAACCTGACGGTAAGGGCGCTTCTCCTATAAAGCGTAAAGATGTTGACCCATGAAAAATAGGTAATCGAAAGGGTAGGGCTACGTTTAAAGATGAGCGAAATCGTGTTTCCTTTGGTTTATTCTGTGAGTTTGTGGTTCTTGACCATTAATATCGTTCGCCTCAATATTGACTGTAAGAAAACTAATGAGAGGAAGGGTACGCAAAACAAATGTGAAGATTATATGTGAGTTTTTGATAAAGTGAAACACTGAATAACATCATAAATACAATGTAATTTCAACAAAACAAAAAAGTTATTTTCATTGTAGATTTCTCGTTCGATTTTCTTGGGCAGATCGAACGCGTGACTAAAAATTAGCACAACTTACGGCATGTCCATACTATTTTTGTTTCCAACATTATCATTGTCGCTTAACGTTTTACTATTTTCTTCGATGATTGATTGTCTGATTTCACGACTTGATGTTAACAGCTCTAATAGTTGGGCTCGGATGTTGTCTGTGCGTTGCTCAATAAAATCAAGAACTGTGTTAATGGAGTCAAGATTCGAATCAACACTATCAATTTCTGTATAGGATTCAACGATTCAATGCAGTCTTTGTTTATTCGGATATAATGTTTTTACCATTCAGATCTTGTTCCACTGTATCTGCCGTTACTGTGCTGGAACTGCTTGACGTCTTGTCATCTTTTCCACTCTTTGGCGACATGTTATTATGCTCCTGATCCAATTCCTTCTGGTCAGACATCGAAGAAGATATTTTGTTTTCGTCCGTTCATTTGTCAAATCACATGACATTTATTTCATTTATTAAATAAAGACGTTTACAATGTTTTGTAGTACGTTACAATATGTCATTCGAAAGATTCGCTTTCGTCAGCTGCCAAAAGGGGGTTTTGACAGTTCACAATAGTAGCATAACTCCGTATAACTCCTTTTTAATGCACTTTTCGCATACTGCGAGTTTTTTTACTCCATTTACGATGCACTTTTCAAAACGATCAAAATTTTCTCATTTCTGGACATCTTTTAATTTTTGTGTGTTTATACGTGGTTTGAATACCATAACATTTCGAATACATTCATAACTTTGCAGAGTGTCGACATGTAGAGACATGAGACCAATATAGGGGATTATATGTTCCGAAATGTACGTTGTAGCAACAGATTGTCAAACACTCAAAGAAACACTTGTGTTATTTTATTATTATTGTTCACTGCCCGTGCGCCGTAATATTTCATATACTTTATGGGTTTATTTGTTTCGACCGTACGCGAATGAGAGCTAATGTAGACTGAACTCATATTTTTCATATCATTAGCTTAGATAAACAAGGAATATGAGACGCGAACTCCAGACCGGTCGACAGATCGTGAAAATGCAGTCCAAGTGAGATCTCCAATGTCTTGGGAAACATATCGCCATACGACGATCCCACAGGTTTCGAGTAGGTAAATATTTTCTTCAATGCATTTCACAATGTTGAAATTGATACATTTTCATCAGAAATATACGATGCATAAAGTAACATACGCTGCGGTTGCATGTTTTCGTGTGAATTTGATGTCGATGGAGCGTCATTGTACTGTAGAGTTTATCAGTACCGACGGTCAGTCCGCACATCAATATTCTTGTGGCAATCATATGATGATATCCCGATGGTGGCGGTATGGGATATGACAGACATATACATGGCTGCCAAAAAGAAGGGGTGCAGCCAGCTGTTTTTTTAAAGCTGAAACTCAAAATCAGTTCAGATCGTTCCTTTTCGTAATAAAACAAAACCAAAATGACAAATCCACATGTCAAAACAACCATACAGTACAGTGAGGGGGGAGGGGGAAGAAGATCGTCAAAACTATTAAAGTTGTGAAATTTCGAATTGCAATTCTCCCAGAAGAAAATGACATTCAAAAAAATAGCGAAACCGTATTTTGACAGATTCTCAACACCGGCCGAACAAACAAAATTGCAAATCAAAACACAACCACTTTGCAGGCATAAAAAATTAAACAAAACCAAATAATGAAGTGCGTTTGACAATACTTAAATTAAGAAATTTCTCTAAAAATGTTTTTTGACACAATGGGAAGTAATAAACCGCTACTAGTTGCATCACAGGCATTCATTGGTAATCTGAACAGTTTAATGAGAATTAAATTTGATGAAATTATGTCCCGTTTTACACAGGAATGGGATTGTTCTTCGTTCATGTCTTTCATGTTAGTTATGTGTTTGAAAGTGAAACAAATTTTAGTAACTTGGACAACGTCGGCCGCGAACTTATCTTTAAATCAGATCATGCTTTATATTATTCTTATTACAAAACGATAGCAGATGCACCAGATTTCGTCAGTGGATTCAATAAACTAATGAGCGATAATCGCACAGAATATCCTAACTCAATAAATACAATTTATCGATTTCACATATTCCCGGAAATTGTTTTAGGGTAAAGAAATGCGAATTTGATTTGAAAATCAATATTTCCAAATTGCACTGATTCTACCTACAGGTATCTGTACAAATATTTTTTGGCAGTAACAAATTACTTGGAGATCTCAACCAAAACATGTCTTTATATCGATGGATACGCCAGCTGTGAAGGTTTGGGCGTACCGATTTACTTCTACTTGGAGTCTGTTTGGTATATGGGAGGTTTCACAGTTTTCGTACTATTTATGTATGCTACACATCTAAGGTAAGTTCATTTTCTGGCATTTTTTTGACAACATGAAATCCTTAGCCCGAAAAATTATTTTGATATGAAAAAATGCATGTCGTCAAGCAAATTATCTCAGAAGGACTGCTAGGGAAGTTCTCTCTTACAGAATGTCTACAAGCGAGTCCTAAAAGACGGAAAAAGTGAGGCTACGCAGACCCATACGTTGAGGTCTCTATAATGTGCTTATTAAGTTAAAATGTTCACCTTAGGGTTGAGTTGACAAATTCAGTCTTACAGCTTCGATGATTCGAACAGAAATCTTCAGTTCTCGGTGGAAATAAAATAGCTAGTCAAACTCAACAAAATATTTTATTTCAGTGGTAACATTATTGGTGGTGTAGCCGCTGTTGCATACTATTTTGCCATTCACAACGACGCGACGAGGATTCATAGATATCCAGCTGCTAGAGAGAATTTCGCGTACCCCTTCATACTGTCACAAATGCTCTATTTATCTATTTGCATCAAAGCGGATCATTATTCACACTCAAAGAAAGCGCCAACAAAACGAACAACTTGTATTATGGTAAACAGATGCTTTTCTTTTTTCGCACAAAAATGATAACATTTGGTGTTTTCGCATATAGATCACCAAATTGGCGATAAACTCTACATTAGCTGTATTGTCATGGCATTTTTCCCAATATATATTTGGCGCACAAAGTGTCATCATGTATACACTTCTGCAGTTCGACATGATATCGTTTAATCTTTTCTCCGATTATGTTATCTCTCAGTTTGCATCGAATATGATCGCGTACTATGTGATGCTAGAAAACGAGAAATTCTTTCCATCGATTCATATGACGGTTTTGTTCACACTGCTCCTGTTCGCATCAATGTTTAAATTGCGAAAGAAACCCAGTGATACTAGAGACTCTTTTTTCCGTCGTATCTACATGGACTATGTGTTCAATTTCCTGTTTGTCTTGATCATTTTTTGTGATATTGTACGAGCAATTTATGGAGAAAATTTCAGAGACAGTGTAGATATGCTGTACAAAGATTTAATTTTGTCTAAGTTACTCATTAAGCCACCTTCATTTAACACGCTCGTTTATCTATGTAACTGGGAAATGGGCTTCATTGACTTAGACACAGTGAAAACTTACAACAAATTATTTGTGGGGAAATTTTTTGGCGTTTCTATTGTTATTTTTCTGTCCAAATGGTTGCAAAAGCGCCGTGAAATCAACGAAAACAGCGAAGACAAAATAGAGCGCGCAAAAAATTATTTAATTGAGGATTACTTAGAAGAAAATCGAGTTTCGATGAAAGATTTGGTCAACACAGACATGGACAAAGAGATAAAAGCTTGTTTGGAAGCTTTAAAAAAATGTAATTACGATTACGAGAGATACAAGCGCGAGAAAGTGAAAAACGTTCGTTCAAAGGTCAATGAACGAGCTGCTTTCTTGAAGGATGTGCAAAAATTTAAGGAGGAAATTTCGGGAAAAGAGAAAATCACAGCACAAAATGTTAGTACTAAGTTACCTGTAGACAAAGATTTAAACCAAATGAAAAATGAAGAAGAAGTTCCAAGTGAAGATAGGAGCGATAAGAAGGAAGAAAATGAAAAGGAAGAAAAGAACAATAAGTCGGAAAGTCAGAATGCGAATAAAGCGAAGGAAGATGCTGACATCGTCTATAGAGATCATTTCATACAGCCACATTATTTCTACAATGTGCTACAAACATTAAGTAATTTTCCACATTTTTTATCTTACGAAAAAATCTTATCTTACAACTTTTGTTAAGTGTCATGGGCCGTTTACAAATGACGTCGCGCTTGCTATAAAAATGAATATCCATAAAAAGTTTGGAATTCTGTTAGGAAACTGGCTGTCCCCCCAATTGAGGTTGTGTTTGGAGTGGTAGCCAGTTTGGAGCTATGGACTTGGAATTTTTTTTTTTAGATTTATCAGTTTGGGACGGCCGAGAGCCACAAAACACAGATCTTCCGATCCTTTGTTCCTCTTTCCCGTTCATCACGTAAATCATTTGAACCTACCTGTGCTCGCTAGGAACTTGTCCAGGACAAGTGGCCCAGCTTCAACACATCCAGCGATCTGATCACATGAACACCAAGAATCCTACAGGTGCAGTTAGGATCGTTGACGATACTCATTTTGGCCAAGTGACTGTTTAGTCCACAGTGTCCCGTGATCGCTCCCACAAATCTTCTTATTCGATCCCGGTCCATGTGCAACAGTTCCTTCGCCCAACCACTGGCCACTTGGAAGAATCTTTAAGCTTGCTAATGCTTGTTTGCCTCTGACCATGTCCAATCCTTTACCACCTTGTCACAGAGCGACTGTGGTATGGGAATGAACGGTTCTGGTACGTGGCTAGCAGATTTAGAGCCCAGCTTCGCCAGCTCATCTGCCTTTTCACTACCTTCTATTCCAGAGTTGCCAGGTACCCAAGCGACCGTTATCTGATTTCTCAGACCTAGTTTTGTCATGGTCTCCTTGAACTCTTAAATCAGTTTGGAAGTTGTGACAGGCGACATTATCGCCTTAATAATCGCTTCACTATCAGAAAGTACAGTGATTCTTTCATTCTCCAATTCCGGTTGGAAAGAGCACCGTAGTCCTTTCATCGCTGCAAACGTTTCTGCCTGAAACACACTGGCGTACTTTCCTAGATAGAAATTCTCTTCCGTTCTGGGTTCCAGAGTAATTACCCTAGCCTCCGTTCCTTCGGAGTTTTTCGAATCGTCCGTAAAGCTTATAAGTCCATCTTCGGGTATACAATCTGGCCGTCTCTCAAAGTTGATCTCCGCTTTTATGCGGTCTCTAGGCATGTCAAAAATAGGATCAGCCATTTCTTCCATGTGCTACAGAAAAATTCCTCATCCGCAGACCGTAAAAATTGACTTGGAGGATTTTACATAAGCGTGACGTCATTTATGAACATCTCCAAACATTTTAAAAAGTAAAATTTTTTATTTATTTTACGTTCATTCTAGCGCATTTTTCATGATCTTGTGACAAAGTCTTGAATTGATAGCAATCAAGTACATGTCATCAGCCACTCCGCGCATTTGCGCTAGAAGGAGAAAATCATGTATAATTCGGAACTTTAGCTAACATGAGGTCCGAACGCCAGAATTTCGTTTCTCTTTTCGATTATTTTAAATTATTTTATAACGTGCTCTAACGTTACGTAAAATTAAAAATCCGCCAAATTCTCCTTATTTCCGGTTATTTTAGTTTCAATATTGTAAATGAATAAGTTACACAATGTTCGACTTTATGTACCTGAAAATTTTCTCACAAAGTTTAAGTTTGTTCAATTGTTCTCAATCAAGTGCATGGAGTAATGATACGAATGCTCGAAGTCTTGTTTCTACCAAATTTTTCTTTCAGCATTCCTTTCAATGGCTGGATTGGTTGTGAAGCTGAAATATTTACTAACGCCATTCATGTGTCTGATGGCATCATCATTGCCACCGAAGAGTTGGTTTCCTAATGCAACTTATCGCTACTGGTTCGTCTACTTATTTTTGGTCTTTTGCAGCATTGCTGAAACAGGAATAGAAGTACGTAGTGTTATGGTTGTTTATTCGATCCACCAATGAAATTACAACTCCGTTCAGACACTTACGACCGTTTCTTGAGAGAGTCTTGAATTGTTGAGTTTTTCAATATTTTAAGAATTATTTACGAATAACGATTGAACGATTTATGTTTTTCGTATCATACTTTTCAGAATATTCAAAATCAGTATGAGGCAAAGGGATTCACCGATCATCAATTGAAACAAGCTGTTGATTGGATAAATGTTAATACAGATGCAGATGCGGTATTTGCAGGTAAAATTTTGTTTCGCAGTTGCAGTGATAATTTTTTAAACCTTTTACATGCTCACAGGACCTGCTGATTTAGTTACAACAATTATGCTAACTACCAACCGGCCAGTAGTCAATCATTCAAGACTAGAATTTTTTAATATGAGGTAAATATTATTTTTAGCACTTGCCGATTTCATACCAGACTCGACTATACACCCTTACGCACCTTTCGAACAGGGTTAAACGTGAATTCATGCATTTAAATTAATTTCTTCAGATTCAATGTGGAATTTATGAGGAAAAAGAGCGCGAATCGCTCTTTTCGGGATTTTTTAAATTGCAAAATCTTTTAAATTTCAGATTTGTTCGTCAAACTAGTTGAAAGGAATAGTAGCGACAGCTACTTTTTGTTTTCACCCTTCCTGTCCGTCCGTCTGTGCACCGTCACACAAATGATGTCACACAAATGACGTCACACATATGACATCACAAAAACTCACAAATATGACGTCAGAAAAATGACGACATAAAAATTACGTAAAAAATACGACGTCACAAATGTAACCAAAAGTTATGACGTCATAGATATTGTTTCGTTTAATGCTTCGACAATACTCTATCGCTACTTTTCTATATCAATGTGAATAATTTTCGACTATCAACAAGTCAATTCAAAAAAATCGAAAAAAATTTTTTTTGGCATAGTCTATTGCAGGGTTGCATTAGCGCCGCTAATCATTAGCGAACGCACCCCTGCTCTATTGTCTTCAAATTTTAAAGCGCTTGCGTGACGACCCTTAGTTGATTAAAACGTAGTAATGAAGTTCTTTTTGCAACTTGCAACTTTTGCGAAAGCAATTTCAGTACGTTCAGTTTTCAATTATTTGTAACTTTTTTTATTTATTTCTTGTTTGCAGGGAGCGAACAAAATTAGTGTATTCAATGTTTAGCAGGCAGCCATACACACAAATTTACAATCAACTCTCTCGACTAGAAGTACAATACATAATTGCACCGTTGAAGGAATGTGTATCACCGAAAAGGTTAGTTAACTTCTTATTACTATATTTGACACCAAACAAAATGCGACGGTCCACTCTCATGTTTTCATGATAACCTCATTGCCTTATGAAAGTGTTTCGTTCAATGTTTTCAAAACTATTGTATTCACTATGACTGGCGATTTCCAGGCCCGTAGAGATTTTCAGTCGGACTATACTATTTTAAAATGAACACGCAAAATATTTTTCTGAAATGCCAAAATGGTAGAGGGGAATCTTATGAACTATAAATTTCAATTGTTAAAAATTTCTCGCTTTGCTTGGAGGGAGGCTCACCGGCCACGGCTTACGGCTTTTTTAATGGCCCATCACATAATGACACATTTTAGGGCTTCTATTTAAAAAAAATTCGCCAGCGAGCAAGTTGTTTACTAGGTGAAGAAAAAATGTTGCTCGCTCCGCTCACAATTTGTAAAAGTGCTCATCACTTTCCCCTAACCCTCCCCCACCCCGCTTGTAGATTTTATCTTTTCTATGTCTGGATTCAAAATTTATATGAGTTTCGTTACTAAGGCTGGGAGGCAATGTCCCCCCTCCCCCTGACAATTCGTCTTGGCCTGACGGTTCTTTTTTCCGAAGTATTTTTATTTCAAGTTATATTTTACAATATGCCCGGAACTTTGTATTGACTGTTTAATCGGATCAGTTATGATAGCGAATCCCAGCAAATAAAACTAGTTTTAATGTAGGCACTGTCAAACACTTTTACAGACATTTTTACATTGCCTACGAATGAAAAGTTAATTTAATTGATTTTTTGTAACGGGAACTGGTCAATGCAATGCGATGTTCATAAGACCATAAATCTCGAAATATCTTTAAATACTTATTGTATATATTTTAGAAGGTGCAAAATTCTTGATATTTGGGACGACATCGAACCAGAGAATCGAGGCAACGTACCGCTCTGCGCTGAATTGTTGAAAAAGAGCAATCCAAATTTTCTGCGCGTTTTCATGAACGAGGAGTATTTTATTTTGAAACTATTTTCCCAATATGTTCAAGTGGAATTCGGAAAAAATAGTTTAACTGAACTAAGTATATAAACGTAGTGTATAACGCTATAAATGACAGAATTTACGAATAAATTAATTGAGGAAAATATTGTGCTTCTTTGATTTGTGATAGAAATAGCTATGCTAGATCGGAAGGAACTTGATTTACAATTTGGATACATACATTCACTTATTGTAATGTATAACGTATGTGCGTATGTATTATTACAACAATTTCTAGTTGATTCTTTACCGCAGTCTTCATAACTTGGTAGAACATTGATTGAGTGAACTTCTTCACATTTATTTGTGCCAGATATTTTGGTGACCGAATTTTTCCACCTCAGCTGAATTCAGTTTTCGGCGATGCGTTTCTAGGTTCCTTCAAATATGGGCCTATATCCTTTATACCGCATCCGTCAAAATTCGAAATGAGCTACAAGTCAACTTCACATTTTATATTTCTCAAAAAAGTTTCAACTAAAATCTAGGTATCACATTTTGTAAAACAGCATTTTAATTCAATACCTCGAAACTCTTCAAGCAGATCGGACAAACTGACAAATTTTTGGTTTTTATATTTGGTAATTCTGTTGTTTACTGCGTTTTTCGTAAATACTCTTTGCCAGAAGGAACTTTAATAACCTCCACACCATTCGGAAACAATGAAGATATTTCTTCACTTTTCACCGTCGGTAAAACCATACACGGTTCACCTTTCTACAGGTTAAATAAAATTGAGACAAAGAATTTAACTTTGATTATTAAGCTTGAACTCACCTTCCAGTCAACTGGTGTGGCAACTTTGTTTTTATCGGTTAGCTGCAATGAATCGACCACTCGCAGAATTTCACTGAAATCATGAGATTTGTCATCGTTTTTCATAGTTGGGTAAAATTTAGTTCCCGAAGCAGTTGAGGTGAAACCGATCAGAAATGAAAGGACCTTGAGTTATGTGTATGTCACGCATGTCAATTTTTTTATAAATTGAATTATTCTTTCGTTTGATAGTGTCAAAAAAATTGTTCCCAATGATAGCGGACATTACATGGGAGACGTAAATCGAAACATGACAGCCGACGAAAAATAGTCGACTGCGGCGCTCCGATTGAAAATAGCCGACTCACAGTGCGGAATATGTCAATAATGTGAGCACGTACGAATAACTGTGAAATAGAAATCGTTTTGGTCTTCAGTAAAGTTGTTCAGGATGAAATCAGGAACAACTTTGCTGAAGAAACAATTTGCCGAAAAATTTTATCCCAGGAGTTATGAGCTGTTACGACATTTCTAAAAATGCAGTGTTCTGGTCGAATGTAACATAACTCTTCAAATATTTGAGATAGAAATATTTGGTCTTCAGAAAAGTTGTTAAGCATAAAATAGAGAACAACTTTGCTGAAGAAACAATTTTTTATTTTGGAAGTTATGATCACTTAAACTGGGAAAATTTTCATATGCTTTGTAAAATCTAATTTTCAGATTTCAACAGTTCATAATTTCCGAAATAAAATTTTTCCTAAAAATGTTTCTTTAGCAAAGTTGTTCCTTATTTTATGCTTAACAACTTTGCTGAAGACCAAATATCATGGGCGCGCGGTAGCAATGCGCCCGTGACGCAAGTCCCCACGACCAAAAAATTCAGAAAATTTTTTTTCGTAGACTTCGGAACCATATATACAGCTAGATTTTGACTTTTTTGTCTTGCGTCGTATCTTTCTGAGCCCTAGTTTTTCGGATTCTACGTAAAATCGACTTTTTACTCAAAAAAATCGGTCCAGTGGATCCGGAGATATGACCTTTAGAAAATCGTCATTTTCCATACAAAATGTGCACTTTCATAG